>CM076089.1:15798652-16398652 GCA_038088585.1 Chrysina gloriosa | reverse complement strand
TTGGTGTATTTCGCGCCTTCAATCTGTGGTATTCATTGTGCATACTTTAGTGTTGTACAGTGTTCATTGTGTAGTGTTCGTCTTAGGCATTAGCCGGATTCCCTAGTGATACTGAATTCCCCAGTTTTCCACTGAGAATGGCAACTTAGTTAGTAATTTTATTGATTTTATATAATAAGTCGTATGATTAATCTATCGTTGTGCATGTTATTTATTACCGTTAAACAAGCCTACGATACAATAATCCGATACAAACTTTTTATATATTAGAATATATCAGTTTCTCAAAAAGAAATAGTACAAATAATTGAATGCTTATTAACAGAAACTAAGAGTATAGTTAGATCGAGGATAATGTTTCTGATAAATTTACCATCAGTCTATGCTCATGGTAGGGTGATCCATCGTCGACGATATTCTTCAATTTGGTCCTGGAAAAGAAAGCACCTTATGAACTAACTGAAAAAAAATCACAAGATTGGTGGAAAACCCAGAGAATATGTTTTAGAGGTAAAAATTATAGCGAATGTTTGCAAAAATGCGCAAAGCTGAAATAGGCTTTTAAAATCGAAGAAAATATATAAAACAGGAAAAGAGGGGTATATGCCACTGTTATGCGACCCACGGTTGCTTATGCGAGTGAGACATGGATTTTAAATAAAAGAAACAGAATTGAAATTGGATAAATTGGAGCGATTTTTAGAGGACTATATGGCGGTATAAAAGAGGGAATTAAATAGTAGAAATATATGGACAACTCAAAATTACGACTATTACCAAAATAAAGACTAAGATGCCTCGGCCATATAGCTACGACGCAATAATTCCTAAAGCGTTATTAAAATACACAGCAGGTGCAAGGAGAAAAAGAGGACCGCCTTGTGGGAAGTGGATGGAGGCGGTGAAAGATCTACACTTATTGCGGGTACACCAACAATGGACAAGTGCCATTGAAGCTCTGAGGCATTAAGGCCTATGCTGATTGTAATGTCAACCCGATCTAGGACATCTTGGCGCAAGTGATTTTACCCTAATCCGTAATCTATGTTTTAATTACGCGCTTATAGAAATTACATGATTACTTCAGTAAATTATATTACCTCGAGCAATGTCCAGCCGAACATACGTAAAACCTATCGATGTGGGTAATTGTAATCAATTACCGAATATTTTTAACAGTCACAAAATTATGGACTAAGCATTAAAGTTTACCATGTATTTCGTACTTGAGAATTATTCGATTTAAATATACTGATATAGCCTGTTGAAAATGTTGAAGGTACTAGAACAATTTAAAATACCAAAGGAATTGACGGATTTAATAGTAATATGCCTTGAAAACACCAAAGCAAAAGTTAGATTCCAGGGAACTACGACACAAACCATTGAAGTGATTAGAGTGAAACAGCGCCACCCACGACCACCAGCACTTATCAATCTGGTACTGCAGCGAATACTGAGGGAGGCATACATGAAATATAAGAATGTAATAACAAACCAAATACAACGCAGATTACGTAGCGATAATGCCAACCAAAAAGTCTACATTAACAAAAGCAATAGGAAGATTAGACAAAGAACCTAGAAAACTGGGACTTCAGATGAACGAAAGTAAGACCAAAAAAGTGAGATCAACAAAAGAAGATAACACAGACACACCACTAATCATAGAGAGCCAGAAATTTAAATGAGTATCCGCATTTAACTATCAGCGATTAACTATTGCAACAACAGCAGGAAAATAATGTTAGAAAAATACAAAAGGAAATCAGGCACACGGTAAAATACTAAGCAAAACGACCATGATGAATATTTATAGAACGCTGATAAGACCAGAGGTCACGTACACCATGGAAACCGTAGTAATAAACATAAGAGAAAAAGAGGATCTAAGAAGATTTGAAAGGAAGATATTTTAAATTATTATTGGTCCTACTGTAAGAGAAGTGGGAGGCAAACGACTGAAAGCACATACTGAAATAGAAGAAGCTATCGAGCAGACAAACTTCTTAGGACGAATTGAAGCATTACGATTGGAGTGGGGGAGATATATTATGAAAACAGCAAAAAGAAAAAGCATAATGTATTGGACTCTATTAGGAGCTAAAAGGAGGGGAAAATCCAGAAAGAGATGATGGGACCAAATAGAGAAAAACGCCAATCTTACGAATATCATGGATTGGAAAACAAAATGTGAGGACCGGAAGAAACGAAAAAAATAAATAACACGACTGATAAAGATACCCCCCAAATTATAAGACAAGAAAACAGAATTGAAGACGGGGGATAATCTAGCCCAACGAATGGATTTTAAACGCCATAATTCAAACGAACTGACGATGATGGTACTGATATGACCTATAATCACATTAAAACGAATCTGTGCTAGGACGATCGCGTAAAAATGACCCGATTGAAACGGTCGCGTCGAATTAACCGCGTCAAGACGTCTCAATCCGATGTTAGCCGCCTTTTACCTCAACAAACATTTAACGCGTCGAAATTTATTACACTAAAACGCCGGTTTCTTTCTATCTCAAGTACAGATACATTTTCGATTTCTTTTCCCATCTTCGTAATATTTCGTGATTATAAAACATTGCATTTCAATTTATTAACCTCTTCTGTAATTTTGAATTTAAATCCGTTGATCGCAACGTCGGCCATGTTGAATCTTTCTCGATGATGATCGAAAGGTAATTTTATCATATTTGCTTTATTCGAACCGAATAGAAATTAACCCGTTTAAATTACTGCGTACTTCACCATCGTCCAACGTCGTTATATAAGGCTGGATAGAAGTCGATTTCTTCAAATTATGCGGCGGTAATCGCTCGTTCGCCTCTTATTAATCGTTTCTCGAAAACGGGAGGACGCGGTCGGCTTATTAATCGTCATATTACGAATGAAAAGCGACCCGCTTGCACCGTGTCATCGTTCTGATGTTCGTATTAAGATGCTAGACGCGAGTTAACTTAACGAAGACGCTTAGATAAATCGTCATAATACAACTGACGAGAGACTTTGCGACGTGGGCGAGCTCGAAAAATAGATTCTATGTATAGATTAATTATATTATCATTCTAATGAATCGTTACTGGTTTGTGCATTTTAATCTCGCTTCTCCCTTTCCGATTCGGTTTGTTTATTTATAAGCGCCCGCGCGCCGTATAGACAGCTATCGTTCCCATTATAAGTGTAAACTGTTTAATAGCGAAACAATGAACAAGACAATCTGGCAGGAAACGGTATTGTTAAGTGATTTCCGGTCCTTTACGCTCGTACATAATAAAAGAAAGCAGAACGAACGGTCTCCGGGTCGAGCAATGGAAATCACACTGCAATAAAGCGGCAGCGGATCCCTGATGGTCGATTTATTGCCCGATTTGCATACACCTACGGCACAGGTAACGTAGGTATCGCTTTCTCGATTAGCATATAAGTCATCATCGCGTAAAAGCCTGGATATTTACCTGCAGTCCGGCGCATATTATAATGCTCGTGTATGCTCAGCCGGAACCACCGACCTTTCGGGGAAGCACCTGCCCGTCTTTCTTCTTCCGCGTCCGAACGACGTTCACGGGGTGTAGGTGGAATTGGAAAATTCGGCACCGCAGGGCGTACAGGTGAACGTTGGCACTTTATCATCGTTTCGGGCGAACACCGCGCATCGACGGTTGCACCGTCACAATTTCCATCACGGCCGTATCTTAATCGAGTGGTCGTTTCGCAGCACATGTCTTTGTTTCGGGCCGTTTTTTCCGCCCACGCAACTATCACGGTACCGCAGCCTTTACTCATATGCATTCGTATGAACATATTGTATGTTAATCAGCCGAATATGCGCTGGCACAGACGCGGAAACGTTTTTCTTCATTGTTACATCTCTTCCTTTCCTTCTCTGGGTTGGTTTGCTTGGACAACGAAGCCATTGATATTCATATATCGACAACTAAAAACGAATAATCCGTTCGAAATTGCTGATCTCTATTTTGGAATATATTGTTTAATCCAGTAAAAACGAATTTAATATTTTTTCAAAGTACTCTCCCTTACAATTCCACATTTGCATGCGATGCAACCAGCTCGCGTAGCACTTTTACTGTTCAGAGAATGGTATTATTACACAATCCGCTCTCTGATGAAATATGACCTCAGCATACTTCCAAAGCCTCTACGGGTATCGAAAAACCGTTTCCAAGCATTCAACAAAAGAAAATTATTTAAGCTAGCACCAAGACTGCAGAAACAATGAGTAGATGGTTTTAAATTTTGGTACTTTAACAACAGTGTAGCTCGTGATAGAAAAACTATCTGACGGTTTAAATTATTTCTCGCGATTTCATTTGTGACTTTCAACGAAGAAATTGGTATAGTACCAATCAGCACTGATCGATCGATGGTTCTCTTAGGCGTGCATTGTAACGACCAGTAATTGTGAAAAACGACGTTTAGTGAAATAGAAACTTCGATGTATATTTTCCAATTTCATTTCTTTATCAATAGGTACCCTTTTTTCCAACTTTGTATGAATCTTCTTTACTGCATGCCGATTTACGTTTATCTTTCCACGTTTTGACGTGCATACTTCCATACTCCATACCCTTCGGACCAGTATAGAATTAATTATTTTTGGTATATACAATTGGTTCTAGTATCTCCTGATTTTCTTTTACAATTAGTATTTGTAAGTGCTACCATATCTAACTTTAGATTTTCCGAAATTATTTCATCAAATTTTTATATATTCTATGCACCACAAATCATTATCCTTTTCTCTTGCAGTTATTTTCTCGCTCGATTTATTCCTTTGATTAGGTTTCTTCAACATTTTGTAATTTTTTTCCGATGAGTTAGCACTGCTACCTCTATAGTGAGAGTTTCTTAACCCACTTCTTGATTTACTGAAGAAACACTCATTCCGCTCCCATTGTAGACTCAAGTAAGCGTGCCGCAGCGCCTAATTACTTCGATTTATACCTTCTGCAATATGACCGTAATCAGCCACGTTGTAAACCTTTAACAAAGACTATAAGCCGGTAACTTTTCCACGATATTTTATCTTTGAGTAAAACACGCTTACCACGTTCGCATAGTGTATGCTCCGTAGGTTCTGTTGTAATTATCGCCTGTGACTGTATTCTTTCCTTAAGATGACACCTCAAATAATACTGGCCGGTTAGAAAACTCCTAAGTGAATTTGGTAGACTGGCTTCTCGATAAACAGGTGGACGATCCTTTTGTCTTCTTTCCCTTAGTCCTAGAATATATCTTCAGTAGAGGGTCTTTACTTCTTCCTTTTCTCTCCCTTCATGTCCTAGTAATCACATCAAGGTTACTTTGTTATTGTTAGCCAGCTATTTAAAGGGATTGTTTGTAGTTTCATATTGCTTTAGACTCATATAGAAGTGATTTAAGGCACTCTAGTGTTGCCTGGCTGTATGAGCATATTCACGATCCTAGTCACAATGCAATAGCCTAAGTACAACTACGTTATTTTTTCTAACCGTTAGTAAAACACAGCGATATGGTATTATTGAGATCCTGTAAGATAGATTTCATATCCTAAACGTCAAAAATTGCCACCTTAAGCGATGTCTCAAAGTTGTACGCACTGAGGATGTCCATGAAATTGTTTTGCTGTACTATTTTTAAAGCTCTCAGTACCGTATTTCTCCTAACAAAGGAATGCGAAGAAATGAAATCAAGTATCACCTCTATATGAACAGTGGAACAACGATTCATTACTGTCCTATCTGCAAATATGCTTGCCTGTGCACCTACCATTAATAATTAAGAATTATACACAAAAATGACCTAATAATAAATTCCAAGAAAACAGCATTTATAGAGTTTAGAACGACCACCTATGATAGACGTGAATCGATTTTATTGAAATATAATGGCAGTAGTATAGCCCAAGTCGATACTATTAAATTCTTGGGGTTCACACTCGATTACAAATGCAGATGGAGAGAACATATCAATAACACATGCGGTAAATTGTTGCCCTTGTGTCATGTACTCAGAAGACTCAAGGCAGAGGTTAGTTTCAATGTACTCTTTAAATATTTTGGTCGGTTTCACTCTGTGTCGTCATATGCAACTATAGCATGGGGATCGTCACCCGAGTTTGACAGAGTCTTTAAAATACAAAAACGTGCAATACGGGCTATGAAGGGTCTTGGCTATAGAGAAAGTTGCAAGGAGCATTTCACCTCTATGGGTATATTGCCTCTGCCGTGTATCTACATCATGCAATTATTGCTGCATGCTAAGCAAAACATTAATGTACTGAACAAACTAGGTAGTTGTCATGCATACAACACACGCAACAGATCCGTACTAGAAATTCCCAGTCATAAACTATCTTTCTACGAACAGAATCCGCGTTATCTTGCTATAAAAGCCTATAATAGACTTCCGCAAACCCTTAGAACTGGAGCGGAGCATCTTTTTAAATATAATATCAAAAGATTGTTACTACAGAGGTGCTACTATTCATTGACTGAGTTCTTAAGCGATAACCTGAGCTGATGGTTTTCTTCTGGTTATTATATGTAGTTTAATTTTTTAATAATTTTTTTAGTTAACTGTGTGGCATATGTAAAATGTGATGTTTATAAATGTTAGCCTTATCTAAATGTAAATATTTTATTTATTGTCAATGTAAATCATCACATACAAAATATGACTTGTCCTATACTATTATTATAGTCTACAGGATTAATAAACTATCTATCTATCTATCTATCTATCATCCATACTTGTAAGTTATTCTCCGATAATTTATCCGGAAACGCCTTTTCTAGATGTTACAGATGTAGTTCCTAAAGATAGGTTTAGATACAGTCACAATGTGTTTCCTACAATGCTACTGAAGAGATTATTCGAGATTCACGCTTGGTTCATTTAAAATTCGTTTCAAGAGAAATTTCTTTCTTGCATTAATTAGAATTAAAAACGAGTCCCGGTAGTAGCGCGCAAGGCAACTTATGAGCTGAGGGAACGTTTTATGTGGAGTTCCTCATTTGCATTTATACATTTTTAAGCCCCAGACCGAGGGGGCGGTAAACAATAATGAACAGTAAAATGGGGCGGCCGTCGGTGGCGGAAGGTACTTGTATTTATATATATATATATATGTATCCGAGTAATGTCGACCGGCAGAAAGACCCTTTCTTCCCCAAGCAAGAGAAGCGAGGCGGAAGAAGATGGAAACGCCTATTAATTAAATATGCAGTAAACATGAAATTCATCGTAAAGTGTCGTTTGCAAAGATTATATCCTCGACGGCGTAGTATAAGGAGCCACCCCCACGGTGACGGTGGAATATTAACAAGCGGGGGTGCGAGAAGGAGGAGCGGATAGGAGGAAGGAAGGAAAGACATATCTCCGGTACGGCAGCGGCACGTATAGTCCACACATAAAGTGAATCCTCGAGCCGTTTTGTCGGCAGTTTATGCTTGGAAATGCAAAACCCTGACTGTTTTACATTTCAGTAAGCTCATATTTAATGGCGTCTGTGAACTATATACCCTCGGCAGCTAGCGCTCGCAGGATCGCTCCGCATATGCTACCCCTCCGTTATACAACTCCAAACGGATATAGTTGATACGTAGTGCGAGGTAGTATACTACGGGGAGAAGAGAGAGCAGATTTAGAGCGGCTTAGATTTTATGGAGCAAATGAAATTACATTCCCCTTTAAAATATGATGAGCTCTCCCGATAATGAAACCGAGCCCCAATCTTCGAATATTGTCGCGAAATGTAGCGACGTACATACGATATGTCGACGACAAATACGTATCTTATATACAGCACACACACACATACATAATACATTTATCTATCTCCCATTTTCATGCCGCTTCCTCTCTGGAAACGCTAACGCTCCTTTGTCTTCTCGACATATACCTATATCTGTATACGCGTTCGTCTGTATAAAAGAGAGTACGTCATGTATCACCTACAACGCTTTTATTGACATCAATAAAAATGTTAATGTCGCATTGTCTCTCGTATATTTCGCGCAGAAATTGCGTTCGCGTTCGCGAAATATATTATCTATGTATGTATGTATCGATGTATGTATCCGTTCTCTCGCCGTTGATAGGTATTGGATCGGATCCTATATAGCCTCCCATAACAGAGAAGCTCATAAAATTTGCCTAATATGTAGAACGCCTATTTCTGCCGTAAAAAAAGGATATATATTATATGGCACGTTCGGAAAACGATCGAGTTGTGTGTGTATTATAAAAAAGAGGGAAAGAGGTATTTCCCTGTCTAGAACGCGCTGTCGGAACCTAATACGTAAGCAATAAAAATAATACTAAAATAAATAGGATTGCAAATGCAACATACAGGAACAGGTACAACCTACAGAATAATTGTTCTAATTCTTACAGCATTCTTCCTATGTCGCCTTCCAATTCCGAAGTCCTAGAATTCATTATTATCTCATTGTTTTCTTCCCTATTTATACCAGTAGAACCGGCGTAATTGAACGGTTAGGGCGCTTGATTGAGGTACGTCGACGTCCTTCAAAGCCCAGGAATTTCGGTCCAGCCGGTTCTCAACTTTAATACTAATAAGAATTGAATACCTGTGTTCATTGCGTATAACGAAACGTAATAGGATTGTCGAATTTACCATGTATCATTCCAGAATAGATTGGTATGCAAAAAGGGGGAGTGAAAGCAAAGATATGGAATCCTTCACGCCCCGTCCAGCAGACCATCCTCTCTCGCGAACTTCACCATTATATATATATATATATATATATATATATATATATATATATATATATATATATATATTGTAGTGTATTATAGGTTAGCAGGCCCATCGCTAGAGTTGTTTCTGCAAACAACAATGCAATGCTGGTATGAGATCCCATTGAACTTACCAATATGCAGCTTCTACTTTGCTAACTACTGTGCGTATATGCAGGCTCTTGTTAGTTTCATTAACTGAACCGTAGGTACAGGTTAGTTGAAAAGTTTTGAAAGCGACGCCTATTAACCAGTACAGGAATCAAATTGTATGTGCCATTTTAATATTTCATCTTCCATTTCAACGCAAATAAAAGTCCAATTCATTCTTTGTTTACATGCCATTTGAAGTTGACGTGCCAGTGTATTCTACTAGAATGGAAAAAACCGAAAATCGTGCCGTGATAAATTTCTTTTTTTGGAAAGTTTATCGGCAACAGAAATTCATACAAAAATGGTGAAAGTGTTAAAGGTACCTGCGCCTACAATTCCAACCGCGAATCGATGGGTTTTAGAGTTTAAACGTGGTCGTACAAGCGTTCAAGATGAGCCACATAGTGGACGTCCAAAAACTACAACAACACCAGAAATCATTGAGCAAGTCTATGATATTGGTTGTAAAGATCCAAGTTTGACTAAGCGTGGAGTTGCTGATAGCATAAAAATCTCGGCGGAACGAGTACTCCATATTTTACACGAAGAATTACATATGAAAAAGCCATTTGGAAAGTTAGTACCGCATTCGTTAAGCATTCAACAAAAACTGAATCGAAAACAAATTTCTCAGCGTAATTTGTAGGGTTTTAAGCAGAATAAAACCGAGTCGTGCGTCGTTTTATAACTATGTATGAGACTTGGATCTACCATCATGCTCCTAAACTGAAATAAGAACGTTTACAGTGGACTGAAGCTGGTTGTAAAGCTCTAAAACAAGTCATGTCAGAACGATCGGCAAAAAAGAATATGGGATCAGTTTGTTGTGATGCAAAGGGGGTTTTATCGATTGATTATCTTAAAAAGGGTAAAAGAATTAACTTTGAATATTATTGCAATCTTTTGGACCAGTTGGATAAAAAAGATCGTGAAAAAGACCCGACTTACGGAAGAAAACAATCATTTTTCATCAAGAGAATGTATACAAGAATTTTGATTGAACGAATTAAAGTGCGAACTGCTTGAACACCGACCGTATTCGCCAGATTCGGCTCCCTCCGACTATTACCTCTTCAGAAATTTCAAACAATTTATTTGTGGAAAGCGTTTTTCGTCGAATGAAGAAGCTGTTGCAGCCGTGGAAGAGTAATTTGCAGAGCTTCTGGAAAATCATTACAGAGATGGTATAAAATTTCCATTTCATTAACAAATACCCATTCTTTTATTTTTGCTTTCAACACTTTTCAACCAACCAGTATATAGAGGAGAGAGAAGAGGAGAGTATTCTGGAATCTATTTACATTTCTAAAAATAACTCTACTGGTTTTTGAATAAAAATCCAGAAAATCATCAGGAATACATACTTTAACTAATTGTAATGAACTGTCACTTGAAAAAATACTATTTATTTTGTTGTTATATAAAAAAATTATTACAAAAAAGTTACAAATGGAGGTTGATATGAAATAGTTGTGTAATGTGGAATAGGTGGTTTAAACCATTCGAAAACTAGTTAGACTACATAAAACATAGTTACTTTTAACTGTAAAAACCATATTTTTAAGATTATGTGCAAGTCATTGTTGTTTCGAGTCTATTTACAAAAGTCACAGATACAATCTCTGCTCCGGTACACTCAAGGTGGGCCTTCAGAGAACAGATGAAACATTGAATCCATATGTCCTCTAGTTGACCTTCGGAAAATTTTCCGTTACAGAAGATGCATCCGGCGTCTTTGTTTTTCGGTTCTTTAATAAGTTTAAGTCTAGAAGGTGGATCTAAGTAAATTTTCTAACAGTGGGCCTTCCAATGTTCCGTTTCTCTTACGTCGGGTATTATGAAATACCTATTATTCCAAAATACCCGACACGCTCTCTTGGAAAATAAACTTTTAAATTGACGGACAAAACATTGTCAGATAAAAAACGACCACAGTATAACAAACTACAACTCTTTAGAATAGACTATGCTTAACATCAATGTTCAAGTCACATGTGTACTAGTAGGTTAAAATGTTTAAAAACTTAAAAACTCTTTAACTTCACAAAATACACTTTGTTCTGTAGTGAGTGCTACAACAACAACAATCACTGCATTATGGGGGTCTTTCATGAGCAGTTCATGGTATTCCCAAGTGCTAGCATCAACAAACAGAGCCGAAATCTCAGTATTTCATATTTCCCGACTATCCCATAATACCCTCCATTCCTTCCTCTCTCTCAATCGTCATATCAATCGTCCATACACGAACTTTTAGTGACCCCATACATTGAAAAGAACTTAGGAAATTACTGCATATCAATAGGTCGCATTTCCATCTATTGCATCGGTTGCTCAAATTTACTTCCAAATTATCTCCCTAGGTTTCGTCTTTAACAACCCAACTCCCTTCTTCCATTAGATACATTTTAATCAGCATTTATTCAAATTAAACCGTTGAATATGCTCGTTCCAAATTGCACAATTATTCCTTCCTAACCCTTTGCGAAGAGTAAGTCCTCGTATTGAAGTCGCACTGGCGAGGAGTAATTCAATTTGCCACCCTAATATGCGGGCCATATTGGCGTCGTTCTCATTCGAACTTTTTAAGCATCATATTCCTCACCGGCGCGCGGCGTACGAATCTAATTTCTACCCGGGTTATTAATGAACGCGCGTCGAGCGTGAAATGACACCGATGGACGCCCTATTAACGGATTAAGAACGATATCCCTTCCGGCCCCCTTACGAAAAGCCTTCTATCGAGATTACCTTATACGTTTCGGGAGATTACGGCACCTATTAAATACGTTGTGCAAAGCTATGAAGTTGTATTTAAATAAAGAAAAACTTCCACTAACCATACCTGTAAATTAAAGCATTAAATTTAAACATAAAAAGTCAAAAAATCAAACAAAGAAGAATATATTTATATGTATTCTTTTAATTACAGCGATTGATATCGATCTTCGGTGTTGTCGATAATTCACTTTCAACGAGCGATAAATCAAAAAATAGACGCGGAGACGCCGAAATCATCAAAATTCCATCCGCATACGGGCAGTAAATATCTGGGTTTAAGCCACGAGAAGCCCGCAGAAGAAGACGCTTCATAAATTTCATATTTGCGGCTTCGATATCAATAAGGTATAAGTCAAATGCCCATAAAGCTCCTCCACCGTCGGTCTGACCCGACTCGGCTTATTTCCCACACGTCGAAGGTATGACGATGATATTTTAACGCCCAGCAACGGCGCCCCACACCTACGATACATAGCCTCCCTTTATGCCCCGCAAATTTCTTACAAAAATATTTATTTACCACTCTCGACGTCTAGATTATCTTCTTCCGTCTTCGTCGAACGGGCGTGAAAACGAGTGCGGTAAGGTGAAGTAGTGAAGTTGCCGAGGATGATCGAAAGCACCGGCGGGCTATAACATCATATTACCGCGACCTCTTGGGACAAAATGATTTGTGCGACGTCTTCTCGACGGATGACGTCGACGATGATCGTGATGATGCTCATCGCGAGGGGTGCGAAACGTAAACAAGACGCGAGCGACGCAAACCTGTCACGTCACGTGACTTATCGCTGCAAGTGGTTGTAAGCGCGTTGCGGGCGGGAAAGTCGCTGGCGGCGGTGTTATTGAGTAATGTGCCCCATACGTCAGCGGTAATATCTCAATTTGTTAGGTGCATGTCTTCATATCCCGTCGGAATCATTATTAATGGTCGTGAAATATGATGGGCGTCAATATCCTTGATATTAAAGAAGATTAGATGGACGTGAATAGGTTTTTCAGGTTGTTATCGGAAGAAAAGAAGTCGTGTTCGTGTTTTAGCGTGATTTCGTGAAAAAGAAATTGAAAATCGGATAATTTGTAAAGTAATACGATGGACGATATAATTAAACAAAATGCTAGAAAAATAAAGAAAGTGAAGGTAGGCTACAAAAATTTACAGACAGTGGGTATATCAGCATGCGCGTTTGCAGATGATGTAGCTATACTTGCTAGCAATGAGAAGGATCTACGGAGTAACATAAATATATGGAAATAAACACTGGATAATAAGAACTTGACGATAAATACCCGTAGAGTATAGTAATTGTAATAACAAATAATGAAGGCAAGGAAATCTATATAAAAATAGATAGAAAGGAAATAGAGCAAGTTAAAGAATTTAAGTACTTGGGAGTAATAATTGACAGCAAGCAAAATCAAGAAAAAGATATTAAACAGCGTACAGAGAAAGCTTTAAAAGCATATTATTGCATGTGCAAGTCAATTGTTCAAAAAAAAAAAAAAAGGAGGAACCATGAAGACGAAAATGCTTGTAAACCTATCTTGCTCTTTGGCAGTGAAACATGGAAGCAGTGAAAATGATGTATCTACATATCTACTTGCTGCTAAAGGCGTAACAAGAAGAAACCGAATCAGAAACAAACAAATAAGAGAAGATTTGAAAGTTGTACCGGCTTTGGAAATAGTGAAAGGACGACAATTAGGATGCTGAGGTCATTTACATGGACTAGATAGTCATAGGTCAGTTAGGAAAATATGAGAGGCAAGAACTTTGTATCGGAGATGCAGAGGTAGACCAAAGGAGACGTGGAACAAAGTGATCACAAAAATTCTGCAAAAGAGGAATTTGAGGTAGCGCGAAGCAAAAGCTTTGGCAATGGGCAAAAAGAATGGTTCAAGTTTGTGCACAACATAGAGAGTGCTATCCCGACACCTCTCATATATGTAATTTGTAAAGTAATGTAAACGGAAGATAACCAGCGTTCCATTCTTTCGTTTTCTAACATCTTTGGGCTTCAAGCGTAATGGTGTATATCCCTCTCGCGAAGTTCAATACCAAACAGTATTGAAAAGAATTAGTATTGCGTCTATATCGGAGGGAATAACCTAGCTAAGCCGCGTTTCATTTAAAGCTTGTGAATTAGAAGATTAATAGCTCGAAATTATTGTATTCCCTGAATTTTTATGTACCACACCTTTGTTTCACGATATGCCAGTACCCTTGTTGACTTCGGGGACAAACTTATTGCATTTACCACTGCCATCCATGTTTTGAAGTACAAACTAGCATTACTAAGAAATTTTTAACGATGCTATATGAGTCATTTTTCTGTGTTTATCTTCTTTTATATATGTATATACGAGGGCGATTCGTAAAGTAAATTCCGTTTCCGTCTAGTGAGCGGTGGAGTGAGGATATCGGCGCGATTGCAGCGCTGCAGTGCAGTCTGCTTCAATGTGAGTCCGGTAGTACTAGTGAGGGAATCGTTCGGATATTCTTTCGTGCTATTCTGGTCTGGACGGCTACTGCAATTGAAAATCCAGCCGACTATGAACTGCGTGCTGCTGTCCGATTCTTGTATGCAAAGAACATGAAGGCTGGGAAGATTCATCGTGATCTTTGTTCTGTTTATGGTGAAAATGTCATAAGTGACAGTGTGGTTAGAAGATGGTGCCGTATGTTTCGATAAGGACGAACTAATTTCATTTTCATGATAAAGAACGAACTGGAAGGTCAACTGTTGTGACGGACGAACTTCTTGGGTATAGTCTAAGAAAAATTTGCGATTTACAACCACAGAACAATCACAACTGCTTGAGGGGATGAAGATCAGCAGGACTGTGTTACAACATGGTTTAATTTAGAGACGCCAGATTTCTATGAAGAGGGCACTAAAAAACTGATTCATCGCTATGATAAATGTCCCAACTTTAATGGCAACTATGTAGAAAAATAGCTGAAACTAGTACCTCTAAGTTGTATATAATAAAAACCTCTTCATGTATTGCTGTTTGATTTAGTAACGAAACGGAACTTTTTCTGCGAATCGCCCTCGTATATATTCATTATTTAGTTATAATTATTATTTATTAATTTATTTATATATGTATATGGACATATGCATTTGATTATTACATCCTATATTTAAAATTTTCCTGTAATTGGTGTGTATTGGTGGGCAATAAAAATTATTGTTGTTATTATTATTATTATACGCGATACGATATAAATTTTGAATTGCTATGTCTGTCTTAGATTTCCACAAAGTTCCACTAGAGTCTCCCACTCACATAATATTTTCGTCAACTATTCGTTCCTTCAGTTAAATTTTAAAATTCCTACTTATATAATGTGTTACAAACTGTATGTGAATGAACATCTCAACTCATACGAGTTGGTGCTTACTTTCATTACACCAATTGTAATATTTCCCAATACTGATTTCGTCCATAAACTTTGTAAAATTTTTTCAGGAGGCGCACATTTGGCACGCTTTACTCCCTTATAATTCTCGCACCGAGTGTGACAGCTATTTGAATCCCTTAGGATCAGTACTTATATCTTCACCTTCAATGGTAATTATTGTAAAGCAATAACTTTCTCTAGCGACAAAATCCACGTGTCATACTTTATTTCCTCACATCTTTTCACTGAAAATAGTTATCCGCACGAGTACCACATTTCACTTACAATTAGACCAAATTCACAGATTTTCCTATTTTTCACAATTAGTCAGAAGTTATTTGCGATACCCTTCAGTGTCCTCAACATAAATTATCTTCCAATTTTTTCTGTAAAGGTTTTGTCTAGAGCAAAAGTAATTCGTGTTATTTTGCAAAAAATACTTTTATTACTTACTAAAGGAATAACACACCATGCAGTGCCAACATAAAGGTCAGTAACTTAGCATATTGTTGTACGTTACAATAAAAATGCCGGGCTTAAGCACTCATGTGCTTAATTTATTTTTATAGTATTTTTTTCGTCGTAAAAGTGTTACAATGCAATTTGTATATTTAACCAGAAGAACAACTGGTGTTAAAACTGCCAGTATACTAAACTATATGATATCATATATTCAAGATCTGTCCAAATTTCAATTTCTAAATGGATTTTTATTTTTTGATCTCACATGTATGCATGTATTTTTGCGAATTTCTGCACGCAGCCAACAAAACACATATAATTCGAGTATAAAAAGAAACTGACGAGTTGAATCGTCCAAATATGTGTTGAATATTTAAGTTAATAGATCGCCAACAATCGACTGGTTAAATCTTGACGACATACTTGTGAACACCTGTATTTATCTAGGTATGTATATCAATATTCTATACAATCATACTTTTACAGTTACATGGATAGGATATAATGACGGTGTACCCGTTCTCACACTACTCAGGCGTTATAACACCACTCCATAACGACAATTTCCACTTTTTCCTCCGTTAACGTCAACTAGCTTGTGTCGTTGCGTTTCTTTTGAGATATCTGACGCCATAAATCTCTTTTATTAAACATTAAACTTATAGACATATCATGTCATGCGTTTGTCGACTACTGAAGTAATTCTTCATCGACGTATTTTCTAAAAATCTCATAACGTCAATGAACGCCTTATATTTTATCGTTCTTGTATTCTATCATTTATCTTTCTGTATTATATCTACCTATATATTCGTTGTTTAGGTATTTTAGTGCCTTATTATTAATTAATTATCTGTAAGACGAACATCAGGACCAGGGTCTCAAATCTTCAACTCCAACAAAGAACTTCAAAAGTGAGCGGAGGATCTACTGACAAGGCCTTGAAGGGCGGTTATATTGTTTTGCTGTGGTATCCATGTTAGTATATGATATATATGGATATCTCTGGCTGGGTAGTATACCGCACCGCATATCTTTAGCCTTACACACGCATGGCCCCGCTCTTATTTTCGCCCACTTTCGCATTGACTTAATTTTGCTTCGTTCTGCGTTCGTTTAGCTTCTTTCTGAACAGCGGCGGTCGGTGATGACGTTTTGGGTAAGTAGTTGTTTATATTTGTATATTGGATGTGTCTATCAATATGCAATTTCCGCCGATATACAGGCATGTATGAAATAACGCTGTTTTCTGTAATTAATCAACCAAAAACCTCATCAACAGTCGCTGCTAGTTCAGAGATTTCCTAGCCTCAACAGCTACTAACTTCCCTAACTTCTAATCTCGTTTCTGGCTAGCTTCACTCAACTGGCCGAATCTCGGACCTCAGGCGAGGCTAAACGGACCCCAACCGAAGATAGGCTGAAGAAGTGGATCCAATGTGATTGGATGAACCCAGTACAAAGCTAGAGTTACCTGAACGGGGTTAGACGGGCCCAGGGTAAGGTCTTACGAACCCCCAAGCCAGGCAAATTTCAGTCGAGGCTAGGCTCAACTGAAACAAGATCAATGTAGAACGAGACCGAACAACTGTAGAATGATATTAAACGACCTACAGTACAACCAGCGTACTCAAAGCGAGAATAGACAAACCTCGAATAGATTGGGGTTAGATGAACATAAAACTAAGCTAGACTGAAATAAAGCTAAAGTAACTTAGGTTCAAGTTGGTCGAATTCCGAACAAAGCTAGGTTGAAATAAGTCTTGACTGACCTAACGCTAGACTTGTGAAGTCATTAGACAGTTTTGGCTAGAGGTGATTTTTCCAGAATTAACACGAGAAGAGCTTGCATTTGACTTAAAGCATAACCAGATGCTAAACGAGTCGATTCGATTGTTAGGAATATACATACGAATTTGGAGTCATAGATTTTTCTATTTTTTCGACAACTAAATGTTTCCCACGAGTATGATAGCGTAGAATTTCATGGCCAGAATCGGTAACTAAACCGTTTCTAGGATTAGACCGAATCATGAGAGAATATAGTAATTACATAAGAATTTAATGTGCGAAACAAAAATAAAAAAACATATATTAAATAGAAGCAAACTGCACGTATCGCTGCACTAGTAAGTGTCTTCAAAAGTCAAAGGAAATAGGAGACCTACTAGGAAATCCAGCTGTTCACTATGCCTTCAGCGAACCGCACTTAGTGCAGTACTAACCAGTGGAGCGAAAAGTAGTGACTTTCAAATTAAATTGTGACACTGTTTCGGATTTCCGTTGGCCAGGCGTATTTTGCGCTGCAAACAGGTCGGAGCATAAGTGATGATTAAATCTTTATCGCAGAAAATATTATGATGAGTCCTGTGAGGGAAGGAGATATATTTCTGAGTCTAACACAGCGATCTTCATCAGGATTCTCAACTGAGCGACTAGTTTCACCAGTATATGTAAGTTTTCCGAGACTACATTCTCCCTTGAGGGACGCATGTAGTGGAGAATTGCTGTAAAAACCTCACCTGGAGGATGACGGTAACAATTAGTTATTACTACTGAAGATTCTGTCGATGATAGATTTCTTATATCCATTGTGGAGCAAAGTAGTTCTGGTGTGATATAATTTATTCTCGAAGGTATCGGATTAGGATCGAATGCTACTGGCGCGGTGAACCAGTAAATAAATACAGAGGACTTACATTAATGAGGGGTGGAAATTTGCAAGAGGATAATAATTAGGATGTGTCTGTTTGTGGTAGAGCAAGTGACTAAGATTTACTACCTATTCTCCGAGAAACAAAGAAGGTTAAGAAATGGAAGCGCAGCAGTCGTTCTGGTCTCCATTGTGAAGTCCATATTCGTGTGCTGACTCTTAATATGACTAAGAAAACTCTTCAATGTGTGTCCATGGGGCCAGATACTGAATATATGGTCGACGTATGTGAACCAAAGTTTAGGATTTAATTTGGCACTATCGAAAAAATATTTACAAAGGATACCGTGAATATTTTACCAAGGTCTAAAGAATACGAAGATTCCACTGCTGCGCCTAAGTAAGACTATCTGACATAATTGCCGAAGGTCCCCAGAGCTGATTCTAATGGAATTACCGAACAACATGCCTTAAGGATGGTCAACCTATGAATTATATTTCACATACCAAGATTTGGAGTTACGAATAAGTTAGAAAAAATCTTAAACTTAATACTAAGACCATAAATCTCTTACAAAAAATTCCCAATTTCTGTCGTCAACTCAGGATAAACACTTGAATCTAAAGGATGATGAACTGTGTCCAGTATTACTCCAGTTCCGGCATGTAGGAATGCTCTGTAATGGATTATGGTGGGTCAAGTTGCGTTGTAGAGAAGTGCGGCATGACGAAGAAATGCTAAACAGACGATAGTAGTCTTACTTGCTTTTACTTTGAAGATTGTATATACAGTGCGGAAGAAATGCCTAATTTTCTCAAAAATTGGTTCTCAGAAATATTCAAAATTTTGAAGATGGCAGATGTGACATATCTAAGATTAAATACAACAACAACAAACAAAAAATATGATATACACAGGTAGTTGTATTTAAGAAGCCAAAGTGATCCATATTATCAGAAAGGCGGTTAATCTGGAAATCGTGCACAAAAAAGAACAAAATAAAAATGAACCTGTAACAATTTTTAAATATTTCTAAGAACCAATTTCCGAGAAAATTAGGCGTTTCTAAACCTTCCCTCTAAATTGTCTTAACACGGATCAATTTCGAAAATTACCAATTTTCTACGTATGTTTGTGTTTGTAAATATGAAATTCAATCGTGTTTCCACCTAAACTTGTATGTGTGTTTTGTATGCAACCGTTATATGCGCTTACTCTTGTCTTTTCACGCAGCCAACTATTTCTAGGAAACACGCTTTTTTCCTGTAAGGCTATAATCATATTTAACATTTACTTGTGTCCGTTGAATGACATTAGAAAGACAGGAAAGTACGGATGTTGACATTCCGAGATATACGATTGCGAGCGTGTGAAGGTATTTTTATTTTATCGATTCATCGTTGCTTGTTCGTTGCCTATTACTGGCGTTGCCCATTATGAATCTGCGAAGCTTTAAATCTACGCTGTCAATGCAATTTTGTTTATTGTCTCGACGTTTACGTTGCTAGCATTGTAATTGCCTTCTCGTACGTTCTCTAAGCGCAAGTAACTGTACATACGTACGTCCGTATAATAAAAGTACGTACCTCTCCCCTTTGCTCCAAAATTGTCAATTTTGTTATAAATAAGTGAATATATTTCCTGAACATCTTCAAAACCATTCATGCAAAAACTAATTCGATATATTCGATTTTAATGACATATCAGATTATTTTATCTTGAAGAATATCTAGCTCTCTCGACCTCGCGATGGGTAGGTAGAGACGCAAGCAGATAAATATGGGCGCACACGATCGGACGGGCCCACAACACAAATACATACATGCGAGCACACGTGAACCCGAGATGCGAGATTTAATTGTTATGGTGGTTCGTTAAATGTCACCGAGATCGTTAAATTTTATACATTGCACCGCCGCCGAGCGAAAACACAATCTTATACCGGTCGCGTTACATTTCTAATCGAGCGTTCGCGTTATGAGTGAAAGGAAACGTTCTACGTGGGCATAATATCGTAAAAATTATTCCACATAAGGATCGAACCGAGAGATATTTAGCGAAAGTTTAGGTATTTCTGTATCAAAAATATCTGTGATTTTTATATTATGGTTTATTGGTTTTTATTAATTGCACAAAAACTTAAAAGTATTTACTACCATTGGATGGTAAGCAGATACCTAATTCTTATAAATACTAGTAATAATCAGGATCATTGGACTTGACTTAGCACGGATTACCGGCTTCTAGGCCATCGGATATCGATTTAAAGGTAATGTTAGCAATAACTATGTTTTAATCTCCTACTATTACTGTGGGATATCAATTGAAGAGATTCAGTTTCATAGGTTAAGTGTACCTGGAGCCTTAAAAACTTCCTGAATACTATCGTGAGAATATGGGGAATCGAACCCACGAATTTGTAGTCCAGTGCGGTGCAACCAAAGCTACTGCAGACTATAGATATCATCTGAATACGATTGGGCGCAAATATAATTACAACACTAATAAAGTTTTAAAACACATTCATGAAATTAGTGGCATGTAGAATGAAATGTGACTGAAACACTGATGACTATCCAATTCCATATTGTTCGTTTTCAGACTTCCCTCACAGTGTGAGCCCTAATTTTACTATATGCAATAAAAGTCAACCTAACACGACTTAATTTTAACAGGTTGACCCTATATATATATATATATATATATATATATATATACATTCATATTTCACGATTATGCACGCAGAGGGATGTTTCGCGCAACACATATGTAAATGAGGAGACCCTTTTTGCGACGGACGCCACCTATAATTCCGAGCAAGCAGTATTTTACATCTGCTGAAATAATAGAGACGCCCGAGGGAACCGAGTAATGGGACAAGTTATTAATTTCGGAGTTATAACGATGTGTATCTTAACCGGTAATTTACCACACGACGCACAGTGGTTAATCGACGGAAAAAAGTCCAATAAAAGATGGTTCAAATTTATGATTGATTTTCATTGTATTCGGTTGTAAATACTCGGAATAACTAAACTCGTAAAAATTAGCAATACAGGATGTTATAATGGGTTATTTCTAATGCCAAACATAAGGGAATTGTATGTCCACAAAAACCAGGTGATTGTTGGCGTAATTAACGATTGATTTTTAATAACAAAGCAAATAGAAATGAGTAAATTAAGTTCGAGAAGCTATTATTCCATTAGTAAATATTAAATTTTGCTGAAAATTTGAACATACATATATGTTTTTAATTACTGCATGACTTCATCTCTAATGCGTTAAAAATTATTAGATTTTGGACAATATCTAGTTAGGGCTGTTCGCCGCCGGTCTGTGGTTGGTGTGGGTGATCAATAAGGTATTGTTGAGGTAAACGCATAGCTTTCAGCTGCCGAAAAGTATCGCGTTTGGAATTAACCTTAAACATAGATGCGCGTGCACGAACTAGGTAATTAGTTACATAATCCCTCTATTTGTAATTAGTATAATGATAGTAAATAATCATACTTAAATACTATACGTAAATAATGCAAATAGTATTTAGAGCCCAAAATCTTTAAATTTCAGTTTAGTTTCAAGCGAGACTTGGTAGTAATACAGTCAAAATGAGTAGGTCTAGTATTTCGCATAGAATATTACTCGACCATTATAGAATATTAGGTGCTATTGCGTAAGCGCGATATTGGCCTTACTAGAGAGAATATGAAATTCATTTATTCACATCTCCATTTTTAGAGGAATAATCTCGTGTGTTATGTGTGTGTGAATAAGTTCTCAATTCACTTTAACTGCTGACACAATATCACATCGGGAAACTGTTCACCACACAATTGTTTTATAATAAAATCGGTTAATACGGTTGTTGAAAATGCTTGCCTCGAGCTAGCGAAACACGTGTAACCGATTTTATTATAAAACGATTGTGTGGTGAGGAGTTTACCGATGTGATATTATGTCACTAAATTGCACCACAGTTCTTGCAATCACCTTCACTGTAACTACATGCAACTTAATATTAATTTTAATTTGTGTAATGTATTGCTACGTTTGCTGTTTTCCCAGCTCTCATGGAGAACTCTCCGATGAAGAATTAAAAACAATTCGCAAGCTTAGAGTTACCACAAGAGAGCCTTTTATTTCTTTCTCATTCTTTGGCTGCACCCCCATTAATTTCTGCCAACATTTAAGTGACAAATACGTTCGATAATTAAGATTTGTATGTAACAGATGAACTGAAACGGGATATACAGAGCAACGTACAATGACAACAGATCACTGCGCAACCGACACTGCACATTAAGTACAGTCAGAACGAAATGAATTGCATTTTATATGCCAGGTCATTACTGCAAATTGAGAATGAAATTGATAGGCGTTTTACGCGGTAATTAATAAATACACCACTTTAATTAACTATCGCTTACATGTGTACGTATACACATAAGGAGCCCGGCGAGTCTACGCATACCTCATGTACTCGTCAATTTCATTACGCGGTCGCCGGTTCAAATTCCTATTCGTTTTAGTCATTAATTAGTTCGATTTCTTCTAAAACCTGTGTAGCCACTTATAAAACGGTCTACAAGCCCAAGATTAATATTAATAACTTGAACCCCTCGGTGAGACAGCAATTACGGCGGATTCAATTAGAATAAATCGCGCTCTGTTTTCCACTTGTTATCGCGCGTTAAAGTGCGTATAATTGGACGCGAAATATGCACGTAATAAGAACTGCAATTAATTTCTTTTCAACGCGGACGTGTTTTCCGTTTAGTAGACGATTTGAATGCATAATGGAATTGATGTTTCATTCGAGTTGACACGATTTTATATACAGTATGGAATAAATTCAACGAAAACGATATAAAATTTTGTTGGAAGAAATCCTTGAAGAGGTAGATTTTATTTAATTTGTTTTTGAATAATAACGTCATGATTTTGGTTTTTTCAAAAACAAACCCAATTTCTTTTGATTTTGAGAGGTCTTCTCGTTGTCGAACTGACAATACCAAATCTTGCCATAATCCTACATAAGAAATTCTTCGAATAAATGATAATTGAATGTTAGAAAACGTGAAGAAGGTAAAATATAACAAAAACTCTCATGTACCCCATGCGAGTTTGTTTTCCGAAATGCCAGATGTTACATCACCTAGGTACAAATCATTACAAAGTTTCAGGTTCACATTGACTTTTTTGCATTAGCGGTACAGAAATGTTATTGCAATTTAGGTCTTATGGCACATTTAATTGTTACACACATGATTTAGATTTTAATTCCCAGCGGATGCAGAGATAAGACACGAAATCAGAAGGAAGTTTGCAATTTTCTTAATGCAAAATAGTCGGATCGCCCTATTAGCCAATAATCTGCAGTTAGCGACATTGTGTCTAAATTTCGAGAAACTGGTGTCATTCAAAAAACTGTACGTCCAAAATTTGGTAAAAATCTGAAACTGAACATCTTATTAAGTATGGAAGAGAATCCTTACAATACATCTCAATTCGTTGCATGAGACAATGATGTTAGTCAGACAACAGTGTTACGCATTATGAGGAAGGAAATCATCCCCATAAAGTTTAAGTATGAGAACGAAGACGGCCCTTACCGGCGACTACAGTTTTATGGAACTATAATAGATTTGTTCCATGCAAATCGACGTTTGCACTGGCAATTACTTTTGTCGGATGAGGCAATGTTTTGACTCAATGGCACGGTGAATCGTCAAAATTGCAAGTATTGGAGTGAAGTAAATCCTCGTTAGATGGTTAAGGCATATACTCAACACCAACAGAAATCCCTTCTTAAGGGTAATGTTAATTGCCTACCGTAATGAAACTCGTTGGCTCATTGTGTTTTAGGTTAGTGCCTTCGATTAGATATACCATCTTGCTAATGCGAATACATCACTCGATGCATTTTGTTCTTAAGGTTGGTGTCGCGCTGAAGTATATTAGCTCATTGTACTTCACGTTAGTGTCCTCGATGAAACGTACTATTCTGCTAATGGGAATGTTTTCTTTTACGTTTTCTCGCTACAAGAACCGAGATCAAAAGTATCTAATGCTGCTTAGTCCTTCGCATTCACAAAAGACATATTGCTAAGTATCCTTATCCTCAAAACAA
This sequence comes from Chrysina gloriosa, assembly GCA_038088585.1. Taxonomy (NCBI): domain Eukaryota; kingdom Metazoa; phylum Arthropoda; class Insecta; order Coleoptera; family Scarabaeidae; genus Chrysina; species Chrysina gloriosa. The sequence continues at coordinate 16,374,282 of CM076089.1, read as the reverse complement.
GCCTTGCAGATAGGATCTTCGACTATACCGATGGTGTCAATTTGTTAAATCGGCATTCGCCTATCATCAAACCCACCCCATTTATTGCTCGGTTCATGCTCATTCGCAGAAATTGGCATTTTCTTCTCTGATAATTGATGACATCACAGTTAGCATGGGTGACTGCGGATAATACCGGCTTAACAAGTGAAATTTCCGAAATTCAAAGTCCCTACCAACAAATGCGTGGTTCTCCGCTGCCTACACATTTTAAGTTACTTAGTTGCTTAGGGTCATCGAACTTCTCATTTTGCTTTTATTATTTAGGAACTAAATCCTTCCCACGCTTCCACTGGTATCAATTTTAAATGATTAGAGCTAAGATTATCGTGTAAAATTAATACGAATTTGAAATCTAGACGTATCGGATAAAACGGCGTCCACACAGTAAGGTCCACTTGAGCACTGCAGTCGCCCACGGCATTAAAACCATCAATTTAACCTAATGAAATTTACTAATCGGCTTATTAGCACACCTCCGCGTTCTCCCTAGTGCAGAGGGTGGCCGGCCCCACGCTGAAAACGCGCGCGTTAAGCTTTAAAATCCCGCTGTGAAAGCGTTGCATTCCGTACGCAGATTTATAAGGGAGAGCGCCGCCCCGCAACGCCGATCGGCTAGTCGGATTTAATACCACCACCGAATCTATTCGCAACTGACGGATTTTAATAATCAAAATCGCGTTTGATTTAAAAGGGCGATTCCGGCGAAATTTTCTCTTTAATTGCTTCCGATTGCAACACGCAAATAGCGACGAGGGATATCCGGTCGGGGCGGATGACGGGGGATGAAGCGGCGTCGAAATCAATTTTTTGAGAGATAAATTAACCAGACCAATATTGACACAATGAACGGTATTCGGTCGATCTTATTAAGAAGATGCGAGAAAAAAGGAAATATTTTCCACGGCTAGTTTTTAAATTTCATACGTTTGCTCTGAAACGCTCTAATTTATTAATTGGCGTGGGAAGTCTTAAAACATCATTGAGAAACATATTTAGAATATTTTCTAAAACATATGAAAACGGTTACTAAGTGCGGTGTTAAAAATTGTGAACATTTAGAACATCGAAATGGTCATCAATCACAGTAATAGATTGATGACATCCGAAAACTCACTTACTTAATCCTAATCTCTCTTTATCTGTTGGTATAGGAAATTGGGAGCTGAGTTTGTTGTTGGTTCTTACTCCGCAGCTTTTTCCACTCACCTCTCTCTTAAGCGATTCGTCTTATGCTCGCCTATGGAATTTTTCTTTCCCCAGCTGCAGCGCGCAATTCTTCTCTCTCCAACTTCTTTTCGAGCGCCCTCGTTTTCCTCTTCCCACATCTTTGCGTCGTATACCTTCCTCACCAGCCTCTCCTCGTCCATTTGCAGGACATGATCCAATCATCTAACCTGACCGTGTTATACCGTTGTTGCAACCGGCACTATTTTTAAATGTTCACGACACACTTCGCTTCTGATCATGTCCCTTTTTGTTTTGTCCTGTATCTTTCTTAGGAATCTCATTTCCTCACTAGTAGTTTGCTTCTTTGTCCGACATTTAATGTCCATGATTCACACGAATACGTTAACACTGGCTTCAATATTTTCTTATCTACTGCGCCTTTTGCTACTGTCGGTATTTTCTTTTTCCCCAATCGCTGCTGCCCGGTCACTTATTTCCTCGTCCATACTTCTCGTGTTATTAATATGTGCACCCAAATAGTTAAAACTTTTAACCTTTTCAATCCTTTGTCCACTCAATTAAATATTTTGATTTATGTGTTTAGTTCCACAGTTGATTTTGTCTTGTCCACATTCACCACCATATACACTTTCTTTAATTGCTTATCCAACATATCAAACTTTGTTTGCAGATCTCTTACTAATTCACCAGGTATCACCATGTTGTCCACAACTCTGCTATTTTCACCATTTCCAGTAACCTATGTTATAGTGTTGGGCTTTTCTTCTTATATTCTTTCACTTCATCGAGTAGCACGTTAAAAAGCAGACGGCTTAAAATGCGCACCTGGTTTTATTTCCACTGGTAAAAGTGTTCGATTTCCCTTTTTGGTTTCTGACGTAATCTTATTTTCTATTGTAGCTATAGGCTTTGAATACATTATATTAAAACCAAGTTTCCCACCCCGTTTAGCTTTTACATCTTTGATGTTTGGCCACATTGCCCGTTAGCTAGAAAGTAGTCCACAATTGATAGTTCATTCCTTGATGGAACCTCTCTCATATATTTGTGTACGTTCCTATGCATAAACTTTGTATTTGCAATTATAAGGCCTTTGGCTATACAAAAACTTGTTATTCTATTTCCGTTTCCGTTCCCAGCTGGTTCTCCTTCTGCTCTCGTCCATTGTTCACGACCGTCATTCTTGTTACCGACATTGCCATTCAGATCGTTCGCTACCATTATATGGTTGTCTTCCATTGAGTCAATTGCCCCGTGTACATCTTCGTAAAACTTTATTATACAGGCTTTGAATACATTGTATTAAATCCAAGTTCTGCACCCCATTTAGCTTTTTCATCTTTGATGGTTGGTCATATCTGTTCATTAGCAAGAAAGTAGTCGATAAATGATAGTTAATACCTTGATGGAATATCCCTTGTGGATTTGTGTACGCATCTATGTTTCAATTGTGTATTTGCAACTATAAGGCCTTTAACTATACACAAACTTGTCATTCTATTTCCGTTTCCGTTCCTTGTTGGTTATCCTTCTACGCCCATCATTTCTTTGTGTTATTATTTTTCCTTTAGTGCCTTTATCGTACTGTCTCATATCCATTCCGTTCCATCCATTTAAAGTTTTAGATGTCTTTTCCTTTTCCTCTTTCTTCTGAAGCTATTCTTCTTAGTTTGCTCTCGAATTGACATTCATTTCTTAACGAGTTGTTTGTTAATGAATCTCTACTATTCCTTAGCTTATTTTTTATTTTGCGTTACTTTCCTCTTTTCCTCCAAGTTTTCCAACACAACGTTACCTCGTGGCGATTTTTGTTGCACTTCCCATTTTGACTCTCACACCTATCTGTTGCTTCGAGATATCTCCCATTACATTATCGAATACAAAAAGCACATAAGGGTTATATTGTATTTAATTTTCCTCGTTTCTAATAGCTCCTTCCAGCCAGCCATCTTCCAATCAACTATCTCCAATTTTTCTTTATTTGTTCGTTTTCCTCTTTCAAGAACTTAGTTCCCATTGACATTTATCCTGTTTTTGCCTTATCCCTTTTATATCCTTCACAATTTCTCCCTCCCTTTCTCATTCTTCTTTTACTCTTCTGGAAAATGTGCGTAGTACCCTCCGCTCGGTTATTTCTTTTCCCTTTTTTCTTCTTCCAAGGTGTACTCATCGCTGTCCATTTCACATTTTCATGTTTTCGATTCACACTCGCGTCAGAAAAGCACTTTTATTCCAATATTGAGACTGATGTGCGGTTCTTTCACTTTCACCAAACCTCGCATTTGTTCGTTGCGTTTTTGTCTTCACGATAACCGACGAATGAAACCTGTCTTATTATTTTACACACACTACAATCGTCTATTTATTGAAATTCCAAATAAAACATTGAATAAATTTTATATTAACCTTCATATGAATATCTTTAGCCAACTGAGTTTTAATGTGTGAAACAACACGTAAAAGCTTGTTACTAATCGACACAACTAACTTTGACACCACCACATGACTTCAAAATACTATCGTGTTCTCATCAATACTTCACGTCAGTGAAGAGTTGACATATGTAAAGAAGTAGGAACAACAGATAAATACAATAAAAATGACGTTCGTTAAAGCTATGCATAAAAGGAATACCAAACTGTATGAGTACTAAAGTTGTTTAGACATACAAAAGAATGAAACACGGGAAATTAGCTAGCAGTCATTGAGATTATAGACACAACAATGATAGGAAAGAACAATGCAAATCGTTGATTGAAATGAGTAGTGCGCCTATCAATTATTTCGCTCTATCACACTTCTTTTGTAATATGACCTTGATCGATGACTAGTCCCCAATTCTTAAATATAAGGGATATAAGTCTTCGGGGTGGGACGCTGTCAACATTCTCGCAGTTTCCTGAAGCTAGTTCTATTCCCCCATATCTATCTAGAGCCATTACACTTGATTCTCGAGAGCTTAGACATACGCTCAAAACCTACGTTCGACCACAATGCATGACAATGTTAGGGCACATATTCCCAGAATTCCCAGATCATTAGCAAAGGCCGTAAGGCTCCCTAAGGTGGAAAGTGTCTACATGGTCAATGTTTACTGGAACTCGCTCCCCCGTTTAGCTGAGCTTCTAAGTGTTTACCCTTCAGGGGCTAGACATGCCCCGAATAAATCTTTGGGAAAGGCATTGCCTTCACTGCACTGCCTTCTGGTGCCTGTTCCTCTCTCTAGGCTACTCAGGCTCAATCATTTTGGGCGTACGTTCTGTGGTCTACGTTGGACCTCCACACTTAATTTTTGTTGGTCTCCCTAAAATAGCTATGGACATGCGACGGATGATTACAATCGTTTCTTTTCTTACATACTCCGATTTCCCTCTGGACTTGCAGTTCCAGTATTATGTTTCTACCGAAATTAATCGACATACACCGGACTTAAGGAGTTAAAGCAACTTATGATCCAGTAAGGCATAAATCCGATCACTGACACTCGTCTTAGTGTAATGTGTGCATTTTCGATGTAGCGTCTTGTTCTATGGAAGTGTCACGTTGGACAGCACACTGATAGCAAACGGTTTAACATTGTTAAGACACATTTCCTTTTAAAACCCCGAATTCCCAAACTTCAAGCAAAAGCTATGAGTTTCTTCTGAGGTGTGCGGGATTATGAGGGTATATGAAGACTTCGGTCCCTTCTCATTGCCTTGCCCCACATAAACAGTATAAGTGAAATACGAGCAGAAGAGCGGAGGAAAATTATTGAGCGGAATGAAGAACAGGGCGCAGAATCGGATAACTTGGAGGAATGAAAACATGAATTACCTTAGATCACGCTGAATCCAAAGCTTTAATAGGCATAAAGATTTCATGAAGGGAAGAAAATATGGGGTCAATTCTAACACTCGACCTAGATTGAGAAGGAGGTTCTCTAGGATTTCCAAATGGACTTAACCATAACTTATATCTAATTTTCCTTCCGTCCGAACGAAGCTTTCATCTCGTTTCGTTCAAAGACGAGAGCGCCAATTCCTATTCCCTCTTTTATCGCGTGGCCCAGCCTGCATGATCTATGGCACTTTTTATTGTACGTATCGGCCGCATATTCTTCGTGCTCTACGCCTCGCTTATTGTTAGTATCGAGATATCGGCGGCGGTAGTAGGTAGCTCGCGTTTTGCGAAATTCGCGCGTAATAGCCTTTCGGTCATCCGCTCAGATAATATCGTTTGATAGATGGCTTTTGATTCACGAAGGTGATGTTTATTGCGAGTCGGCCAAGCCGAAAGGTTATGGCTTATTGAACGGATATCACGGATATGAGCGGGCACCCTTCGTATATGTACTCCGATGTGTAATCGATTTTCCGGCCCGCTATTAATATCTCTACGTATATATCGTGGGGTCTTGAAGTTTTGACATATCGCATATTCCAATAGGGCAGATAAAAGTTATGAAACTAGTCAGAAATATCGATAAGGAAAGTAATTAATCCAGGATTATGTTTAATTCTCCAAGTAAAAAACAAAGAAACAAGAGGTCAATAAACTTCGAATAAAAAAGTGTTATTTTCAATTAATAGGCGATACCTATTTCTATAATAACCAGTGGAAACAATCGATTAAAAACATTAAAGCTACGCTTGCACAATAACGGAATGCATCTACCGCGCCTAAATAATTACCGCATGAAATTCTGAGCGAACGCGTAAAATGTGCGTTGCAATTCTTACGATCGAAGCGATAAATTCGATAAAAAACGCTCAACTTGCTTTCTATTGTTCATTGTTCCAACACGGTGACACTTTTCGATTAATAATCAGCACATGACCGCTTAATACTTGCGAACTTGTTTTCCATAACAACGCTAAAATACCAAGAAATGCATCGTTCGCCTTGGCACGGGAAAGAATGGGATTTATCGATACATTTCTGGCAATAATGGAGAAAGATTGGTACAAACTTCTTTTAGAGTTTGTCGTGTATCGGTACTTGATACATACGTTTCGCTGTTACACTATCTTGTTAAGGATTACTTAAAACTGCAAAATGTTTTGAATATGAGTCGATATCAACTGACTCACGGCAAAATTAAAAATAATTTTGTATAACTCACAACTTTATCTAAAAGAATTCTAAAAGAATTTCTGAGAAACAATAAAACTTCACTACCATACCGTCATTTACGGCATCGCAAGTGTATGAAGAAATTTCCGAAACTCGGACGTTGCAAATTAAGTCCATATACCCAGGAAAATTATTATTTTATTGTGCATTTATTACCTTTTTTGTGGAACCTACAATATATAAATGAAGAAGGAAAAAATCGAATTCCAGACGGAATAAACCGAATATATGGTACCTTACTTACGGAACGGCCGGATTCTAGAAGTGAAACTGATTTCCGGTTAGGTGCAAAGCGCCGTATAAACAACCTAATTAAAATAAATTAAAACAACGTATCTAGCCGATAAGGACGCTTTATTTCGGCCGATTCATGTAAGCCCGGCTCTTTAATTGAGATATAATTCTTCGGTGGGTCATATCGGAGATTATCTAAGGAGCAACAATGAATAAATTAAGTCGTCGAGCGGTTCGGGTTGGCGGCGCGAACGTGTCCGTGAAAGAATGGGGAATTAAGTGGAAAAATAAAATTTTATTTGGAATTTACTTCTATGAACGGATACGGCAGTAAAATACAACCAAATTTAAAAAAAAACAATTATTAACCTAAGACCAAATGCACGACATTTAGTTTTATACTTAACTCAGTGATACATTATACCAAGTTAATTATTTTAATTATCGATCGTTCTATTTAATTAAACTGTTCAAATTTCTAATTTTCATCTTTTCCTTCCTAACTTGAAAGAAGATCATAATAAATGTTAAAAGAAGCACGAAATTAAAGCTCCGCCGTATCTGAGAATAAAGATAGAAAGAAAACAGAGGAAACGCGAGAGCGAATCACGATATCTTCCGAAGAAAAAAGTTTTACCATTCGTCGTTATTAAAGGAAGAAGACCGACAGCCTTATCTTAATTTAATGCGCTTAATTAATACTCGGATTACCTGCAAACACGGCGCTAATTATGAAAGAATATTCGAGGGTAAAAACGTCCCCTCGGGCTATTATATTCCTCGTTATAAAACGCGCGATATTTACGAAATCTATTTATTTAAGGCATCGAGCGGCTTTTATCATATCGAATTTTCCATCGAAACCCTCGGTAAAAAGCGAGAAATAATCGGCGGAGTGGGTGGCCGTAGATGCTCGCCCCCGATCCGACCCCAATTTGGGCTGACCGGTTGCTTTCGAGCGAATGAATGGAAGCTCGTCTTTTCACGTCTGACTGATGCTCTCGTTAGGGGTTAATTACTCTCTTTTAATCTCGGTACTCGAATTATTTCGGTCGTTTTAATCACGTCGTTCCTTCGACGTAGCGAGAAGAATCTAATGAAACGAAAGGGTGGATGATTTTCGAATTTTCGGTCGTCGTATCATTGCAAGAAAAATCGGAACGCGATTAGGAATAACCGTAAGTTATGTACATTTATGAAGTCCTATTTAGTACAATACAACTGTGTGAAATGAGCTGTATAATTTGTGCAACGCTCTCTGTGTCTGGTGTTTAGTTTCCATCAGCCTTTGCACAACAACCTAGGTGCTTAACTATGTATTTATACTTAGTTTTTCCAAGTGAGGTGAAGTATGGACTATTTTTACTTCTCTATTATTAATATGCGCAGTGCATTACCTACGCAGACGCTTTAGCACTTCTAACACGATTCTAACGGGAACTGAGGATGTTTCCATATAGATTTGAAAAAATAGTTGCGAAACATGGATTAACTATAAACGAATATAGCTACAAGGTATATTGAAATATCTAGCAATGATGAAAATGTAAATCTATTGTACATACTCAGTCCTGGTGTGCAACAACGCTAATAGACTGCGGAAACATTGGAAAGTAAAGGGTAGTTAGGGATTAGCGACATTAACAAGTATTTCAACAAAACAACATCACTACAAAGGCATCTAAGATTGGCGCATACAAAATTCTGATTCGATGCTATACGCATCTAGAGTCTGGACTTTGAATCAGTATTCATAAAAGAAATCATCTGGAAAGTAGAAATTCTAAGGAAGCGTTATTCAATGCCAAGTGGCTCAATTTCAATGAAATTTTAATCAACATTCCGTACGGTATGAAATTAAAGTGCAAGATTTCAGATCATAATAGTGAAAAGTGGAGGCTTAAGTTCCTCGCATACATCATTGTCATGTGGGGCGGGGTCAAAGTTAAGGAGAAGTTCGGTATAACAAACAATTTTGTAGCTGTAGTAAGTGGTTTGTAGGCTGTCGTTAGGTACGTCTGTTAAAACTCCATTTGTCATCTGTTCTACAAATTTGCAGAAGATTTGTTTGCTTTTGAGTATATGTAGTTATTGAAGTTATCTCACCAATCTGGATAAGCTCTAGCACCCTTAATCACCTTAATTTATTTCAACAACAAAAACAACTTATCCCATGAAGTTTTATGTTTACACGTGATAGTATGCATACTGAAAGCAAGTTAACTAAACCCAAGTAAACTATAGATCGACATAGAACTTGACAACGACAATGTATGGGATGAAAATTAAATTGATTTTAAGCGCAAAATGAACTCTGCAAAGATTGGTTTCTTGTGCGGAACACTAAACCTAATTGACCCCAAGTTAGTACAAAATATAGTATTATTGTTCCAATACGTGAAATCTGTCAGATCTGAAGAAGCATAGTATCGTCTTGATCAAGTTATTGTTCAAGTTGAAAGAATTATTGTCAGCAGAGACCCAGCACTTATCTCGTTGAGACGGCAAAGGGAATGAGTGACCAGGATCAGGTAGGTACATGAAACTAACTAATTCGTTATCATACACATACCCAGTATATTCACAAGGTTGAAGGCATTTCTTTGCACAACAGATTTAACACGTTGGTTTGTTTCGACCAGAAGAAAAACAGTACCCATTAGAAACTGTACTAACTCCGGTTTCGTCTAGATTGAAAAATGACGATTTCACATATTCCAGTGAATGTAGAAGCATATTTAAATCATCCTTAGCATTACAATACCAAACTGTATTTTAAACAAAATAAAAGCAAGAAACTTTTGGAAGAAGAAGTATGGCAAAACAAACATTATCTAGAGAGCTAAAAACTGATACCTAAATGCTAATTATCACACTTACTGGAGAACGATTATAGCAGTGGTGTAAAGATAAAGTTTGCAGATTTATTTAGCAAGTCTCCGAAACATATAGAAATAAGTTATGATAGAAAAAAATCACGTCTTTCTAGTGAAAGGAAAATGATTGGAGGTTATAATATTTTGCAAGAAGGTGTCGAAGTTTGTCTAAAATTCCTGCAAAATTTTTACATATTTCCAAAGCAATGACTTCCAGAATAATAAAGAAATTGTTGCAACTTAGGCGATGAGATAGCAAGTAAACTTTTATCAAACCTATTAAAGGACAGTCTTCTTTCTTGTCGCAAAATAATTTTTATGTTGAACTTGTCTATAGGTCTGATCTCATGTGCCCTCTATTATAACTAATGTCATTTTTCAGCATCTGAAACTCAAACTCAAAAATATCATTCCCTAGGTTAGTTTGTTTTAAGACCTCCACGAAAGGAGTGCCTGCTACTTTAATTCTTTTATATATTATATAAACTTAAATTTTACACAGTCTAGTTTCATACCATGGCCAACATTTGTACAAAATTTCGCTAATATTGGAGGTAACCAAGTAGAGACTACTAGTTCACTTGATATAGAACAACATATAAAATAAACAAAAAGACCCTTACCACACCATTCGGAAATAATTCCATAGGATTTTATTTATTTTATATATTATTTTAACCACAGTCTCCTTATTCTTATTTGTATAGAACCATATAATGAAATATGGAACAGGAAACTAGTAAAGAACTAGAACCAAAAGCTGAGGCGGTTGGAGTACATATAGGGGAGGGGCTGGGAATTCCAATCATTGAGGCAGTGGTGGTCAGCGAAAATTTTGTAATAATATTCACTTAATAGAGCTCTAATTGGTGCTAACACGGTCTAGGCAGTTCATGAAATACTACGACTCTTCAAACCACTTGTGATGCTTTATTTGTAGAAAAAGGATTGTCTTTAATCTTTTGTTGCGTTTTCTTGTAAGAAAGGCCACCTGGAGAGACTAATATCAGTTTTCTGTTACACTGTTTATTTTAAAATCTGCATGGCTGTTGACAAGTGTTGGCTTCTGTGTGGTGTTTGACCTTCTTAAAGTTGATTTCAAGTTTTATTAAATGGCCCCTTATGGTCATTGAAACGGCGTCAATATGTTGGAGCAATAGCAATCACTTTGACTATCTATTTTGTTTCAAGAACCAACAGAGAATGTTCCCAAAGCAGAACTTTTAGATGCTCCCATTACATCTCGGCTAACGTCCGCTTCAAGACTTCACAAAGATGTCCCTTCCCAGATATATCGCCCATTCCTAGGCCTAGCACAGCGGAAACAAGCCGACAATATCGCAAGAAACGACATTCCCAAATTTTGACATGAAAAGAGTTCTGGAAGAAAAGAAAATGAAGAAAGAGGAAAGGAGCAAGAAAAAGGAGAAGATCAAAACGAAAGAATTAAATCAACAAATTAAAAACTGCAGGGTTTAAAAGAATTTGAGCCAATATTTGGAGGATTCATTCGTGAGAGTGATGTTGAAAATTTATGTCACGATGATTCAAATGACGATCTTGCAGGTGGTAGATATAAATGTTTAATATGTGAGAAGTTTGGAAAAGATGGAGAAATTTGGTATAGGTGCACGTTGTGTGAGTTATGGGTCCATTCTTAGTGCTCTAGATGGGATGACCCTAAAAATTATATTGTACACAAAAAACTTCGAGTAGTTAATTGAACGTATTTGTGCATTTTATATTTTCAATTACATATTTCAACTGATGTACCATTAATAGCAGTTAGAGGCCACTAATGGCGTTGAAATTAGAAAATATGCTCCCAATGACTTCAAATAACTAATGATCACAATTGCCCTACAGATTAGGTGAAGCCCAGTTCAGAACAGGGTTTTGAGTTTCCTCTTTTTTTTGCTTAAACACATCTAATAATTTTTTATTAAACTACGTGCGATAAAAGTAAAGGTGCTATCTTATGACCCAGTGTTTCCATTAGAAATCATCCTTATATGAACAAAATTCCCCCTCAGATTTAAAGAGGAAAAAGTGAAGAAAGCCGTAGTATAGGAAGGTATGGGAACGGTAAGAAAACGGAATAGATGAATAGAGTTGAAAAGAACTATTTCGGTGGGAATAGTCGAATAGAAAAGAAAAACAGAGGACAAGAAATTCTAAGAGTCGGTTGTTGAAGACATATGTCAACAAATCTGAACTATTGTCTCCTATAATTATTCAAAGCTTAATATAAAAAACTTACCAGTATTTCCCAACTAAAGTATTCAAGATATAAGTAGAAAATGGAAGAGATAACAAAGAACCTGCCCGAGTTATTGTTCGAATATATAACAAATGACTCACAGAAATGCTTTTCCTTTTGTTACCCATCTCTAATTCTGTTTCATCAATGATGCCCGTTAAATGTGCGATATTTACTAAACAGTTGGATAAATGCGAGGCGCATAGCGTTCTCATTTCGCGAGTGCGAGTTACCTTCCACGGTCGATCATTCACATCGAGCGATGACGACGTGACACATATTACATAAGATGTGTCCGTGTCCGACCGGTTAACTTAAGAACGAATCCCTTTAGCGCGGTTTACAATCGAAGCTTAAAAAGGCACTTTAAGGTATCCGTTCTGTTTTTGAAACTTACCTTAGCTAAAGAACCGATAGCAAAATGGACGCAAACGCGGCTTCGTCCATAAAACCTTATTTAACGTCATTTTTATTGTGCCTACAGCGCTAATACTAATTAACGGAATTGCCGACCGCCGCATTCGATCGTATAATAAATAGATTAAGTTCGCCAGATACGTACGGCGAACCGAGCGTCTAGCCTGCATCGGCGACTATTCGTAAGATATGCCGATTTGAACGCCGGTATGGGCTAGCTTACTTACCTCCATCGGCGATAGCATTGTGTGACCGAATAAAAATCAATCCGTATATGTCGTTGTTTTAAGCGAGAAGTGATTTAATCTCGAAAGGGAGAAAGATTTTCTTTTACAAACAGTTCTAAAATGAAGATGTGTGAAAGGAGAGAAAGCGTCTACAAAATAGATCGATAGAATAAAAGGTTCGGGTGTTCCTCCCTAACTAGAGTTTGTTAAAAGGATGGCACCGGCAGTGGCGCACCGCACAGAAGTAGTAAGTACGTAATATACAAAATTAGTGGGGCAATAGGCAACCGCCATGGTAAGCTGCGTAGAATTGCAACATCAGCAACGCTTCCATTGTCGATTCATTCAGCCGTCGACGGTGTTGCAAATACGTTGTCATATATTTCGAAAATAATTGTTCGACATCCAATGAAATAGTATTGGTAAATATCAGATATTCGTTTTCCTCATCTGATTTTCAGTTATACACCGAACCTTTAGTAAAGCGGTGTTTTTCGTTAAAATTGCACAAAATTTTTGAGCAACATCGATTCCTAGAGTGTTCGTCAAGTTTTCTAGAGCGGCTTATAAATTGTTTATGCAATTTAATGCGTTTCGTATAGATAACTAACTGTTTTCTAATTGCTCAATAGCTTGTGCAACTTTAGAATAGTTTATGCATATTTCATCTATTTATTGTTGAACGTCTGAATTAGAAAAAACTTGCTGACTACCTCGAATTGCTACACGATCATTTAAATCTATTTTGAAAATGACATTTTTCACTTGTGAGAAATATTTCTGATAGTAAGATACTGCCTAGACCCATGTTCCCCATCGCGTTATTACAGGCTGAGGTAGTGCAAGCAGTTTGAATATACGGATGTATTTGGGAGATCTTATAAACACTCTTTTGGTAGATGCTATTAACTTATCCACCATCGGATACTTCTTTCGAATGGCTTCTGCTACGAGGTAACATGCGTGTATGAAGCACGTTAGGTGAAGAAGAAGAGGCGAAAAGCATGTTTTCAGCGTCCTACCAACTTTCAGCATTATTGCGGCACCGTCAATAACGAACATTGTGAATTGAGTTGCTGTAATAGAAAATTTTCTTAACGAATCTTTAATCATCTTCACAACGATTTCTGCATCAGTTTTCTGAATCCTTTTACTGGATAACAACAACGGAGCTGGTGGACCATCACGTTTTAAAGAACGTCCTAAAACAAGAATGACGCTGTGTTTCTGAGCACCAGTTGTTTGATCCACACATAGGCAGATTTCCTTATTTTTCCACTCGTCTTCTATACATTCGTTTACTGTATCTTGAACGCCGGGCAAATTGTATCGCTATTGCATAGATGTTGGCAACTTCCATGAGGGAACGTATTTAGCCCAAAATGGACGAAAGTGTTCATTGGATACTACATGTTTTAAGATGTTGCACATACTTAATATAAAAATAATATTATATATAAATTGGCAGTATGGAATACTGTTACTTAAATTCAATACATGACGTTTACTTTTGCAATGCTTTCTACATCCAAACCTATCGCGAGTTAGCAATCTGCTATTGCATAGTGTGTAATAAATATGCAGACTTCTATATTCTAATCCAGGGAAATGCCTGGGATATTTATTCACATTCGAAGGGAACGTTACACCCTTTTGGGCATCCCATCTCCGCGTATTTATTTATCGTACAGCGTGCAACGCACTGTCGCTTTGAACTCTCTCGCTGTACCATCAAGCTCGACAGGTTGAAAGTTACCCTACCCAGGCCACCGCTGCTACACTACTGCCATCCCGGACCATCTTTTTAACAACCTCTACTTATAACATTATGAATTTCTGTATTTCTCTCCCATCTTGTTCCTTGGATATTTACCACGTTCCAGCACATCGAGTTTAAAGACCAGATATTTTCCAAACGCCAAATTTTATTTTTACCGATTAATCGGATGTGATTACCGTGGAATCCTTTAACGTAAATATACCATTCGATGGGACGAGTAAATTTACGAACGACATCGCGACACCGGGAGAAAAAGGCCGCAATTGCCCGGAGAAAAAGTATAACAATCCGCCGATAAATAAACATTATAGGAGACAGGGCGTACATACACACGAAACATGGATCGCGCCGCTCTAAGCAAAAGCACGCCGATGTAATCGTACCATGACATAGTGTGTTTGTAGTGCATACATGTTGTTAACAGAAAGTATGTACTTCGTTTACATACGGCTATGTACGCATTACATATTACACACACAAACACACGCAAATACATAGGATAAACATTACTTACACCAACACAACGATATCCTATTTAGTACGTATATAGTATTATAGTAGTGTACGTACTAGTCGCGAGAGAGCGAGGAAGAAAGAAGTCGTTCAGCATAAAAATGAGCGCGTATCGAGCGCATTGCATACGCTCGCGTCGTTGTAAAGCACACCTCCTGACACCTGGAAGGTCGCCTTGCTCCCACGGATCGTCTGGCCCACATTTTATGGGTCAAACGCGGAACAGCCGAGACAGAAACACAACAAACATGCATCGAGAAAGAATGAAAGAAAAGAAATTATACGATTCATTGCAAAAGCGCCTGATAATACTACTAAACTCATCAACGTTGAAAACGAGTTTGCCGATTTCATATTCGACATGATCCGGGAATCCACAACACAGTCAAAACAAGCGATTAAACCATTAAAACAAATCCCAATTATAATATAGGAAGCACAAGACCTTTAGTGTTCCAAACATGATGATGATGATGATGATGATGATGATGATGATAGGCTTTTTCATCACTAATGGAATGGTGAACCGTCCTTTCCGGGGCTCTCCGATGCCTTCCATCGTGGCAAATTCCTCCCCTGATTTTTGGCATGCTTATCTGCTAAGTGTTATATGTTTTTATTTCGAGTATTATCTTTCTCCACTTATATAAGCTCCTTTCCGAAGACGCATATTACTTCTGCAGCATATCACTGATTAAACTGCCGCTTTATAAATTCTCATTTTGATGTTTTTCTTACATTTTCCTCTTGCAACCAGTGTGGCCAGTGTTCTTATTGGCGTTTATTTTTCTGATATTTCTATACCACGGTTGTTGATTATTATTGGGACTTCGAACCATTTGAAATTGTTCACTGTATCGAGTTCGTGGTCTTTAATCTGCATTTTTCCTATATTCTGCGTACCACTCCTGGAACATACCATGCTTTAAGTTTTACTTGGTCAATTTCCTTCTTGTTTCGGATTTTAATTCTATTAATGCTTCTTCTGGACTTTTGTTGTCAATACATTCAGCAGAGGTAGTAAATTATTTGAAATGTGCCTCCCAAGGCAATATTAAACAATGTGGTTGTAATTACTTTGCCCTGCCTAACCCCTTTTCAGATAGAAATTTCGCTGGTTAGTCCAATGTTAAAATTCTTGCACACAAGTTATCCATGATAGTTCTTGTAAGTCCAATTACTTTTGCTGGAATCTTTATGTTTTCCATGTCTTTTACTAAGTACTGCCTTGCTGTCGACGGCGTACTTTTAGTCTATAAAGAAGATATTGAGATCGATATCATGTTTGTGGGCTTGTTTTATTATATGTAGGCATCGATTGTGGGCCCTCCCTTTTTAAAACTGTTTTGGAATTCGTTTATTATTTTGTTTGTGTATTTTGAGAGCATTGTTGTAGGCTAAGTCGTGCCGCGTTTAGCAACATAACTCCTCTGTATTTATTTGCGTTGAGGGCGTCTCCCTCCTTGTATATTGGTGCTAGCACCGCATCTTTCCTGTCTGAGGGCATGGTTTCTTCTTTCCAATTTTGCGGTAATAATTTATACATTTTTTGGTACAGTGTCCCTCCTCAATTTCTGATTAATTCAGTACTTATGTTACCCGGTTCAGATAATTTTACCATCTCCAGATTCTTGATTACTTCAATGTATTTTCTTAGGATGCAAAGTCTTCTCGCGTGCTTTTGTGAGTTATTAGTTGGGTGTTGAGCTGACTACATTTTTATTCATTGCTACACAGGGGTCTAAAATAGTTTTCTCATGCTTTGGTTTCTATTCCATTGGTGGATTCCGGGTACTGTTCGGTGTTTTCATACCTTCAAACAATTTTCTGCTGTCTTTTTCGATAGTTTCGATTTTCTCTAGTAATGTATTAATCCAATTTCCTTCTTCTTGCAAATCTTATACGATTATTTCTTCTTCCCTGTTCATCAATCTGTTCAGTGGTCCTGTCTTTTCGTTGTAGCCTTCATAAATGTGCAGACTAATGCCCGTGTCATTGTGAAGAAGCAAAACCTTAAGTAAGTTGATAACATAAGCTGCGAAACGCTGTAGACCAAATACATATGCTTCATATATAATTTTTATATATTTCATAAATACAGTGGAACCTCTCTAAATCGAACTTATACCTGCCCCTCCAAATTGTTTGACTTTGAAAAAGTTCAAATTAGAGAGTGATAAAACTGCATTCTAGCCCTCCAACCGACTGTAGAATTCGGCTTGACCAAAAATTCCAGTTATGAGAGGGTCCACTTGGAGAAATTCGACGGTACTCATCATCAACGTTTCAAATTGAGCTTTATGAGACAAGGTAAGCTCAGGTGTGGTCCACTGTAATATGTACAGTGAAATATGACGCTGTCTGGATAATTTTCTAATCCAATTTGTAAATAGCATTTCATTAATTAATACGGTTCAATTTACACATCGGCTTTTTGAGTAGCCATTCCCTTTTTAGGTTGCAAGTCTTCGAAAACGTTTTTTCACCTTCGTACTTTTTCTCTCATTATCATCAAACTCATCTCGCGACAAACTAATTCTCGCGTTCAACCGTATGCATATATGCAAATGGATACGAGTTCTCCGATGTCTATTCACGACAAAAAGCGCACTCCCACGAACCGGAGTTGTTCGCTGGGAGCTACCTCCATTAAAATTAACTAAGTAATAATAATCAGTTGTGTTTTGTACGTATGTGTGTGTATGTGTATAAACGGGAATGATTAAATCGGTGTGCATGCGGCAGCAGATGCGGCAGGCAGGGAACAAGAAGCGCACGAAGTCTGCTCTTTCCGAGCGTCTATACCTGCTTATACGCGAATACATTTAGGCGAGTCGCCTGCAGGCCCTGCAGCAAACGTAGCAAACGTACAGGTCGGTCGTATCGCGCAATAAACGTTTTGCAATTAGTAATGGCACATGAAACACAGACATAAAACGAAAACAATTCGCGCAGAAGCAATCCAATATCCAATAAAAATAAAACTATGCGAAACGAAATAAATATTACCCCGTTTTTGTCCGGTCGTTGCAAACGCGCCTGTATGTGTGAGCGCGTGTGAATGTATCTTGTCTCTCCCCGGTTTTTTTCATGCATATACAATCGCGCACACATACGTACGTACGAACGTACATGGAAAGAGGCGATAGCTGAAACGTAAAGAGAGAGGTGACATTCCCAGCGTGCATATATCGGGCGGGAGCAGAGTTATTGCGGATGTCCAGCCGGGCCACCAGATTGGGAAACGATCTAGTGGCTGTCAATAAACGCACGAGACCCGGGACCGGGGCCGGTAATATTTCCCTCGTGTATCTCGTTGACGTATCGAATTTTCACGCAAGTTGTAGTAGTTGAATGTATGGTATTGATGCAGTCTGTATGTATACGCGGACTAGTTCGCCATGCTCATAGATTAGCTTTGTCCCGCGAAGTTGGCTTTCAATACGATCAGCATATGTTCGTGTACGCTTAAAAATGCATGCGACTTTAGGTCTATACTAGGATTTTGTGTTTGTTGTAAATAAAGCATAGTACTCTCTATTATTCGTATATGTAAATGTACCAGAATGGTAGGTCATTGCACAGCTCTGTACTATCCGTAATTCGACAGACGAAGATGCTTTCATACGAATAACACGGGAAACCCAATTTTACTATCCAACAAAGAATACAGGCGACTAAAAGTAGATAAAGATGAGAAGAACTTCGTCATTGAATTGATAATGATAGCTGCGCCTTTTGGATTAATTACTTTTGTACACAATTATGTCATATATATTGTACTATATTAATATTCACATGGTTAATTGCCACTAAATAATATATTATTAATTACAATTCAATATATCAAAATTCACAGTAAATGTTGGGGTTTTGGATGTTCATGTCCAAATGACGTTTGGTTTAGTGTTGGGTTCTATTTATACTCTTTCGATACCAAGCACGCCACCTTTTAAGCATTTTATTACTCCGCGGGTGGAGTTAGCTTCTTTTAAGTCCAGCCGGAGACGTTTAATGGAAGAAAACAATGTAACTAGAAATTAAATAAAATTTAAAAACATATATTTAACACTTTCACATCACAAGAATTCCTAATAACCACTAGATATAAAAAACCAAGGATGCCTGGGCATCAACAATATAGATTTCTATAACGTCACGCCATGATGAAGTGTTTTCCATGGCAGTTATCTAGGCAACGGAGAAATAATGTAGTGGAGTAATATTTCCGAAAAAAATGAGAGTATGTTTGGTTGACGATCGACAAATGACCAGACAAAAAATCATTAAAAAATATAGGATTTTACTGCGTTGGAGATGGATTGAAATAGTAGTTTCAACTGTATTTGGACCAAAAGGGTTTTAAAGGAGGCACCATTAACTAACCAGAGCTTCACCACACCGAAGAAGAAAGAATTTAAGAGAGGGAATCCCTAGAAAATAGAACTACACCGAAAAAGCATTTAAGAGAGGGAATCCATAGAAAATAAAGCTGCACCGAAGAAAGAATTTAAGAGGGGATCCAATTACAAACTGACACACACACACACACACACACACAACACAATAGGTAATTATTTGCAATTTATGTCAAATATTTCTAACATCTTGTAAATATAATTTATTATAATTGATGCTCTTTATGATATCGTTAATTAAGAGCTAAGCCGGTGTATTCTTTGCTAATTTCGTTCAAATAAATTTATGATGAAAATTGTTTATCTTGATCTTCGTAGAAATACAATATCAGAATAATTTGCATCATGCTATTCTACCCAGTTCAAAGCTGGCGTAAAGGCTTCAACTGCCTGGAGGTTAGATGCAGTGACATATTTTGAAGCTCGAACAATATTTTCATCCTCCTATTGCTCTTCATAATCGTCATCATCTCGTTGCTTATCCTCCTTCCACGCATTTACATCTGCATTCGTATAGCCCACCTCTAGAGCAACTATATTCATCAAGTTCA
Organism: Chrysina gloriosa; assembly: GCA_038088585.1. Taxonomy (NCBI): domain Eukaryota; kingdom Metazoa; phylum Arthropoda; class Insecta; order Coleoptera; family Scarabaeidae; genus Chrysina; species Chrysina gloriosa. Next base: position 16,354,661 of record CM076089.1, on the reverse strand, counting down.
AGCAACATTCACAACAATTTGATTATATACATCGGTATTTGCCTTTGATAGTTATTTCGAAACACTTACATACTATGAGATCATCTTCATCGGTTTCGTTACGCAGTACGACATTTTTCAGCGCTTTTGGATCTGGCTGAACATCTGGCTGAAAATTTTTCCACGCCAGCTCCAAATTTAATACTGTATTCTTTTATGTTATTGTCTATTGCATCTTCTAGATTTCGTGTTATTGGACGATAAACATTTTCTGCAACAAAGTTTAGTCGATCTCATTACATTCTCACTTTGTAGCCTTTCGTCTGGTGGATCACTGGGAGCATTGTCAAGGAATTTTAAATTAAATGTGGGAAAAATGGCATTCCGAAGAAAGAACATTTGATGAAGTCAATGAATAAAAATGTGTTTTGTCATCCAAGCGATATGTGAACTCTCATAATTAGACTGTAAAAGCAGTGGTAATTAAGAAATAAGTTACGACAGCCTACATATACACAGAACTACTCGCATAGAACTAGATAAGGGGACGAGGAGTCGGCGATGCTGTCGTAACTTATTTCGTAATTGTGCGCTGGCACACGCAAATTACACTTTTTAATAGTAGTGGATGAGCTATAGAAAAATTCTTTTGAAAAACCTTCTTTTGCGAAAATACCAACACATGTATCTATACATAATTATCATTTCATTTATATCAACAATTTAAATAAATAACCACTCTAACAATATTTGAATAACAACGAATAATCTAATTACAATGGAGGCTAATGTTCTTGAGTAATTCCCACCGCAACGCATCACGAAATTAATCAAAATGAGATGGACGGCGGGGTAACAAAAGCGGTATATTTAATTAGGGAACGCAGCGAGAAAGACGTAATTAGTGGAAATTATGTAATTAAACGGATATTATACGCGTTGCATATTCCCTTCCAATTAAATTAAACGCCTTTCCTGTCGCAATCGAATGTGAGAGCGACGACAAAGCGATGAGATAATTTAGAGCCGTGCGTTTCGGATTCGATTTGTTCGCATTGGTCGGTGAGAATCCCGTAAGGAGACAAAACTCCTCCGGTTGTTTTAATTGTGAAGGATGCATAAAATGAGGTGGGCGCGGAAATTGCACGCGAATTGTGCGTTCGAAGGGAAAAGTATTTTCTCATTAGGGAAACGTCTCGGTGTCGAATTTCGCGAGCGAACAAGTTCAACGAGGAATTCCTCGTTTGTTATTTTTGTTTATTTGGAAAATAATTTTCAATTAGGTTTCATTTGAAGATTTGGCAACAACTGAGCTTCTCATTTGGGTTCTTTGCTAATGCCGTGATGTTGATAATGAAGGCACGGCGCAGAGAATCTACAAAGTACTTCTTTGAGGGGAAAAAATTTTAATCCGCGAAAATAACAATGTCAATCATTCAATTGAAATTGTAATAAAATCTTCAACTCAGCGGTGAAATGTAATACGCCGAGATGAAACGACGTCAGGATCCCGGACAAATAAAGTTTAATTTATGTGTGTGCTGCTGATTCTATTCTCTTGTTAAAGTATAATCGGATCAGCGGCAAAGAGAAAAGCATAAGAGCGTCATCTCGCTCGCGAAAAAAGCGAAAAAGATGCGACCGCGTCGTCGTCTATCAGAGAAACGTCGTTATGGAGCGGAGTTATGACACCGAATTGCCGCTGTGTGAGAATCGGCACGCCGATGCACGCATACACGTATGTATCTTCGCATATCGCTACATCCTGCGAACCGTTCGGAGAAGAACGAGGAATACAGAAAGCAGAAGAACAAGGGCAAGAAGAAGTGTCTCGCGGCATCGACATCGACCTGCCAATAAAAATATAGTCCGGCCGTAACTGATTGACATGATAAATGGCCGTTAACGAATTCTTCGGCCGTGTAGCGATCTAGTTCTATTAAGCATCGGGGTTGTAGGTAACTTTGGTCGTAACAAGCCGCCGTATGATTGCGATGCGAGGCATGCGTCCGAGAATCATTTCTCTTCGACTTCTTCTGCTGCCTCCGCGCCTCTCCTTTCGCGAAACGACGGCAACAACGGCAGCATCCGCAGCGACGAACAACAGGTGTTTTTGTAATGCGAACGGCGACACCACGCAAAAGAACGCGCATAACCGCGGCAGCACTCGTTAGCCGTTTTTACCCGCTGCCATCTTATTTATTATTATTTTATATGTGACGATTTTTGCGTCGCGTCCGCGATATATCATCGATCTCTCCGAGTTCTTTCGCCCGTCGCCTCCGTTCCGATCCGAAGAGATCTTCGCGACCGATAAACGGACCACGAATCTTCGCCTTCTGTTTCGTTGCGGCTAGCTTTTTTCGAAGCACCTGGTCGCATCTAAAGATCGTTCGAAATGGATTTTTGACATTTTTATCGCGTCCATCGCGCCTGCATCGTGGCTTGTCGTCCACCTAAACGCAGAGGTCATAATCGATGATTTTTAACAAGAAAACACTACATCGCGAGCAGTAACATCGAATAGTTTGGCCCCGCAACCAGAAGAACGTAATAAGCATACACGGTGACACTACAGAAAGGCTTCTTAATAATCTTCTACCAGGAGCACTATTTATCGTTGAGAAAATTTCAAATGCGATTTTCTCTCTCCAATAGAATATCCTTTCACAAATTGTACACCTTTTTTGACTTCGTGACTTAGATACGTTAGGAAATTTTTCTATCACTTATATATGTACATACATGAAGTAAGTCGGCACCTATACCGTGATTTCGTTCGTAAATGTATAAATTTCAAAATATGTTTATTTTTTGTTTTGATCGTTTGCAGGATTGTCGAACATTCAAAATTCGTTATCTCCGGTTTTACTGAACGGATCGTTCTCGCTTTTCCGACATTGAAAACCTTGTTATGTCAGCTTTCTATTCGCATGCTAACAGTATTTCTTCATCGTTATTTAGTATAATATAATAACTATTACATTGTTGAAACGATGTTTTCATGCTTATTCCCACAACGTATGAAATTGAAAAAATTCCATATATTCGCTATGTTCCAATCTAACAAATCCATTTTTGCAAAAAGCGGGGTCTCTATATCGTCAAAAGATATTAAATAATTTCGCGTGCGTAGGATTGCAGTGAAGTGTTGTTAGCGTTTGCGCATAATCCTTGCTTTTAGACAGTTATTTTATTATATCAGTACTTCAGATTTTACATTATTCGTAAAGAAAACGAATAAAACGTGACCTTCGTTATTTGACTAAATTTTAGATGTATGTAAATCATCAAAAAATGAGGAACGCAATTATTGTGTACTAGAGTGCAGCTGAAATCAAATACATATTACGATTCGATTTCTATGAAAATGAATAACTATAGGTTTGAGATAAATCAAGAGACTGTAGGATATTGTTATAAGCACATGTATTTCGGATAAAATGAATATCATATAATCTTCAAAGGTATGTCATAACAGAAAAGTAATTATTTCATAATTTTAACTTGCTTTGCCTCTACCTTTCTCTCCGTAATCGGTGTATCATGCAATGGTATGCCAATGCCCCTTTCACGTCAGAGCCATTTTGAATCTTGCCTCTCATTTCCTTTCAAAATTTTCATTTTTGTTATACGCTCTATAGTTACACTGAATTCGTCCTTTAAAATCCTCAATATATCATTTCCGTAAATTTCCTTAACGTTACTATCATTCATATTAATCGTAGTATGGAAAATCCTTTTTGACATCGCTTCAGAAATGTTTTTCATTTTCTCCTACGAATAGAACTTCTGAAAAACTTTCTTCTTGTCGATCGGTGAAATTTCAATCAAATCTTAATCCTTATTAATTGCATCAATCGCTCGATGAATCACTTCCTTGTTTGCCTCGAACGATGCAGCACTTTCCGGAAACGGATTCACGTCACCATAACCTTCGTCGAACTTTTTATTATTTGTCGAGGTGTTACAGTCCTAATCATCAACGTCTTCGTGCTGAAGTATTCATACATCATTCATACATCGAACATGTGATACAGATGATAGTAAAACATGCCTCCTGGTTAGATTGAAGTGCATTGTTGTTTCCATTGTCTTTATGCAGTTTCGGCAATTTACGGCGACACGTGTTACAAATTCTCTATCTCGGACCCTCTTCTGTTATTGGTTCTTTCAGCAACAATAAATGTTGCCGCAGAACTTCTCTAAGACTCTCTTGATTCCGTATTGTTGAATGAGGAGACAAATTAAACGGATTAGAGCATCTCTGGCTTCGGATTCTTGACCCTTCCAACAATTTGGATGAGTTTGGCATTCTATTGCTTAAACTTTACGCTTTCCACCGAACTTCTAGATTATGAAGACGACACCAAGGAGTGTTGCATGCGCTCAGTAGGCTTTCAAACAAGGAAATGTATCGCAGGGCAAAGATCGCGCGTTCGATATTATTTAGTATCTTCGGACCGAATAGAAAATCCACTTTTTCAAAACTGGGTTTTCTAGTTTGCGACATAACGAATATATGGTATTTTTTCAATTTTATACGTTGTGGGAATAGGTAAACATCGTTTTAACAATCTAATTCTAATTACTTTATACTGAATAACGATGAAGGAATACTGTTAGCATGCGAATAGAAAGCTGAGATAACAAGGTTTTCAATGCCGGAAGAACGAGAACGATCCGTTCAGTAGAACCGAAGATAATGAATTTTGAATGTTAGAGAATCCAACAAACGATCAAAACGCAAACACACATATTTTGAAATTTATACATTTGCGAACAAAATCCCGATATAAGTGTCGCTTAAATTAATAAGATGTTGGAAAAAATTGTAATGTCATTAAAAAGAGTGGCTTGAGGGCAGATGAGCTGTAGAACTCAAATATCAGCCAAGGTTCACATAAAAACTATTGTTTTAAGTCATTCTAACCGAGAGTACGTCTATATCCTCAATTATATCGATTCTATAGTAGTTACAAATGACATCTTCAAAATGATAAAAGCACATTAAAATACGACATATTCATCATGAAATGACTAACGTTCCTAGGGTGTACACCTTCATTATTGACTAACAGTATACCAATTTTAATTTAGACGTTATAACAGTCTATTAATCTTCGCGTCAAAGGGACAAGTGTAAAAAACAAACAAGGGTCGTAAGGTTCCTCGTAAGCGCCTATATATCTAAATTATATCCTCGGTACGTACACACACTCGCACGCACCGAACACATAAAAGGTGTAACCAATCTAAATATTAAAAGCGGACCTATGCCGGGAGCTAGTCCACAGAGTTGGTAGTGTCGACAATGTCATATGCAGCTTCCCATAATTGTAACACTTTATTCGGACGCATGTATCCAAATAGATATAGACGAGCTACTATCTCCTCTCCTTCTCTCTCGTTTTTGCGACCTTCTGCATTATTAAAAGGGAGTGGCAGCTGCTGACACTCACAAACGTTCTATTTACTTTTATTAATTGAAAATTTCCAATTCCCTGCCTTTGTTATTCTGAAACATTGATAAAAAGGGTCCTCGGGATGAAGATTACACGCTCGTATACGCGCGCGCACACAAAGAACCTGGACACATTTCGATGTTGAACGTCCTTACGTTGCACAAATACGAATCCGTCCATTGTTTAGTTTTGAGCGTTTTAATATTTAAATCGGACAACTGAATTGTACGAAATATCTTTTGGGAATATGTACATATCTCCCTTACAATGTCGGTGATAGCACAATTGTCTTCTGAACAGTTGGAAAATATCAAAGTAATTGTATTGGGTTAGTTTTCTCAAATCAAAGGCTTTATAATATCCTCAACAGGAAATAGCGAACCAGCAGTAGTTATGCCTAGGGACAAGCAGTTCTAGGCACGAACATAGTGAATAACCTCCTACCGTTTCCTTACTTGCACAGCGAGAGGGCAAAGTTGTGATATTTGCATGCATCCTCCAACATCGAAGCAGAGTAATTTCGTGGAGGTGAAAGCACTATAGCGATCACAATTTCATATACATGAGTTAGAGAGGTAGGTAAGGTAGGAGATATAATGAAATCCATTAGAGAAAGATGCCTGCGTTGGAGATACCAGGAATCTACATAGTACGGGAAATAACTAGAGAAGTGCGGGAAATAACTAGAGGTAAAGAACTAGCTTCAGAAAGATACTTGAGAAAGTCAAATTACAAATGAGTACCAAAGTAGAACATCTACCTAACTCTCAATGCAACGACCTATCACTGAGGTTCGTTTGTTGAGCAACTGGTTGCACTGCAAGACTACATTGCATATGCAAATAATTGTCACGGAGGGAATCGTGCTTTATTAATCGTAAACTGCAACCAAAGACTAGTTTCGTCCTTATTAGGACTCTTGAGTACGGCATAGCAACCTATGGTTAACAAAACAATTGCCCCAACTAGGTAACAGAGGTAATATTGGCATATTTGGGATACATCGTAACAACGACGAGTAACAAACAGAAAACTAGTTTCAAATATATACATGAGAGAGTCAAAATTATTATAAATCGCGGTACTGCAAGACCACATTGTAAACTAATGCGTGCTTACTTCCCTCCGTAACAATTATTGGCATATGGAATATAGTCCTACAGTGCAGCCATTGCACAACTTCCTCTGAGAGTTGCCTAACAAACGGCTCTCAGTGATAGGTTTTTCCGTGGAGATTTCTGTAGATGTTTTACTTTTCTATTCATTGGAAAACTAAAGACATGTGGTTTTAGGCACAAACCCAGCGGGGCCAGGGAATTATGCTATTCCTACGATAAAAGGCTTATTTGTATCGGAACGGGGAGTGATTGGCACGCTCCAGCAGATCATTTAAAAAATGGAAGAATAATTAGATATGAATATCTGCAGAGGATGTAAAGATATACAACAGTGCTCTTGAGTAGAAGTTACTCCAAACAATAGGAAGAAAAAAGGAGCAGTCAACCTTCTTCAAATCTATATACTTATGCATATCGTTATGCATAGATGACACGTTCCTCGAAGAAAATCCAAACACTTATTTCGAAAACTAAGATGACGTTTTCAAGGAAAATACCACACCATAGCACAATGGACAACCATACATCACACATGCAAGAGAAATTAGCCGGTACGACATCTTTAAACACCCACCTGGTCACAGTTTCAGTTCCTATTATTGAGGTCTGCTTGTACGTCAGATTTTTTTCTGGACGAACACGAACAATTTTGCGAAAATATTAGAGACGATTATTCCTCATCGTATTTACAATTCCATAAGAAGCTTTATATTTCCAGTTTAACACGGATTTATGTCTAAACGCTCGGAAATTCTGGATAAGTGGAAGGTGTAATCTATACGGATTTCCAGAAAGCATTCGAGACAGAATTCGATCATCCATATTTATTCCCTTCTCAGGTGTTCCGCAGGGGTCTAACTATATCTCATCTTTATCAATAATATAATTCATATAATTGATTGTGAGAAACTCCTCTTTGTTGATGATCTTAAGATCTATCAAAAGAGAAAAGATTCAGGACTGCTTGAAGCTGCAAGAAAATATGAGTTCCATCGATATTTCCTGTCAGGAAACCCAACCTCGTCTAAACTCAAAACGATGAGCTACATTAGGAAAACCGACATAAATAATTTGGAGAATAGGCTGAATGGTATATCTATTTCAGCGCTGCTCAACGATGAAGGACCTGGGCATAACATTCGATGTTAAATTATCGTTTGTTAAACATATTAAGCAAGTTGTTGCTAGTGCATACAAAATGCACAGATTTATCTTCAGAAACTGCAGAGAACTTCATATCTTCATTACTTCATAACTAATCATATCAAATGATGAATGCCTTCATACGGTCAAAATCAGAATATGCATCAGTGATGTGGTATCTTATGTATCGAACGCATATCAGTCCTACACAGATTTTACAAAGATTTTAACTTATGTAAATTATGGAACTTATCCGATTGGGAGCTCCGTTTATCTACCAATGCTCACAATATTTACCATTGCTTGGTTGATTACCAGGTGTGCTATACTAAATTCCTATGTGGCCTTCAGCATAATGAGACTGATTGTGATTAGCTATTGTTCTAAGTGGATTTTAGCGATCCAGGACAAATAAGCCTTCGTCAACAGCAACCATTCTAGAACCAATACTATTATATGTCACCTATTTCAGTATGCTGTACGAACTGTAACAGAATATGTCATGATTCTGATTTAAGTCTTCATAACTTTCACAACCATTCTGTTTTACTACGTAGCATGAATAACTTAGATTAACGTTGTGATAGTAAAGTAGACGTTGCTTATTAATATTTTTTGTATATTCATGTGTATCCATTGCTTATTTTGTATATATAATATTACATTATTTTTTACTTGAGTGTGTACCTGTTGAGAATAAATTTCTACTATTATTATTAGTAATAATCCTACTCTAATCGAAGCTATAATAGTGCATATCACGGATACATATAAGATATTAATTTGTCTTGACATTCATGTATATTCGTTATTGATATTTTGACGATTTAATGAAATATGCATTTCTGAGAGGTCGACATGAATAAAAGTTAATTGTTTCCTACCCTTTTTTGATGTTGCAATTTTATTCGAAGTAATGTTAATATTGCTAACTATTGTATATACTAACATTTTCAATGTGGCTCATCTAAATTTGTAAGTGCACATGCGTTAATAAACGTGCATGCACATCAAAGTTATCCGTTCTAAATAGACGAACGCAAGCACCAAATTTCACGTTTCGTAATCACCGAGAACACTTCTACTCCAGGCATCTCCCTTTTTAAATAACCGAGGTAGACTTAACTTCCATCGCGGAGGCGTATGTATGCTTCTATCCGTATGAAAGAAAGACGCTCGCGTAATATTTTTAAGCGAGATGCTTCGGGCGCCTCGGGCAACGAGCGCGCCCGGTGTTGATTTCTAATTAACAAAGCTTAATGGACTCAAAAGTAGCAGCACGTCATTTCATTACGGGTCCGTTGATCATCTTTGAGTCGGAACTAATTAAGTAATTAACTTCTGTATTATATGTACAGCAGCGAAATGAGATTTTTCCACTCGTCGTCGTTGTCTTTTCCGTTTCGATTCGTGCTCGCCTTCGATCTGCTTGCAGTACCACTTGCTATTTTTTACCGGTAATACTTGTTGAGTCGTGTTTGTTTCGTTTACTATTTACACTAATGAATATTGCGATTTTAAGATCGTCTTATCTAGTCGATAACGTTTAAATGTACTGTTTTTTCTTTTCCGCTTCGTACAAATAGCTGCTTATATATGTATGTGTACAGCAGATACGTTACATACTCGAAGGTATACATATATCCGTGCCTATTTCGATTTCGCGTTGTGGCCGTGTGCATTCCGTACTTAACAGATGGAAACTTAATTAATTAGAATCGGTGAATAGGAAAATGAACGTTGCTCGCCTTAGTTTACGTAGGAGGCAATAGACAGCGAATCAAAAAAGAGGAAAGAAGGAACGTTTACTAATGAATGTCTACTTCCGGATGTACGTTATGGATGTATGTGGGCATGTATTGGATGGATCGGAAACAATTATCATACATTTTATACTACTTCCACAAAAGTATCAAAATAATTTTTGAACCATTAAAGAAGATGACGGTTTAAGTTAATATTGTCCTTCAAAATCAAATTCCTATCGTCATTAGTCGATCAACTCAAATCCTACAAATCTATCACCCTTCTAACATAAATATTATATGTACATATGTATATGTACGGTACATACAGTTGACATCCGTGCGGCGATTGTCCTTCGTGAAGCTTCTAGCTGCGAAATATCGAAGGGGCGCGCATAAGGTATAATTTCGTAAAGACATAAAGAGAATACGCTGATGTCCGGCTTTCTCGGACGGGCTGCTCCCGCGGGAACCTTAAAGAAATTGCCGATGTATGAGTTCCGATTTGTTACGTCGTGAATACTGCTATCAAGCAGATAGTCATAGAGATTTTATTCGAGCTCTGCGGATATTCGTTGCTAGTCTCTTTTATCCGTCTTCCTTCGTTTACTTTCCGCTTTTAGGGTGAAAAGAGACCCGTCCGGCGTCACTTATATAAATAAAATTTATGAATAAAATGAGATTTTATTTTCATGGAAAACCCTCAACACGTCCATCGCGGATATCCAATAAATGCAATAAAAAGAGCTGTCGTTTTCGAAGGATCAGAACTGTCTCGCCCAACAGATCAAATAGCAAACGCGATAAGTATAATGCACCGAACAACGTAAATCCATAAAATATTTATGGGAAGTCCGGGTCCCAGGAGGATCAGATTATGACGGGCAGTGATTTCGGGAGAGCCTGAGCTGTCGACGGGATGGGATGCGACATCGGTGCCGTTCGAAAGCTTTACTCTCCTCTTGTCAGTCGAGCCATGTGGATACATGCACGTATTGGCATTTCGTGTTGTCAAACTGAGTAAGTAACGCTTATACGAGCGCTGCGACTAGAAGCGAACGTATCAATCGAAGTGAGCAACAGCTTTTCGTACTTCAAATTCGAAATATGGACATGTAGAACCTCGCACTTTACGCAAGTCTAAATGTGCTTATCAATCAACTTTTATTATACGTGAAGGACTCCATTCAAGTCAGTTAACTTTTCTTCTGGGAAAATTGCCAAAGGGCGAAAGCCGAAGCCAGTAATACTAATAATAATAATAATAATAATAATAATAATAATAATAATAATAATACGTGAAGATATCCAATCCACGTAGGTTGTCACGAATGGTGGTCATGAAAAACTTTTTCTCGCATTCTGCCTTGTTTTGATGACGATGTTTCTTTATTGTGAAGTAGCTAATGGCAGCTACGGACAATGAAACGTCGTTAACAACTAGCGACAAAAGAAATTTCACAACATTATAGCATGAATCCGGCAGAATGGTAAAAGTGGTTTTAAAGATTGTTTGCGCACTACACTTGAAAATACTACAGTACTCGAATATTAACCCTTCGTCTATAAAAGTCTTTTCGGCACTTTCCGTCTGTAACGTGGGATACTCATGTGCGGCCGTCTGTTTGCCCCCTTACCTTCGTCATAATTTTGAATTAATTCGTGCTAATTTGGGAACCTTGATATATCAATCAAAATATTGTTAAAAAATTCTTTTTCCATGTTTTCTTTTTTGGAAACAAATGGAACTTCCTGAAAATTTGGTGATTTACTCAAAAAATCGCGACTTCTGGACAAATTAAGATTTTTAGCTTTAAAAACGGCAAACTGAAGGTAAAGAATAGAGCTCTTCGAAAAAATATCCCAATGTATTTTTTTAAAAACTAGATGGTTAACACGTTCGTTGCCATGTACGCCCAGGGCGGCTCACATTTTTTAATATGAGACCATGTGTACCACCCGTGGTACACAGGTATACTTTGTTTATTTATTAGATATTTTCCGGTCTATTAATGATAGAAAAGCTTTTCCTTCGGCGGCTCCTTGGTAAAGATACATTCTTTTTACTAGTCTTGGTTTTTCTTTATTCAAAATAGTCGTTCCAACTGTTTATTCGGAATCCGCGAGCTATAGTCGAATTGGCTACGAATTGTTGGGCATTCAAATTCTTTTGGAACATTATCAACTGGCACACCTCATCCGTTACCATCAAATGAAATAAATCAATTGATTTCATTGATCTATTATAAATATCGGCTATTGCAGGTGTAGATAGATAATACTGAAATCCAAGAAATTTTAGTGTCTGTCCAGTGACAAGAGTCCATATGTTGGAGGGAACATGGACATCGGGCTCATTATCCTCATCCTCTGATAATTCGCAATCCCTGTCACCATATTCAGAATTTGACGGTATATACTCATTAGAGTTTGATCCTTCAAAATCTAGGTCCTCCCTCGTCAGAATCTGAATTTCTGTCTCCATAAAATAATCGGGACGGAATAGATAAATTATTGTTCCCCATTTGTTATATCAATAACTAAAGTAAAAAAAAACAGAAAATAAACAATAAAACTAAAGACCGCAATACCGCTTCAAAAAGACTATCCATAGAGTGCCATGTAACCCACCGATGGACACATGCTAGAAACACGCACAACACGACAAATGACAAAAAACGAAATCGGAACACTTAATACAACAGTAACAATCACTGTAAAACTGTTTTGAAAAAAAAATTTTTGGAAATGGTTTTTTTCTTATTTGGTGGCAGCCATCGTGTTAAGTTTGGGAGATACAAATTGTGAATAAGTCATTACATAAATTATTATTTTAATATAAAAAATGGCTGCTCTATTGTATGCAATTTCCACAAGCATTATATTCAATTATTATCGCAAATTACTTTTTCATTTGGTTTCTGTTGCCGATACAATTGTTGCATCGTTTCTTACCTGCATTTTTGGTGCACACCGCCTGTAAAGGTGGGTCACTCGTGGTCTCTCCAAATATCAACTGCTCAAAAGCGACTGGGCCCTTGAAACCTGGCAGCCGGTTCCCCTTCCTACACACAACTTCTTTCAGGTGAAGATAGCGCTTCCTCCAAAATTATTAACAGTTTTGGCCGGGACACGAGTGCCCCATGTATACAGACAAAAGGTTAGTTATATATACATATGTATATCACGACAGAGCTCATAGGCCCAAGACTTGATTGATTACTGCCCTCCATTCCGTCCCTTAGCCTTTTCCTCGCAGTTTTCAATTTTCATTTCTTTAAGGTCCTCCTATACCTCATGCAGCTATCTTGACCTCGATCCCCCTCTTCTCTCTTTTCCACTTACCATACTCCGCAGCACTGTCTACGGTGTGAGTCTTATTACAAGACCCAACCATCGAATAAATTGGGACTTCAACATAGCTGTTATACTGGGTTGCCAATACATATCCATTATCTCACTGATAGATGTCTGCCACATCTCGCCCTTTTTCTTACCACCGTAAATCCATCTTAAGATCCTTCTCTCCCACAATTCGAAACACTTCTTGTCCTTTTCTTTTCATATCAACACATCACATCTATAAATAACTACCGGTGTTATTACTGTTCAGCGGTTCGAGACACATTTTTCGACTTTATTATTCTTAATAATCCGCCTGCACACCCATTTTCCTCTATAAGTCTTTTACTTATTTCGTCACCTTCGCCTATCTTACTTTTACGAAAAAGACCAAGATAACTAAAACTCTGAACAGGATGAAACATGTAACTTGCTCCATCTACGGTACTCTTTATTGCAAGCCCCTTTTCACCAGTTCCTCTCATTACAACTTTGTTCTATCCTCATTTATAGCCAACCCCACTCTTATTGCCACCGCTTCTATACGTCTTGCTATTTCTTACACTTATTCTTTAGTTCTTGCAATTAGCACTATATCGTCAGCATATGCCATACACTGATGCCTGTAATGATAAATTTGTACCTTGGATATGTATCCTGGCGTCCCTTAATACTTTACACTTACAAACAAGGTTAAACACAGCAGTCAAAAGAGGATCTCCCTCTCCTAGTCCTTGGTCAATTCCGAATGATCCCGCCATGTGTTCATTAATCATAACCCTACATTCTGTATTCCTCAGTGTCATCTGTATTAGTGATATCAAGTGTTCATTCGGAATCGTTCGTTATAATCGCTATCTGATTGACTGTTTGAAATACCCGCGATAATTCCTTATATAGGATGACAGAGCCCGGGTCAACCGTGTATAGAATACTTTCCTATTTTTCTATTCCGTTCGCTTGATATTATTATTGGCAATCATTATACACACTCGTAACGATGTTGTGTCTTCTTAAAAATGTTATTTTTGCTTGTATAACGATAAATTTGTTTACAAATATATGTTGTAAAGGAGAAAGCGAAAGCGAAATCAACGCTGAAGGTGAAACGTCCCTCTCTCTCTCTTTCTCTCTTCCTTTTATCTCGTTAGATTTCCTCGAGCGTTCCGTAAAAGTTGAGAGGTGCGTAAAACCGCTTCTTCTTCTGCCTCGTCGGTCAGCATTATGTTAATTGAGACGAATCCGTAAAGATGCGGTTTTTGCGCGATGTGCCCACCTTTCCAGCCGCCCATCTACCTACTGCGTAAGCAAGTAAGTAAACGCGCGCGACCGCAAAAAGCGACCGCCGGGCGATCGCGACGTAAGGCAAGAATGACATTACATGATCTCGACAAATAAAACGATTTTTCCCTTAAACGCGTGCCGCATTTGTCTCTTTCCCATTTGAATTCCTCAACGTATGCGGCGCTCTGTGGGGAGCATTTGCGCTTTATATGTAGCGCGCACGTGTCGCTTGATCGAGGAAATTGAGAGTGTTCAGGGTAAACTTGAATTTTTTTGTTGTTTTCCGTATGGCTTCCTATTTTAATTATGCCTTCGCGCTCCGTACGTATGTATGTACTAGGACGGCTTTGGCAGGTAAAGATAGCAATTCTTAATCTAATCTTGCCCTCTTTTTTCGAGCATCTCTCCCTTGATCCGCTAAACCAATTTCGTTCTTATTGCTAATCAATAGTGGCTAAGGACATCAGGCACTACTCTAGCACTTAGGGTAGGAGCGGACAGCGTACACACGTAAAGCACTAACAACGGATTCCATCAACTATAAAGGGAGATTTAATTGTACCCATCTTTCCCAGTGATTGCAGGCCGGGGCCGAAAACCTGACTAAGACGTCTTCATTCGGATGGATTTCGAATCACATCATCCGTTCGGCACGGATCGCTCACCCCGCACTTCAGGCGCAGTTTCCGTATCCCGCGGGAATTTGATAATTGTTGACTTATAGACCTGCCTCTGTCGGTCAGTTTGTCTTTTGCGTTATGCCTATCTATGCCGTCGCTATTGCTAGAACTGCTAGTGCATAAATGAATCTGATATGGGGTCGAAGCTCCTTCCATTAGTATTAATTGGTTATCCGTGTTGTCATGATCAAGACTATATAACCCTCAAACCGTCTTCATATTTAACAAGGTGGAAGCTACTTCATAATGTCAGTATTTCAACCACCCAATCATCGGTTATTATCGATATATGAAAAGAAAACTTACTTAAGAGACACTCGAAAATGTAAATCTAAGTTACATGTTAACAAAAGAGGGGATCACTCTGTATACGCCGATTGGCGAAAAGGACGAAGAGAAATAGAAAGAAAGCATGCACCTGACTCTGATTTATAACCAAATCCCCAGGCGAACCATAAAGTAGCGAAAATACATAAAAGAGGGGGAGGATGGTTTTATTGTCAATGCTCGACGAGAGATACTAACTCAATGAAAATATTTTAGAATACACCGCCGAAAGAACTTTATTCCGGGTTCATCGACGAATCCCATTCGCCGCGCATGTATTTGCATTTTCCAGGGAGCACGTGGAAACCTACCTACCTATCTATAACGTTTCGCAATAAAAATTTCTTCCCCATCCCTCATTTTCACGGCTCTGGCGTTGGGGTTTCAAGCTACTCAGAAAATTTACGTCAGTATTAATTTGTTCTCTACGGAAGTTTTAGTCTATATAACCATTAAATTTGTAAATTTTGAAATTCGATAAATACCTAGTTATTTTCGTTGGCTTTCACGATCGATTTCCACACTCCAAGCTGTTTCAGGAATGTTCAGGAAGTTACTATCAATAGTCAACGCTTTGATCATATGTGCTTATTCCAGAAATTAATCGAGATCGAAAAAGAAAAATAACGATCAATGCAATATCTACTAAAAGATCTACGACGATATCTCGCGATAGCCGTATTTATCTCTGCCACTTCCACCGGCGCCGCCGCCACCGACATTGGCAGAAAACATATAGTGGTATCCATACTCATACGTATCCATCTACTGACAGGCCGTAATCATTGATAACGGACTGCAATAGACTCGCGTAAAATCGGCGAGCTGACGTCTGCACCGATGCGAATATTACTCCGGAGACCTCGAACTGGGAAGATATGAGTACGCCAGTCAAATATATCCGGATCGGAATTATCTAATTCGACGTACCCAGTACGCGTTTTCACGTGTGGGGCGTCGTATAATATTTGAATGTTTTCTTTCAGTTTTCCTTCCGCTTTTCCGAACATACAAATTAATCAGTTCGGGGAAAAAACAGAAATTGCAAGTAGTAATAAGCGTACAGATATAATATATTTCGCTGTGCTGTCAGTACAATCATATGCGCTAATTGAATAGGGAACCAATGTGCTTTATACTCATAAATAAAGTCGGATAATTTTCTCTGATCTGCTAACCATATATTTTATAACTGGGGAGCGATGTACCTAGTTAACGGCGAACAAATACAGTGTAGTTGTCACTGGCTTCTAAAGCTTTTGGTGAAATGGAAATGATAAACGGAAAAGTCAGAAACGTAACCGATACGGAAGTTAGTCATTACGGTTCGAATCACCCACTTCATTGGTGATAAAGATGAAGATCCATGCCGAACGAGCCCAATGGAAACACAAATTAGTAACAAGGCGCCATTCTCCAATCATAGAAGTGGATTACATCTGAGTCTCTGGAGTCAGAGAGACGTTCCAGTTTCTTTCGTAGGTGCTACGAGGTTATCCGAACCGTCTACCTTCTAGATCTTTATCCTGTCGTGAAACAACCAGCAAAACTACTTGAACACTTTATTTAAAAATACCATGAAAGCAATAAAGAAGACGAGAGAATTACGTTTAACAGCATTTTATTTGTCACTTGAGTTGAAACGATTAAATTAGATTACATTAAATTGGAATTCCAGCCTTACTTAAAGCCACATTACAACTTTAGCAGAATGTAATTAAAACACTAATATATGCGTGTGATAAGTTACTGTGGTCCCCCCTTTAAATTACGAAAAGAACTAAATGTTTCGTTCCGCAAATATAAGGAGAACCCTTTTTACCCGAAACCAATCTGCCCCCTCCCAATACTAAAAGAATTGAATGTTTCCAAAAGTAAGAAAACTCCTGTTTATTCGAACACCAATCCTCGATTACGTAACTCTAAATTAACTAAAAGATTCTACAGAATCTGTCCCAAAACTCAAAGAGTCAAAATATAAATAAAATCAAATAAAAGCGGGACTTAGCGTAACGAATCTCCGGTTGTCAACGTTCGTACGGCGTGGTATTCGGTATCGGGACGGAAGCTATCCAAGATGGCGGGTTTTCTCGCACTTGAAGGAGAGATGTCGGGGAACTATCCACTCACAGCAACCGAAAGACTAAGTCGGCTTCTAACTCCTACGATAGTTCCCTAAATGTTCTCAAAAACAAATCTTAGCTCTTTCTACTGGTATATTCTAGCTATCCTAGCCTCCCTCCAAATGCGTAATGTGGACGATTAGTTCCAAGAGCAAAATTGGGGAAGCTAAACTTCCAGATTCACTCAGCGATACTAATACACTTCCCATATCCTCAATAAGCGAGACTTAAAAGCGAAAATGGAATAGCTTAGTCACGCGGACCAATCTGTTGCAACTGAACGTTAGAAGACGAATCTCCCCACGCCCATCCAACAGGCGCAAGCCGTGTCAGAAACTTACGAACGCGAAGCGCCATCTACGGCAAAAGTTTGAGCGAGAGCGGCCACAAGTAACAATACAGAAAACTGTAACAATTGGGCGTAACATATTGATGAGTTTCGAACAGGACAAACTCACTCAAGCTTTCCTTCGCTGTTAATAGAATGTAATTGTCGCCCCTAATCAGTCGACACTAGCGAGTGTATTATTATGTAATAAGTAAAGAGAATGAAACCATTTTTAAGGTAAATTGGCAGAGAAAGTCAACCAAGAGTTTGACGACATTCTAACTCGTCACAGTTATCGGTGACATCTCCAGCGCATTGATTCTTCCAATAAACTATGGCATAATATGTGCTACAGATCTGGAAGCCACGCGTGCTATATTGAAACCGGTTCTGATTGATACATCCGGATAGCCGATATTTTTTGGAAGCAAATCGGGCTAATACAAATAGTAATAAATCTATATTTAACATATATAAACAGATACACAAAAATCATATTGTCAGTAATAACAATATCGACAAAATCAGAAGACAAGCTGTTTGGACTTGTCTAAGGAGAAGAGGGATTAATCTCACATAAATAGAAGCAATGAAAACAATGTACCAAGATACCACACCTACATATATGTATGTGGTAAGGACATACAACGAAGAATCTCGGCTCTACAAGCATAGGTCTCAAAAAGGTCCTTTACTATATTCGTTAGTATTAAATGTAGCAACGAAAAATCTTAAAAAATTTAAGGTGAGTAATTGAAGAATCAGAGAAGTAACATTATCGGAATTATTATTACGACAGAATTTTAATGTACTAGATTATAGTTCACAAAAATCTACTCAATAAATTCTTGCGTATTATTTTGACGTAAAAGTGGTAGAGACAATCCGAAAGATTAGTATCTATTATTATAGTATTTATTATTTGGAAGGTGGTAAGTTGTAAGACTACAGCTGCGTTAAGTAGCTGGTTGCGAAAACTGGTTAGAATATGAGAGAAGACAATTGATTAAGATCCACACAAACACAGAAGAACTAGTGCCGAGTACCTTTGTGGAAGAGACGTTTGTCAACAGATATGGGTTGAGAAATAAGAAGATTCAAAGGAATCCTATAAAATTATAGGATAGTATAACTATATATACAATATAACATCTAATTATATTTTCACCCATGAAGGTGTTTCGAAAACGGTTGTGAACGTTCTGAAAATATAATTATTAATGCAATCATTGTCGTTTATTTGACCTGGTAGTGGCAGAAAAACTATCTACATATAAGATTATGAATTAGGCTTAAAAAAGCTTTCTGCAAGGTGGGTGCCGCATTTGCTCAATTCGGAGCAAAAGCGCATTCGTGCTCGAACCTCAGCCGATTGTTTAGACGTGTTTACGAGGCATCCATCGGATTTCATGAAACGATTCGTGACCACGGATAAGATCTGGATTCATCACTACACACCAGAAACAAAAATGCAATCAAAACGGTGCACCGCACGCAGGTAATTAGTTCCGAAGAAGGCATTTACTCGGTTGGAAAAGTGACACAAAAAGAATTTTGCTAATTAAGAAAACGGCAAAACCGTTACTGCTCAATATTATCACCTTTTTCCGAAACACAAACCATTTCTGGGTGGAAAGAGATTTTGGTCGAATGAAGAACTGTTAGAGGCTGTAAACGATTATTTTAGGAATCTCGAAGAACGTCACTTCCAGAAGGGAATCGAGGAGTTAGAGAAACGTTGGGCGAACTGTGTTGAGCTTCGAGGAGATTATATTTAAAAATTCAAAAATAAAATAACTTGAATCCGTATTATTTTGTTTTCATTGTCATTCCGGAAACTTTTGAATCTGCAAAATCTGTTCCATTTGCATGCTTAAGGTTACCAATATGTAAAGCGTACGGCACATGTAATAAATACATACTTATGTATGGATACCTGTACGTAAGAGATAGACTCACGTAATAATATTGTTTATTATTCCCATCCACATGACAGAGTGCAGTTATTCGCAAATGAAATCGGAATTCCCAGTGGGAACGCGAAGATTCAAATTATTTCAAATATTATACATAAGTATTGTATATACTGCCGGCCGAATGTTGTATCTAAATATAGAACTAAAACGATACGGTTAACAAAGGAGGAATAGTTATTAATTAAAAAAGTAAAGATATCTATGGTATTGTCCATTATGAACCTAGACAAAATGGTTTTTCATTCGTACCATCTAGACTGGTGTGTATTCGAAGTCTTGGTGATTGTTAAAACCGTGTGGCCATTTCTAAATGCAGTTGAAAGTGGGAGAATGTTCCCATAGTTGCTTACTTATATCTAAATATGTAAAAATTGCGGAGAAGCAAGCGATCGTGCCCTGATCTACTTCGAAAACTAACACACCTTTCCAAGAAGACCGCCGCGCATAATTTTCTGGCTAAATAACTGCATAGGCGTACCGTTCTCGTATGTATGCGTAAATGGTGCTGTAAGTACCTATAACCATACATACATATCTGCCGGCATAACCTTTTCGTCTATACTCCACGAAAACACTTCATCATCGATTAATTTATTCGAACGGCGTCGTATCGGGTTTAAATAACCGCGTTATGAAGCGTTCCAATTCAAGAAACGTAAATGGCCTTGAGTACTTTCAATAACCTCTGCTCGCTGGATGTAAACGTACCTGCTACTACCACTGTATACAGTACGAAGACAAAGAGAGACGTAGTTCGTACGTGTCTCAATTATTCGACTCACATAATCCAAGGCGTTCGCTCGAACGGTATTTTCCGTTTCTGGTGATCCGATTGTTTTCACTGTGTGCCGTCGATACGCACCGAACAACTTGCTACCCTCAAACTCAGCGACTTGTTTGTATTCTACTTCTTGAAGCCTATGTGCGTACGTTTTGAATGTCAAAAACGCAAAGAAAATTTTAATGGTAAATCAAAATACACGAAGCAAACATCAAAGCCACCAACCTAAGGGATGATCCATTTGCAAAATATGAAGAAACATTTACAGCCTCGATATGTATCAATTTCGAAATAGTCGACTACTTCCTCCAAAGAACTTCAGGGATGGTAAATATTCTTCAGATGAAAACGTAATATGATGAATCTATAATGTATTTACAACGTATATCTGCCCTCTCTCAATTTCACGAGGCTGAGCCAGTCAATATACTTCGAAATCTTAAAAAATAAATTCCATGCCACATAGAACCAATGGTCGCGAGTCAGTGTACCACCACCTTCCAAAATTTACCAAAATAGTCGTGCTACCGGTTAACATTTCAATTTCAAGGACAGTTAACCTCAATTAGCTCTTAACTGGTGCGACGAATCCTACAGAACACTCGAATCTCGTAAAGTGTCGCGGTTCAGGTTTTGTTTGGACACTTAACGAGGTCGTGAAATCTTAGGACTAGAGCTAATGGGCGCGCAAATAAGAATATTTTTTTTTTAATGAAATGCTAGAAATTTTCTGTAGGACAGTTAAGCTTGTAAAATTACTACATCTTTTCGGAGACATTCCGATGGAAATAAAATTTGTTGTGAAATAGTTGTTTCAAAATGAGAATTCGATAAATCTGTCTTTATTAAAAAGTGTCTAAACTGTTAAAATTGAATTTTTAAATTACATGGTATCAGAAATAGAATCTCAAAAATCATTTGGTGAAGTTATCGTTAGTATGTAGGTACACTGTACATATGCGTAAACTACCTATGAAAGATAGAAGTGTAGATTAACCCTACGAAAGATGAAATGAAAGTGTATAATCCTTCTCAGTGTGACTGCCAATTTGAAACTATGTACGATAAGGTGCTGCCATGCCGAGCATCGTGGCAAGAAATACGAGCCTCGAAATGATTGAGGATCGTATAAAGCGACACTTTGTGAGGTGGGACTTTACGAACTTCTGGTGTACGTAAGAAAATGTGGGTAAGTTGATTTTACCAGCACCAATAACCGCTGGTGAACATAGATTTCAGGGTTGTAGTAATTACCTAATTTCGTAATTACGTGATAGGTACTAAACAACTACTACCCGCACAAAACCCTGCCGGTCATCGCGTGTTATTTAGGCCCAGAACCGTGCGTACATTTGTTACGTAACAGGTATGAGCTTATGTGCTAACTATTCCACAACAATACTTAAGGTAAGGATTTCAAATAGACTGCTAAAATATGAATTTTTATAAAATTCAAGACAAATCAAAATGTGTTTCCCCTACGAATTAAGCCAAATAATCGATAAGAAAACGATGATTATCGTATCTATTAATATCTTAAATATTTCTAATTATCTATTCGACAACCAGCATAACACTATCGACAGTACCTGCCTTCACATAATGCCGTCAAAGGGAACACCGACACACCACAGCACCAATAGATGCCCTGATATCATTCGACACGAAAGCAGCATATCATAAGCTTCATATTCCTTTCTTTTGTTTGGGACACCTCGCGCCAGTTTTTCTTCGTGCCGAACGCTACCGGATAATGGACCGAAAAGTGCTCCTAAACCGCCCGAAAGAGATCATATCTCGGCTCAAGTTTACAAACACGCCTCGAACCAGGATTATAAAAAATAATCTCATTGTTAACGGGGGTATTTTGTGGACGGAGTCGGGCCTTCGACACCTTTGAAGTGTGTTTATTTTCGGAACACGCATTATACGAGCCCCGAGAAAAGTATATATTTTGCTGGCGGGAGATTATTAGAGGTTATGTTATGGATAGGCGGTGCACGAAATAAGTAGACCGTTCTTAAGGCGGACGGTGTTATATTGTGTATGTTGGATTTAGGGTCGTTAACGCATGAATTTGATGGTTTTTCCTAAAGTTGCTTGTTAGTAAGAATCCTCTACGAGACAAACAAATATCGGAAAGAATTCGTGAATTCTGTAATGGTAGGTAGTAATGGAATATTCTTACGATGTCTAATTCACCAAATTTACTGAAAGATTTGTATATCTTAGGAGCCAGAAGTTTTAGTCGTAGGTATTTGAATCGGATTGAAGACGGGTCTTACTGCTAACGAAACACATGTACTGCATTAATTACTGACATCATTCAGTATTGATGTCTATACAATCAACACCCTTACACCGAAAGGTAGAAACGGTAAAAAATTATATATATATATATATAATTAACAGAAGGTCAACAGAAACCTATTTTCAAATACCACAAATAATTCAAAGAAAAATATATAGGCAGCTCTTCCATCTATTAGATTGAGATCGTTATTAGGCCGTTTTCCAAGAAGGCTCTGCAAGGTTGCATATGTCGAATAGTGAAGGCAATTATGTATTATTAATCACAGACCACAACCGTAGAGTACAGTTTCGTCTTAACTTGAACTCATCACTACAGTGTAATTGGTCTGTGATTAACCATTATATCTCTCGTTGCGAACAATGTTATCCATGTGGACGGATCGATGAGTTCCAATCATGACGAAATTATAGTCTACGGTTGCGGTCTGTGATTAATAACCCACAATTTCCTCCTCAGAGGAGGAGAGGTTCATCTAAATAGTTTTCTTTGAATTAATTCAAAAGCACTTTAATTATTATCCTGCATTGGTAGCGCAGGTAATAATGACAAAGTAAAAAATTGAGGACACAGTGATCTGCTATACTTGAGAACCTAAAACATATTCAAAAGTCAAGAACAATTTATACTTCCAACCAATTAACGCTTATAAAAGTACCTTTATTCTGATAAAAAAAAATCTAAAGAGTTTAGATCAGTATATAGCGAAATAGCGCCGCAAATATTAACAATCGGCGTGAAAGAATAGCGAGCAATGTAATCGGCAAAAAGACAAAGGGGAAAGTCGAACAGCATCTGTAGATCGTACGAAATCGAAACACGCTTTTGTTTCTGACGGCGTTCGTCGTCCTCGCCACCGCGCTCTTCTTGTCGTCCTCTTCCTCCTTCTTGTCCTTCTTCTTCTCAGTCCTTTTTCGCATTTTTATTCACGTTACGTCTAGATTCTTCTTTTCAATTATTTTGTAACTCATTTATTTAGGGAATTTAATGCGCATTCTTTTTCAATCTATTTCAATCATCGCGAATTCGCAGACATTTGAATGCGCTTTTTGTTCGGGGACGCATTGTTCGTTTGCCCTAAATATACACGGGAACGGGATTCGAACCGATGAATTCAAATAATAATAGACATGAGAAATAAGTTTTCTCCGTCTCGCTCTCTTTCGCTCTCCCTCTTTCGTTCGTGCGTCTCGCTCGCGCCCGTCTTCGCCGGCTTTTTTCCCGTCTTTTTCTGCGGACCGTGTGTACATTTTTTCTCCTCGTTCGGGAGACGGACGGGCCCGACAGGGATGCGAGAAATGTTTCAGGTATTCAAATAATGAAACTTTAACACAAAGACGGATTAATTTTGGCGGCAGCGAGAAATTTCGATCGATCCGCAGACATCATTTCGTCCAGTTATAACTGCGGATTTCATACGCCTTTTAGGTGGCAACGAGAATCGATTTCTCTAAACGTTTCTAAAATATCCAAATAAAATCTCCTGGTCTTACTCTTTCAGTGAATTCAAGAGACATAGTTCTTACCCTTATCCCAACAATTTGGGGTAAAAAAATGAAAGAAAGGAAATTACCATAGTTAGACCAGGTATGGTAAAAGACGAACGGGTTGTTTCTCGGCATTCAGAACTACTGTGCACTTTATCTTTTTTATAATACTGCAAATATGTACTGATAATGTCCATGCCTTAGGGATGAAAGACAATAAACTTGATTGATTGACTGATTGATACTACAAGAAAATCACCAGATGTAAAGATGTTCATGTTGAATCGAACTTGTCACATTGCTTTCCAACAACTTTGGCGTATAGCTCACATCGTTTACACGTTCAGATTTGTATGTTTGTATAGTAGACTGAAATGGCCCCTTTGCCATCTGGTGCCTTTCAATTACTTCAACCTATTACAGTTATATAATCTATGATCCAAAGACTTTGGTCCAAAGACCGTCGGGGAGGGCAACTACACACATTATCACTATTTTGTGGTTAGGCTTCTCAGTCTTTATGCGCGATAGCTTGGACGTACGCGCGAGACCCACACGTGGACTTCATACTCAACAATGTTAAAGTAAATCTCTTTGAAACCCCCAATTCGCAGACCCTTGATTATGGTTATACGTCTTCTGGGAGGAGTACTGTCCACAATACTACAGTATACGTGCTTAAGGGCACGTTTACTTTTAAAACAACATCGTCATCAACTCATAACTCCTATTCTACGAGTAGCTAGGCAAAATCAGATCACCCGAGGCAGAGCCTCGCATATCCCTGACGGCTTACATAATCGACAGTCGCCAGGTATTAGTATGTGTGTGCTAGAGTTACAGTCCTCAATTTATTGATCAAATGTTGGTGATGTGCTAACATATTTGTTGATGAAAGGAGAGTTAGTTTGTTCACAAAAGTACTTGCCAATATTTTTAAAAACAAAAAGGAAATCCACGCAAATATGTTTTTCAGTTAACTGTAGAACAAATCAAGAATGACGCGAATATTTTGTATAGCCACCTTTTGTTTTCAACTCAGCCTTTATTCTGGTGGACATGCTGCTTATTAGTTTCTGACAAATTTCTGGAGCAATGTTGTCCCAGCCAGATTTCACTTTGTGCCACAATTCATCAAGGGTGCGTGGAAGACTATCATGCGCTGCCAAGGACCTTTTCAGGTCTCCATTCTTCGATGGGGTTGAGGTCTGGAGATTGTGGAGACCAATCGAGGGCTTAGATATTCTTATCCTGAAACTAGATTTTTGTAACCCTTGCAGTATGCTTGGAGACCTAAAGAGATCGTGGTCCAAAACGGTTACGTAATCTACCGCGGTCATTCATCCCTGAATCCTGCGATATTTTCCGACTCCATTCGAAGTCATATATTCCAACAGCATTAACGATCCGCCACCTAACTACGGGGTTGGTCGCACGTCTTGCCAATAATGACTCATCTTTTCCGCACCACACCCCCTGCGGCCCATCTGAACCAAATCTATTTATTTTGGTTTCATCGTACTATAATCAGTCTCTTCCAATCCTCAAATTTAAATGTTTATGCGCTTTTGCGAATTCCAGCTTATTTTCTATGGCGCTTTGTTAACTTGGTCTCAACATTAGAGCGGCTCCTTAAAACCACCACCACGCAGAACACTTCGCACGGTTTCATCACAAACGTTAACTTTGTCAATTTTATTTTTATTTTTTGTAGTTTTTGATCCCCACTACATTATCACACGCGCCGACCTTGATTTATTTACAAACTTTTTACGAATCATAGTAGTTAGAGATAAAGCACTGCACCCTACGTGCTACCTGTTGGTTCTTGTTGGTTTCTATCGAATCAACTGCACTTTCAACATTTACTCTTTAACTCAAAAAATTATTTCCTCACAACTATTCTCCAAATCAAATGACCCAAGCAAATCGAACTGACGTTAGATACAAAACATAGAAACCGCAACGGTACCATTGCCATTACTTCTAGTGCTGTTACACTCCTAAGATTTGGCTGGTATCAAAATATTTGAAAATACTATGCACATTCGATCAATAAATTGAGGAATTGTATACGGAGGGTGTGTCAAGCCCTCAGCCTGTTTTGGCTGCATTATCCCATTATTTTGTGTTAAACGACAATATACAAATTCCTATTTGCCAGATTTACCAGATTTGCCAGATTTCACACCTTAGCGTGTTATTCATTCACCGTCTCAAGTCAAAACAGTTCTTAAGTTCATCATATCAGGAGAACTTATTTTTGTGCAGGCGCGCACCCATAATTCGCAATATCTAAATCCACATATTTTACTACATACTTATATGTGTGTTGTAGTGTTTTCTGTGCGTTAAAGTTTGACGAATCCAAATACTTAAATTCTCGAGATACATACACACACACACACACACACACACACACATATATATATATATATATACTACTTCAGTACTTTCAGCTACTAGTTTAGCTGTTAACTTCCACTATTATCTCGTGATATTAAAATTCTTGCAGCGACTTCTCCATTTTACACGCCACAGACCATATTCATCAAGCCGAAAACTTACCGCAATCCGACTTCAGAATAGTTGATGGCGAAGTCTGTGTCTGTGACCCGCTGTTTGGAATTATCGCTATAGTTGGTGTATACTCTAATTTATTCCTTAAGTAGAAGCCGAACTTTCAAATTGTCTTTCTCGGTGTCCCATCTACCATTTTTTCTTACTTACTTTGTTAGTATGGATTACATTATGTAAGTTAAATTTGACGGTAGGTTTGCAAATGCATCAAGTAACGGTGACCATAATTTAAAAATATCACTCAAGTTTCGTATGCTAAAGGCGTTAGTACAGTAAATATTCAGCGTCGTACAACAGGAAACAAAGCGAAACGAATTGAAAGGAAAAAACAAAGGAATAAGCAGAATCGATATGAAAATATAGATATCTTCTCACGATGTTTACTTAAGTATGTCGGTGGACGTGTCGGTTGCGGTAATCAAACGGAATATCGCAACTATTTACTCGTGTACGACGCGAGTATGTTTGATGTACCCACGTCCGTAAATGCGAACGATACTGTTATGAATCGAGCGTATGCTAAATGTTAGAAGACGCATTATATTATGTCAATAGCTTGTTATTTTCGATCATCGCCGATATTACCTGTACGCTCTTGTAATGTTAAGCGTACAAGTAACTGTTCGTGCTCATCGCTACTCCGTAACATATTTCATTATAGCGTTCTTGCGCATAGCTCAGCCACACTTAGAACTACTTTCAGAATTGCTTTGTTGACGTAAAAATCTAACGGAATATCCGACTGAATATGACACTGATTTTTAGAAAGAAAAACGTTAATAGTATTACCTATCATATGTATATACATATATATTGCACCAAAATTGTTGGAAATTAACTAAATAAGTACTAACTCAGCGTTTAATAGTAGCTTAATCGATCACTAAAATCTGTTGTGGTAGATGTACTCATACAGATTATTTTCCCCGCCAATTAATATTTACGTTGGCGCTTTGATAGTAAACAATGGTCCAATACATTTCTACAAAGATATAACCAACACCACCAGCAAGATCGACGTTAATTATGCCAAAGCCCGAAGTGAACAGAGACGACGTTAATAAACTGAAGTTCGGGCCGGTGGTAAGAGACAATAATCGCTAAAAGGCTCTTCTGCGGTAACGGCAGTTTCGATTCCTCCGCGCGTAGCTTCGGCTAAAACTAAGTCCTCCTCCGTCTTCGTTAACTATCTCATCTGATTATAGGAGGTCCGGATGTCCTGGACGATACACGAGACAAGCCATAACATCGCAACTGTTCGCCAACTGCAGTTAGAGGCAGGTTGTTAATACGACGGACGGCGTCGAGGATCGGATGAGGGTGGATGCGGGTCGGGGGATAATCGGTCGGTAATCGGGTAACGCAAGCCACCCCCGACGGACCGACGATCGAAGTACAAGAGACCGGAGACTAGGTTATGACCCTTGAGTCGTACGTGTACGATAAAATACTCCGATATAGGTTTCTTTAGTTACGTGATCATGCTATTGGGAATTGGTTTTGCTGGTAAACAGAAGCAATTTCATTTCAAAAGATGTCTTATTGTCAGTTAAAAAGATTTATAGGTGACATACATATCTCAACACAATTATCGGATATTTGTAAGCAAGGTTCCATGTCTGCAAGAATTTTTATAGAGGCCGGTGGTATAATCGCACGTAGTATTAAGTTCTTGGTTTTCCACGAATTTTTAAATATTGTGTGTAAATCGATAAAATTGTCCGCCTTTATAAATTTGAAGTAAGTAACATAATGTGAGTTACACATTCCTGATTATTAGCAATTCTGTAAAACAGTTACCAAACTATTGTTGATCAGGAAATTTCCGTTTATATTGCCACCTTAATAAATTAATAACAAAAGCGTACATTATCCGTCAATTATTTTGAGCAGTATGATTTAGGGTAATATGTAAGTGGAGTATGCTGGAATAAGTTGGAGTTGGTTCTCCCGTTTGGGCTGACGCATCTTTATCTGATCAAGACGACTGAGAGGCAGAGTGGGCGCAGCAGATAAGTAAACCGGAAATTAATTTCTTAACTTACAATATCCAGTGCGACTCGTGATAAGAAATTGGAACCAAAAACGTAAACACGGACCTGGCTCGTGATATTTCAATCGAACCAAACATAAGCAGCTCGAGTCAAAAAACGAATTTCGATTGTGCTCGATATGTTCTTACTTTAGCTACGTGCGATTCTTCGCTACATTTACGTAAAACTTTTCTTTTTCTTCAGCTTCCTTTCCTTCGTTTCAAATTTGATATAAAATGACTAGAAAATAGTTAACGGGCGAAGAGCTTCCTGCTGCGCTGGAAAACTCAGATGTAGAACCGTTGGGCTTTTCTAATTGATGGCAGGGACTTAGTGCGAGAAGGCACAGGTTCGGCTCTCGAATCTGACGATGCGGAATTTAGTGATCAAGGAGGTGAACGCACTACTCCCGATGAAGATCCTGAAGATATGGTTCCACCGACAAATTTACTAAACAACCGAAAAGGAGAGTCTGTTAATGGCGACAGATTGGAATTCAATATTTTTCCACAATATACTGGTGTAAAGACTGATGTTGCAGTAGCCTTAGCTGGAAAGGACCCAATGAACTTTTTCAATTATTTCATAGATGAAGAGATAATAAATTTGTTAGTGGTAGAAACAAACAAATTTGCTTCGCAAAACATAGCAACTGCTCAAAACCAAACCCAGAAGTCAAGACTTACGAAATGGGTTGACACTAACCCTGCCGAAATGCAAAAGTTACTGGGAAAAGTACTTTAGATGGGGCTTCTTCAACTGCCACAATTGAGGGATTATTGGTCTACGTACACGTTGTATTAAAATAAACTTCCATCGTTTCGCAGTCAATTCATTTACAAGTTTATTTCTATGGATAGATTTTACAAAACTCATCGAAGAAAACAATTTTCCACACGAATATCTGGACCCAAACATCGTTAAAAGAGCTTTAACAAGTTTCTTCATTGATATAGAATTATTTGAGAAAAAAGACGCATACGTTTAGTATAATATTTTCAATTTTTAGTGTGGGATCATTATTATCTGCACTACCTTCAGACACTCCTTCTATTACCAAATTTCATTTCTAAATCATGCCACATAAATTCGGTTAACCCCATGTTTCGAATTCCGTTTTGCATGGATATAAAATAAAGTGGAATGTATTTTCCAAACTTTTAAATTGATTAAATCTCTTCTCAAAAGCTTGTTTGGTTTTTTGTATAATCATTAAATATCTTTTAATTTCATTTTCTAGAATGTCAAGCGCATTTTCCAAATTTACTGTGTTTAGAAAACGTTTTTGTAACTGAAAAAAAAATTTCTTGGTTTTTATTTCCAGATCTTCAGTAAAGATGTCAAGTTTCGTCATAAATATTTTAATATTTTCAAACATCATTAAAACATTTTGTTCATTTCCTTGAAGTTTTTTAGTCAGTCTATTAAAATGAGTGATGTCGCATAAGAACATTACCTTGTTTAACCAATCTATATTTGAAAATTCATCAAAACTATTGTTATTTTCATTCAAAACTAATTTTCTAAATTCTGCATTAGATATACTATATACTTAATTTTTTTAAATATTTTTGATTGTCTATTCCTTCTTTCATGATATAAGAAATAAGTTTTTAAAAATCAACGTGTGACCCACGGGTCATAGGTTCGCCACCACTGGTCTAGGTCAAGGGGTTAAGCTAGATCGAAGGAAACCCGTTCTACCAATACAAAGTAGATGTAGTCCTTCACGAATTTTTGGACCAAGTGTGCAACCAATGCAATGGAAGCAATCGAACATGGTACCAAGAAAGGCAAGCTTAAGTGTTTAATTCTTGTACCTCGTTTCAGAAAAATCTGGATCTGGAATTACATTTTTCAATAAGTAGTCGTTGGTTTTACATGCTACACATTTCAACAAAGCACGTGGAGCAGCTTGTATCAGTATTTATGCACTTTGCGCATCCAGCGCAAGTTTCAGAATTATTCATTCCGGATAACGTTTTCTATTGAAATTTTCATTTTTCTTGGCATATCTACCCGGCAACAGTTGCGAATTTACATTTTATTTAAATAAAGCGTCGACGACCTCATATACCTTCCATATAACGCAGTTATGCGTTCGTAGCCAGGTGAATTTACTTACCGATCGCAGTCCGAATCCGGCGCGCACGAAAGATATCTCCAGGTTAGTTATGTAGTCTTTCGGTAAGTAAACGGCTAATTTTATTTATTGTGGTGCGTTCGTATGCATAAGGTCCGCTATCTTGTTTAATAGGCTATACATGTGTATAATTAGTATTAAATACGCGGTGGAACGGACGGACGGTCTTCGTTCGTCATTCCCAACGGGAACGCGAGGGCTTATTGCGATAGAGTCGGCGTTAGAGAACGTTCGGCAATATTTCAGAATCGCAATTGCGGTGAATATGGCAATCGTTTGCGTTGCGCGCTCGGTAAAAGTGGTAATAACTCATTAAGGTTTCCGTATTAAATATTTCGAATGCGAGTAAGCGCATACATGCTGAAATTTAGTAGCGCTGCGCGCAATAAATACGTCTTTCATATCCATTCATGTATATATGCATGTTTGTACGTATCTACGCGCGCTGTTACGTTCGTATATTATTCGCGTATACGACGTGTATGTAAATGGATTTGTACGGATTTTCCTCCGGCACGTTGGAAACCCGATACACGTACGCGAAAATGTGTGCCACGAAATATTTTTACCTGATATTTACGTAAAACGTTTTCACAATTTGTTGCAGTAGAATACTTATTAACAATATAATAACTTTCATGATTTGGACACCTTTCCACTTCTAATTAACCCTGAACTTCTCGACTTATTATATTTGCCCCAAAAAATAAGTATGTTGTGCTTTCGGAGGTATATTCAGGAAAAAATAAAGAAAAAAGATCGTAATACAAAAATTAATTTATCTATAACACGAAACATCATTATCCTTTTTTGGGGACATTATGAGTATGTATACCTATATACCATATACGTGGAAGTCTAGGAAATAATTTCTGTTCTTGTTGAGGCCACATTTTTACATTTAATAAATAACTGAAATTTACATCCGCGCAACTTGCACCTATTCCCCACGTCGCACGGTGGGGATTTCGCGGAAAAACGTCCAATTGTCAACATAGGATTAATGCAATATACAATGGTATTTTTAAATTTCGGAATAACTGCTACAATCAATTCAAAAAGAATTACTTTGATATGACTACTAGTTTTTTTAGCCGTTTCAAAGTCATGACTTGTATGTTTTATTGAAGTGACTGAAATTAAACCTAAGAATTTCAAGACGAATATTATTTTATTGCTGGAGCTTACGTCTTTCTTTATATTTTTTATTTGAAATAGGATATTTCAATATGCTAAGGTTGAAAAAATAAACACTGCAGAGGCTTTTACTTTCTGTTTAGAGATGTTTTTATGAACATAGAATAAAAAAAAACATATTTCTCCAAACTCTTGGACTTTTAATTTTAGCTACATTTGCCTACAGTTGGAAACCACTACCAATACATTGTCTAATATCAGCTGTTACATTTTAAATCAATTTCAAGTGCACCTTTTTAAACAGTCGCATTTATAACGGAACGCTATTAAGATCTGTATTTTTGAACTGTTCAGATTGACGCAACGTTTTGAAGGTAGTTATTACAAACAATTACTTTATAGTTATCTTCCGTGTAAACACTCACTAGTAGCTATTAATAAACGCCGGATTGTGATAATTATTGAGAGCTATATACACGATAATGGAAAGTTTTTCTATTTCATATATTATACAATGATTGATGGAAAGACAGCACAGTCAGTAACAGAAACACCAGCAGCATCTTCTTGTTTTATTTGTGGAGCCACAACCTCCAAGATGAATAAAATCGAAGAAGTGCAAGCTAGGCCTGTAAATGAAGAAGCACTGCAATTTGGTATGTCACCACTTCATGCACGTATCAAGCTGATGGAGTGTCTTTTGCATGTAGCTTATAATATTGAATTTAAACGTGGTAGAGTCGACTCAAATACTCGTCCAATAAGGGAAGCCCGAAAGGTATTGATAAAACGTAAACTTAGAGAGAAAATTGGTATACAAGTTGATACTGTCAAGCGAGGCTCTGGTACGACAAATTCAGGAAATACGTCACGAAGATTCTTTGCTAATCCAACTTTGATTTCCGAAATCACGGGTCTAGATGAAGACATAATTAAAAGGTTTTCAATTATTCTCGAAGCTATAACCATCAGCGAGGCAGTGGACCCAAAAAAATTTGGTGAGTTTTGTCTGGAGACGGGAAAAAGTTTGTTGCACTTTACGAGTGGTACAATACGCTACCTATACTCCACAAAATTCTTATTCACGGAAGAGATATAATTGAAAAGTGTATTTTTCCTGTTGGCTTACTGTCCGAAGAGGCTCAAGAAAGTCGTAACAAAGATTATAAAATTATCGACTCAGACACTCCAGGAAATGTAGTCGAATTGCCACGAACGAAGATGTTATGCACCGAATGATGGTAACATCAGACCCGATGATATCACATTTGACTCCTTCGTTTAGCAAGAAAAAGCGTAGTGATATAAGTAACGAAGTTAAGGCTCTTTTAAAATAATAATAATATGGTTGGTATATTTTCGTACAACTTTTGTTGTTTTAGTTTGTCCTCAACATATACATATATATATACATATATATAATTTATATAATCTCAATTATTTTATGTTCTACTATATAAATAAAACTACATCAGTGATTAAATTATTACATTTTTTAAAATACCTTTTTTTCCTCACCTCCATACAGAAATCCCCAGTGTGCGTCGTATAAAGGAAAATGATCAAAATGATCTTAACGAACATCCGATGGAGGTATATGAGCAGCTGGACCCTTATGGCGTTCATTATCATATTCTGTTTGTATATCACTTCTTGGTGCTATTGACATATTTAAACCTTTTTACACACTATCTAAGTTAGCTCTGATCGAAATTCCATCAAGGTCAAAAACTTTTTCTGTTCAATATTTTTCTCGTTGTATACTTTTTTACAGAGTAACTAAGAATTTGTATTCTATATCTCTCCCAGTGAAGCTGTCTATAAGATCTACCCCACCTATATGTTCATTGTACTGACAGACTATGTTGGGACATTCAATTGTAACTTTTGTCTTTTTTGTTTTCTACCAATCCGTTCAACCATAGTGATTGGTTGTGTGCCAACAAATGAGGATAAAAACAAAACAATTTTCCATAATATCGAAGAAATATCAATATCCATAAAAGTGGTAACAAATTCTTCATTGTAGCCTCTTAATTTCCCACTGAATTTTCCAACGATAATTTGCAATTTGGGATTCAGTTCCTACGAACGGTCCCTATAGAGCGTATACCCCGTTCAGCTAAATACGCTATGGCTTGCATACTAGTATAATAATTAACAAGAAAAGTCCCATTTATGGGCGTTTTAGGGAACGTATTGCTTCGGCTGATGCCTGGCTCTTGTAGTGCAAATCTGTTCACCTATAAACAAACATTCTTCCATGGGACTACTTAGACATTTTTCACCAAAAGCATCCAAAATAAGGCGAATTTTATGTAATTTATCATATTCTGTAGATGTTTTGTCTATCACCTGTTTTTCATCGTCATTAAAGTGGACGTATTGTTTAATTTTTTCAGATTAACATTCTTATATTTGGAACAGGAATTAGGATGAAAAATATATATGCCTAAAAATCTCTCGATGTCCTTGCTACTCGCACAGAAATTGGTGTTACAATTTTTGTGTGGACACAGGTATTGGTTTCCTCGACGATCTTAGTTGTAAAGAAATACTTTAAAAACTGATACGGAGTATCTAGCATATAGGCAGGCTGTAGGTAATTGAGAATTGCTATGTATCATTTACTGCAGGAAAATCTTTTCTTTACGCGTAACCTTTGTTGTTTCTATTTTGTTACAATTTTCATCACCCAATAACGACTCTAGTGTTTCATAACTTACGAGAGTAGACATCTCTTCTCCCTCATGATCCACGCTGATACACTTTCAAGAGGAATGCTGTTCAAAATATCCCAAGCATCCTCATGTGTAATTATTTCCCTTCGTCTTTCACTTTTTTTCGATATAAACGAGGGACATTCAGTAAGAAAGAAAATGCAGTTCTGAATAAAAATTTATATCGCAGCAAGTAGGAAATCATAGTATATTTAACACTTTAAGCACATGATATCCCATATTTGATCAAAACATGGAAAATGAAATGAAAATGATATTTTAGTTCTCTTTTTTATATTTGGCATTTTAAGAGGGGTGATATATTGGGTCTTCTTTTAGGAACTAAACCCACATGACCGCTTTTGCGTACGTCAGCAATATTATATACAGTATGAACGTATAGCTTGGAACAAAATCAGTTAAAACTGTAAACAGAAAAAAAGAGAAAAACGATCAGACACGTCAACCTTAGATGTTAAGTGCGCAAACTTTTACAGAAAACCTATTTTGTGACGTCATTATTGTCGCAAATATGACGTCACCTCCTTTTATTTCAACGGTAACCCCAATTTTTAATAGCGCCATTTGGAGGAAAACGTTTTTCTGCATATAGAACGGATTGATTTCCGAGAGAGGTTACATAACAAGATTTTTAGGAAAAAAGTATTTTGTTAGTAATTATAAATATTCAATTCAACAATTAAAGTTTATAATAAATTAAACGAAGAATAAGTAGAAGTTTAACTCTCAATTGAAAAAACTTGAAAAGGGGTTCGTTACTTGGGCAGCTCTCCAAGAAAACTGTTGCACTGCAAAAACAAATTACATACAACACAATACAGTTTCTTCTCACAGTGCAAGTAAGTACAGTTTCCTTGGGGAGCTGCCCAAGTAGCGAAGCTCTTTTTAAGTTCGTTCAATTGAAAGTTAAATTTCTACTTATTCTTTTCTTACTTGTATTATTAATATTCAATTTCTTAATGCCGATTGAAACTAGCTTTTAATTAATCTTGCTAATCAAAATTTAACTTAAACTCAAAAGTTACAAAGAAATTTAAAAGTATTCAAATTAACTACTCAAATTGCATACAGTTCACAGGTTGACAATGAGCAAGGTGGCGTTCAAATTGGTTTATGATATTATTTAATACTTGGAAAGTTGTTAACCTACCTTCCTCAGTTACTCTAATCTTCAAATATTCAATATTATTAGGTGGATTTAGATACACTTTGGATTTGATATAATCCCACAAGAAGAAATCGAATGGAGTTAGATCGGAAGATCTTGCTCACCATTCAATTGCTCCTCGCCTGCCAATCCATTTGTTTGGAAAAATGGTACTAAGACGAGTACAAATTGCGGTGACTTTTAAACGTGCCTTATCGTTTTGTTGGTTATGCCACCGGCCTCTTGAAAATTATGCAAACAGTGCTTCCTGAAAACTTAAAGTTAAGTGTAACTATTTTACTATGACTACGGCACTATCCGGACAATATTTGTACATTCACTAGTGACAAGCTAACCCCAACTCTTTGTTATCATTATGCACCGCCTTAATTAAGACATATCATAAATGACAAATTCACATTGAGCCACAATATTTAACACGTGTATTTAATATCCATGTAAGGACGCATTGCTCTAACAATAAGTACCAATATGCATCTGGCTTTTTCTGCATCGATCTGGTCGTATGTAAAAGAAGAGAATTATGCCGCAACGAAAATGACGACGATAAACGTTTATGGAACGAAATGATCAGCGATTGCAAAACTATTAAAAGAACGAGTAGATATTTTTCTTCATTTCAAAAGGAGGCCTGCGCGTCCTTCGCTCGAGGTATTTATGCGAACAGGTGTTCGCGAAGCAATAACATTTTTAATAAAGCAAGTTATGCATCGATATCGCGACGGACGCTTGGCCGACTGGAAAATTCACAGCCCCATTTTTGGTAAAACGCGCCAGCAGAGCGCATTGTTCGAATTCAAACGCGGTGATTTTTCAATGAGAAACAAAGAATTTATCGATGTCAATTGTTAATTTATCCACTTACGTTTTCAGTCAATAAGGCTAATATCTAACGTGTTCTTATATTTGGCGCGCGCATTTACATAAATAGAAAAAGGAGATTTGTGTAATGAGAGACGGTATTAATCACCCCGAGATATTATTGGATGGAATGCGTCAATATCGTCGAAGAAATATGGCGTTAAAATATCGTAAACTAGTCCGTCCAATCGTAAATACAATCCAACGATTTTTATAGTTGCATTTTCTAAATGTTTATGCGCGACTATTGTTGCTCAAGATATACAATTATTGGTATTCTTTTATCTGAGATATGCACGTGTTCGTAAAACGCACGATAATCGCCGATTATAAACAAAGACTAACTTACGTCTTTAATATGTACGACAAAATCAGCAAGGGCAAAGTCTATAAAAGTTGGTATTAGTGTAATTATAACAGTGCCAACAATAATAGTACGTGAATGTATTCCAAATCATATTATCTCCTCAAATAAAATGTCAGTATTTGGAGTTATTCAGATTAGATAGTAGCAATTATTTCATACAACCCACAAAAATTAATCCTGCACTGGATACATCATTATTTCGGTGCTGATAATTTTTCAAACTTACAATAAGCTTTTGTAACTGACTGTATATCTCGACGTCCAACTGACAGGTTTATCGTCACCGATGGAGCAAGATCATTTAAATTCGATACGACGCGATGAAGAGTCGAGCACCAAAACCGGACAATCTTTCTCCGGCGGCGTGTGCGTTCTTGGGTGGAAAAAACGCCGCGTTTACCGCTTCCCATCTTTCATCGACGCATCCTTCATAATTTTTTGTTTTATGACGAAGAAAGCCCGGTATTCGCGTAACGCATGTCGATATCGGCCGCCACGACCACCGCGGAGTAAATAAATCTTATTAATTCGTCTCCGCTTGCACGCGTACCCCGCCGAAAGAGAAACGATAAATAAGTTTGAACAAGAAACGCCGATGATAATTATAAATTAGGACGTTTGAAGGGTTAAATATATTTCCGGTACTCAAAAATGTCATTCATTTCAAAAGTATTGTGCGGAAAGAACCCTTTGCGAATTTTAGTACCCCCGTCGTAAATAATAATCTGTCGAGATTTAGAAAGCGTTCGCATTATTTTCAATTTTTACCGCACTACTATAATATCCATTTGCTACTTTCTCTAAGACTGTTTCTTTTGGATCAGCAAATCTATCAGCAAGAATGAGGTCAAGTGAGGGAAGGCAAGTTAAAATGAATGGGTGAATAGAAAGGATATCATGCAGGGTAAACCATTAGGGTTACAGAGAAATCTGGGAAGATAATGTATTTTAATAACCGTTTAAGAGACCTTAATATTGTTAAATATCTCTGTGACAAGTGACAACTTTATTATGAAGAATAACTTTCATACTTTGTTATCTTATATGATAGATCTCTACCACTAATAGGTCAATAAAACAAGCCTTGTTTTATTGACCTATTAGTGGTAGAGATCTATCATATAAGATAAGTATAAAAAGGTCACGAAATATATATATATATATACATATACTTTGTTATGTTTTTCCAAAGATTATAGCAAGAAATTGGTCATCAAAAAAGACTAAGACAGTCATTTAATGCTAGTGATCGCAAGTGCTGTGATGGGTTTACTGCCACTATCATGCCGGTAAACTCCTCACTCCTCACCACATAATTATTAATGAACTTCAGTAACATGTATTTCGCTAGCACGAGGCAAGAATTATCAAAACTGTTTATTACCGAATGGTAAGAATTTATTACTAAAAGGGACACTTTTTTCTGAAGTAATTCATCTGGACTCTTATTCTTAATAGTGCCTATTTGGTAACGATTGGAAAGCTTTATAGAAATAAAGAAACGTTTTTCAATTAAAACACCAACATAAAACATATTGATATTCATGCAACCTTTCCTTAAGTCATGACCTTCAATTTTGACAACGACTTCTCTCTCCATAAGCAATATCCAAATGAAAATCGTATCCACTACATCAATTTCACCCTAGGGGTTCCTGAGTGCGTCCAATAAGCTCGTAACGTTCATTTTTCGTACGAGAATCGCCAACTTTTTGGAAAAGTCTGATCTAGGGCTGGTTTACATAAATTCGATAAATACACATATTTGTACTTCGCGAACTCCTAGCGCCCAAACCATTGAAGATGCAAATCCGAGAAAAACGGGTTCTTTCGAATGGAGTAAGAATGCACCTCGTAAGTCCTATAACAGCAAAGATGGAGGTGCGACTTTGGAAATCGAAAGGGTTTTTTGCGATTTTCTCGACAACCGATAAAATAATCTCTTAAAAGAAAACACTATTTAAGTGAGTTCGACTCGTCAGGACTCCTCAATTGTTATAAGAACACACTTTCTAAGTCCCATAGGAGACAAGACGGACAATTTCGACTATTCTTGGCGACTGTTCTGCATTTTATCAACAATCGTTTGGAATGGATCTTTATACAACATACATTATTGGAATCAGTACGTCGTGATGCGTCAATTGGTGTGGGGTTGAATGCAATCAGATGGAGAAAACTTAAGAACGTGGATATCTCGCTAAATGTTAGAGCTACAGCATTCATAGTGCCACATCGAGATCTATCCGATGGGCATATTTCAATCCGGAGAACGCGTTCATATACAGTGCGGGCCTAAAGTATGAAATAAATTCATTAGAAGCGAAATACAATTATGTCGGAAGAAATACTAGAACAGGTCGATTTTATTAGATACAAATACACATTTTTTCATCACAGTTGACTTTCAAGCAGCAGTTGTTTTTGGATAATGATGTCATATATTTTTTAAATTGCACCCCCAATCTCTTTTCTTAATTTTAAGAAATCTTTACATTGTCCAGCTAAATTTTATCCCGCTTTTCCTGAATTTGTTCCATAGTGTAGGCACGCACTGTACAGAGAACGGCAACGGAAAATGAAAAAGTTTAAATCTATAGACCAAAATCTATCAGATACACATATTTTGAACGCGATTGCATCTAAAAGGGATTTTTCTTAAATAAAGTGTCTACCTGAAAACGCTTAGCGAGTTCAATCTCGGTAGACGTAAAGTACTCTAGGAGCTAATTAAAATGATACAAGCCAGAAGTCCTTAATTCTATATGGTGCAGTATATGGTGCCTTAAAATTTGAAAAAATTACCTAAAATTACAATAATTTCGTTCTAGCGCGAAAACTATTAGAAATAGCGCGTTCATTTTTATTCTATTCGATTCCTAAGCAAAATATGTTTATAGGCAGGTCTATTCGCGATCGAATCATTAATAAAGTAATGAGAACGATTTGAAATTTGGCCTAGAAGGTTTTCACAAGGCTTTCGAGATCAAATACTTCCGATGGTCTGGGTTCTAATTCGGCTGACTTAAAGTACTGGTGAAGCTGATTAAACCGAAACTAAACGCTGGTCTTTATGACATATTGATCCGCAGATCATTAAAAACAATAATTCGTCTAGAATCACCATAATATTTCTCTAACGCGAAAACTATTATTCGGTCTTATTCCTTTCGATTCCTAGTCGAGATTTGCTTCTAGCTAGGGATAGAATAGGATAGGATCATGATCGAATAATAAATAAAACTTCGGCCAAAATGAAAATCGCAATTTTGAACGAAATTTTCGTCATTCGAGGCACAAATCATGTTCGAATTTGGAAATTAATACGCGGTAGTATTTTCTTTAGACGGTCAGTATGTACGTAGTGCACATATCGGTAGAGAATCTTTCGGTTGGTCCGTTTCCAACAATATAAATTATCCAAGTGAATGCATAACAAGAAGATACGCGCGTAGGTATATTATGCAAAAATGTCCGACAATTAGCGGCGAGAAATTCATACAAATGTACACGCATGCAAAGCTGAACCTTCGTCGGGACGATGAAACTGCAGCGATAAGACGAATCGGCCAGCTTTACACACACACTTGTGTAGGGGCGAAGAGCTTTTCAGGCTTCGTCCTCGGCAAACATGTTCGATATAGTACGTGGCTCGCTAGGTAGATCGGTATACATATACACGGA
This sequence comes from Chrysina gloriosa, assembly GCA_038088585.1. Taxonomy (NCBI): domain Eukaryota; kingdom Metazoa; phylum Arthropoda; class Insecta; order Coleoptera; family Scarabaeidae; genus Chrysina; species Chrysina gloriosa. The sequence continues at coordinate 16,313,858 of CM076089.1, read as the reverse complement.
CGCCTACGCTCCGCTGATTCGCCCAGATATTATTAATTAATGGATAAGAAAAAGGAAAAAGGAAAACGAGGCGAGTCGGTGGTATTCATTAAGAAACACACATATTTATGAGCTTCGGAACAAATTTAATTAGAGTACAAGTTCGGATTTGGTAGAAACCTGAAGAAAAAAAGCAAAAGTAACATCACTATATCGTATTTAGTTGTAGTGCTTTTGCCGGGATCAACGTTAATTATGAATTGAACAACCCAAAAGAAATGTCATGTCGAATTACTGAAATATTGCCATTATTACTATTGCTGATAATAACAGATAGATCCTAATAAATACTGAAAAATTACTGAAATTCTCTCGTAATTCATCAAGACGTTAAACATGGCGATGTAAATACAATAACAGATAAGTGGGTATAAAACGTGACACTAACGATCTCTACCACTCGATTATTTAATTAGTACAGCGATAACGATATAAGTTGGTTTCCCGCTCATGCATCGATATTTCTTCTTCTTTTTAGTCGCAACTTGCGCCGGCTAGCTGAATCGGAGCGATTACTGCCTGTTGGAATAGCAACAGTAGCATCCGCAGTAAAAGTAGTTATTGCGCGAGCAATAAAACTACATAAAAAAGGGAGAAGGAACAAGAATTGACATAATCAGTGGCCTCGCATTGATCTGCAAGAACCAGCTCAGACCACACCGAAGATATAGTGTGCATTGCACCACCCAATGCATTAATGACCATTCGATGTTGCTATAATTTATGTATGTATATGCTGGCGTTTGTGTGTGCGCGTGAAGATTCGGAATGTTGTAATTGTGTGCGTGTGTATCGCTACGTGAGTGGGAAGCCAACGCAACTGGGAAACTCTATATGTGTGTTGGTGCACTGGTTCTCCTTTTATTATCTTAAGTATTAGATATGGGACGATCCGGTGCGCTGTCTGTTGTGCACAATAATTACCTATCCCTCTCTGTCTTTCCTCGTAGAACTTCGTGTACGGACTCTATCCGAGGCTCGGAGGATATTTAGTGATTTTTAATGGGGGACATTAACAAAAGCGACGAAGAAAGATAACGATGACAATAAAGAGCGTCGACAGGTCTCGGAAACCTGAATAAATTAGATCGCGCCGGTACAGATAGAGACCGGAGATATAATTTTCCACTTAATTATAACAATATTTTAGGTATACATAGAGCAGTACGAAGGAATCCAATTATCGGTTTGAGGAAAAACCTAGAAATATCAAAATATTCTATCTCTCTATTTGGATCAAACAGGTTAAGCAATAATAATGAAGATGATAGCAATAATGACTCATTTTAAATTAGCACGCGACGTGGCTTCAGTTATAGGCTTTCATAATTGGTAGCCATGGAATACAGACAGTTCTTCGGTTTCTATACTGATAAAGCTGGCAACATGGATAATAAAATGTTGACATGCGATAGAAGCTGAAAGAAGTTTCTACAATTCTGCGCTGGCCAGATGGGATGGCGAGTGGTTGGGATTTATGAAGGGCTAAGCTGAGATAGGAGTGTTGGTACGGACATGATTTCTCCTAGACGGTATTGATTCGGAGAAAATCAAGGCTCGCGTGGGCAGGGCTGCATCCCTGAAGTAGATACGTCTCTCACCGGGATCGTGAAAGCGTTTCTACCCGCTACCCGTGTGACAATATGAAGGCTAATTAGAGTGACTGACAAAACAAGAGACCACCTCACTTCTCTAGTGTACATTTGAAATATTGGGAAGAAATACTTGAAAACCTGTTCAATTTCTTGCTAACATGCCCTGTATAAACTTAATTTTAACATTCAGTGTGAATTCTTACATCATTGTATGTGAGCATAGTTTGCCATAATTTATTTCGTTAATGTTTCGTTTAAGTGTGCGACAAAATAAATAGACCATAGTCATTGTGACGGGCTAGCTAAATCTTACTGTACTCTCTTTATCATCCTTTGCGACCTTGTGATGTATGTTTACTTCATTCGCTTGTTCATTGTTCAGTTGCGGAAAATCGTTGGCTAAGATGGCAGGGAAACAAATTTGTGTTCAAATACAAAAATTGATTATCAGAAACATTCAAAAAGGTTTTCGCAGAGAACAGTAGCTAAAAAATTTAAAGTGAGTAAGACTCCAGGGCAAAAACTTTGGAAAAAGTTTCGTAAGAATGGGTTTTCTACGGACCGAGAGGGAAGAGGAAGGAAACGGGCGACTACTTTTCGCGATGACTCTCGTATCGTACGGGAGGTTAAGAAAAATACGTATACAACAATCCCAACGATCCAAGAAAAATTTGAACAAAGTGTATCGCAAAAAACAATTCCGCTTGTATGCAGAGCTGTTTTGATCATAAACGGCCATTTATTAATAAACGCAACAAGAAGAAGCGCTTGGAATTTGCAAGAAAATATGTGCATATGTCAATTGAGTTCTCAAAACAAGTTTTTTGATCCGATGACAGGATATTTAGATTGTTCAATCGAAAATGAAGGCGAAAATCCGGGGAAGAATATCAAGAGGATCATTTAGAGCAGGCATGGGCAACCTTTTTTGTAGAAGTTTTATGCTGCGAATAATCTTGAAAAATATACATTTCTTGTGATATCCTTATGATTCATTATGAATTAAGTTTAGACGGGCCGTGCTAATATGCAACGAAAGAATTCAGTAGCGGGCCGGAGGTTGCCCATCTATAATTTAGAGCAAACTGTGACACATAGTGTGGTAATATTATGATTAGGGGTGCTTTACTTGGTCAGGAGTAGTCAATTTCGTGAAAATCAACAACATATTGACTGCTGATGGGTACATCGATATTCTTAGTGATAACTTGGAGGAATCCTTACTTCGGGTTGGGTTGGGAAACATCTTTATTTCCCAGCAAGGCAATGATCCGAAACATGCGAACATTATCGAGTGGATTATTGCACAATCACCGGATCTCAATCCCATAGAAAACCTATGGTCAATTATGGACGAGAAGAATGATAACAGAAATGTATCGAACAAAGACTTATTTTACGGCGCTGAGGGAAGCTTGAGAGGCAGTAGATGTGTGTTTGCTCCAAAACTCGTGGAGAGCATGCCTCGACTACTCCAAGCAGTCATAAGGGCAAAAGCGGATCATTGTAAGTATTAACTGGAGTTGAGAAAATACTTTCCTCGGTTTTATGCGAAGAAAACAGTGGTTTCTTCTTTTGTCCGTACTTCTGTGCGGGTGTTTTCAATAAGAAGACGTAATTGTTTATTTACCCTAACTTCTTCTCTTTTTTTTGTTAAAATACAGCTATCACCGATGTATTTGACCCAAATGACATAAGAATTTGATTTATTTTTTGCTGATCGTTGAACGTTAAACCGACATACTACAAAGTGGTCTCTTTGTTGTCAGTCATTGTATGTAGTGAACAAACGGATTATGAGGAGGATCAATGCTGGAAATATGTTTTGAGTACTGCGAAGGTGAGCAATTTCGAAAAGTGAAGTCACAAAAGCTGTATAAAAACCGTAATAATTTAAGCAGGTTTTATTAAAACTGCGTTATTGATATACTGGAATATTTCTAGAAGTTCGTATTCCGACCTCTCCTTTCTAGTTCCTTCCTGTTTGATTTATCCTACTAGTACATCGTATTACTGCCACTTAGACATAAATGCCGTCGAATTCTGTAAGAAGGAACAATAGCTATTTCGAACACGTCGCCTGCTATAAAATAGGCGTATGTATATGCCGTACAAAATAATTAAGCAGCATACCACACAATTTAAATATTGATGGTCGGTTAGAGACGACGCGGAGCGTATTGCACGCAGCGAACACGTATTTTCAAACTACCAATTTCTTTTACGTAATTGGTAATTAGATAGTTTGATATCTGCTTGTAGAGAAAGAGATAGAGAGAGAGAGAGGGATGGGTGAAAAAAGAGGAATGCTAGGTACATGCGCGACCTAAACGACGAGGTAAAATAAATAAATGAAGAACAAGAAGAAAAAGAAGGACGAATACAAACTAGGAGAGCGAGGAGTGAAAAAATTGAACCACAACGACAGAATTGTAATTGCCTACCTGCCTCCGCAGCGACGAGGTTTTATTTTTAACGGACGCAGGAGAGAGAGAAGAGGTGAAGGAAAGCGAAAAGGAAAGAGGCTGCTAAAGAGGACTAAAAATCAAGCAACATTAAAAACATTATTAACGTGCCTGTCTCGTCCGACCATTAATGTAAAAGATAGGCGCATATATACGGCCGGTGATCGTCAAAGACACGCCAGCCGGGAATTTACAATTTTATTGTTGGACATTTTCATTATTAAATTACCGCTCGGATCGTATTTTACGCCGTATTTGGCGATTTTTTCCGATCGGCGCGGCCGCTCCGAAAACAGCAAGAGATTTTTACACGGCTGCGAAATTAAATGCATCATACGCTCATATAGATATTGTGCTGCTGTTATGCGAACTGCTCGCGGCTAGAAAAATCTCCTTTAGAGACCATAAATTGGATAAAATACAAGAAGAAAATATCATGCGAAGTAACCGATCTTCTTCATACGGTCTTAGTCGCCTGGCCTAACGTTGGCTTCTTTGGAATATGGAAACACGGATAGGTGATCATCTGAAAGTTGCAGAAGTATTACTTACGAGTGTGTATTTTTACTGTTTCTAGGAAACCTTCAGCCTAAGAAATCAAAAAGTATTTGATGTGAAATGCTTAAGTGGAGTCTATGTAGGAAATCCAGGATTATCTACTAACAACGCTTTATTTTATGACATCTTTGCAGTTGGAATGGTAACAGTTCATATCTTTACCGCACTGGATGCATCCAAGTACGTATTTCAACAACCAAGTTCTCCCTAACGTTCGAAATGCAGCAGAGTGCATTCTGCATCGACGACTCATCGAAAAAGTATATCCCAAGACCATCATCCTAGACCGCCCAGTTCGGGTTCAGGAAAGACATCGACAGCTCTCACGTTCTCCGTATTGTTGATCAGAATGGATGCATCCTTCACGAATTCAAAGGAGCCGTATCTCTGGACGTGTACACATCTGTAAGATGCATCGGGTAGGTACCCCAATGATAACAGAGGTAAGCTATATAGTGGGAATAAAGGTTATAATTCTATTCATTTAAGAAAAAGTTGAAGTGAACAAATAAAGAAAAAAAAAAGAGTTTAATAAAAATGATGTACCTGAATATATCTCTTTTTACTAATATTAAATGTAAGATAAATCAACAAAATCAGGGCAAAGTAATTTATCAGTATTCTTTAATAAAGATTTCAGAAGGCTGGACAAAGTATTTGAGAGATTTAGGCCATTACTTTGATTTTGGAAACACAGCTGTGTTAAAAAAGGAAAATAATTGTAAAAAGAATTAATATTTGTGAAATGACCCTCCTCTTCTTCTTCGTCTGTGTAATAGACATAATTACAGCCTGTTTACTCCGATTCCCTCCATCTATTCCCTGATCCCCTGGCCTATCCTTGTCCCCTGCTTATAGTCTCTTACTATCTTTACTAGTCGGTTTTGTGTCATTCTATTTTACTTCCATTCATGTTCTTTTCGCAATACCCAGATTTGTATATTACGTCGACGCCGTATGTCTTCACCGCGTACACATTTTACATGTATAAATTTTCACAGAAGTCCTTGAACAGAATCGTTATGGTTTCAACAAAAGTCTTTGATATAGAGATAAGCCAATACAGCTTTATACTATGCATATGTATAAAATTGATACATGTATAGATGTACTGTAGATTTTATAAATCAAAATTCTTTGTTGTTAGTTATGTTATTACTACCTACCAAATTTAAATCAAATGTTCCATTTAGAGAGAATTATATTGGCTGACGAGGTTTTTACAAAAAGGGTTAATTATCGTTATGAAATATATGCTGTAAATTTGTCATTTGTCTTTTTTTACCTAGAAAGTGGTGGAATTATTCCCAAAAGATGAAGATTAACACTTCAATTTCATTAAAATCCGTTTTTGATTCGTATTCAGACATACCCTGAAAAAGTTTAAGAGTTTCGTTAGTAAACGGCTCTCATGTAGCCCAAACATGCTAACATTAGTCTTTAAGCAAAAAAGAGAAATTCATTACTGTGATCGACAATAATCTGTTAGTTATTATTAGTTAAGAAATGTACTTTTTGGATTGTTGGTGTTGGAAGCGGAAAGCTCAGTAACACATAGCAACTGTATGTAATTGGACCGATTTTCAGGTTTGGTTTTGTTGTAATTCTCTATTAATTTTAAATCTTATATGATAGAGATCTACCACTAATAGGTCAATAAAACAAGGCTGGTTTGAACGATAGTTATATTTTCAGAACGTTTACAAACGTTTGTAAAGGTTCTGACCTATTAGTGGTAGATCTCTATCATATAAGATAAGTATAAAAGGTCACGAAATATATATATATATACATTTTATTAATTTTAAATACTTTCAGGTTTCATACATGTTTGTAACCAATATGGACGAGGTTATAAAAGCAAAAACCCTCCTGTCAGTCATATGATCCACCAGTGTAATAAAGAACCGAAGTTCCTATGTGTGGCAATATTACTCAAAAAAGTGTAAGCGGAAAACTAATCTAAACCAGCACATATTGCATGTACATCGAAGATTGTTTGGTAATTATTTTATATTCAAATGATTGTCAGCTTCTTTTATTTATATTATATATGTTCATTTTTATATTAAATTAGAGAGAACGTAGTGGTTTAATTTGCTTTTGTTACAAACTGGGATACCATTACATCAAGAAATAAAAATAAATTTCCAAATAATTCAGTTATTTTTCTTTCTCACTTCGGAGCTACAGCTCCTAATTAAACTTGTTTCTAATACTGCAATTGAACAGATAAAGTGACTAGAAAATCCCATCTGTATATACCTATACAGTCCAGTATTCTTCATCTCATCAGATCGTTTCTCCATAATCGAAGTTTTCACGACACGAGCAACATCCTCATTTCACCGTACGTTAATCTGGCGACGCGTACGTCGCGACGTACGTAGGAGAGGTGGATGAGGTCTTTGGAAGAAAAGGAACTCCCTTTCCAAAAAATCCAAGATTATTGAAGTGCACCTCCAAAAATCCTTTGGCTGCCTGGTACCACACCCGAAGAATCGTCATTCATCCAGGAAACAGTACAGCGGTCTTTCCGAGAACGGGAAGGCCGAGAAGGACACACAGAAATCAACAGCACTGACCTCCTGAGAGAAAATCTTCCCCTAACGACCCGAGATCAAGTATTTTGGAATCACACAGAACGCCCACCTAACGTGAATTAGAAAGATACTTATTTTAGTCCATAAACAATACCGACTTGTTCGTTGCTATAATTTAACACAACCAACAACGGATGTCCTGTTTTATGCGTAACGCGTTCCCCAACGTTTGTATATACATAAGTGCGTTGGTACGTAATTGAGAATATGTTATAGCCATCGCAAGCCAACCTTCTTCCGCGCGGACGTAACAACAAAGTAACATACACGATGCATACACAATCGTAATAGTTTCGGGAGTGAAAAGCGATGTACAGGTGCGCGCAAATGGTTCCGCAGCAACGATGCGCAAACAATGGAAATCGTACATTATTATTGCATCATAAAACCAGCGGTACAAATCGACAAATCATGTCGTTTAAATTACATGCGGACGCGCACACATAAATGACGTACAACCAGTACGTATATTACTTACTCAATTACGCACACAAGCGCATACTCTGTATTTATGATCGTGGGAAGATGTCTTTTCTATATTTCTTTTACCTGTTCTCATTTTCAAATGACTTGCGTCGTAATAGGCACATTTTAATTGTTGTACCACGTCTTTCTTATGCCTGTTTCAAGTCTATACTGAAGAATGTTTTTCGACGCATGAGCTTCATTGAAAGTTACATATTTAAAGATTTTTATTCTTACATGACCAACGTATCATCGTTTTCTCAGCAGCTAAATGTTATGGTCAAAAGTGAACTTTGCACAATGTTAAAATGCTTGGTATACTAATTGTAGGTATAAGTGAAAGTTGCTCTGGAAAATGAGTATTATTATTTATTATATTTCTTTTCCAGAGCAATTTTCACAGCATCACATTTTATAGAAATGATATGACGGAAAGGATCCACTGCCAATTTAGCTTGTCACCTCAACTGAAATGGAATGCACACCGCCTTCGTTCACAAAGAAACAAATCAAATAATAGAGAGAGAACTGGACGAAGATAAAAGGCGGTATACAAATAAACTTAAGTTGCGAACGTTACGGTAGCACCCAAAACAACTGATTCGAAGCGAAGGATACAAACCGCGATAAACGCAAGCTTCTAGTTGTTACACTTTGTTTCTGTATGTGTGTGTAGCATTGTCGCATCAGCACGTCCATAACGGAATAACCGTATGCGGTAATAAAAGCAAACGTTTATATCCGTCTCTGTTTCTCTTCGTACGTACTTCGATACACACGCACACACAATGTACAGCAACCGTAATAACTAGAAGCAGGAGCAGCACCAGCAGTCAGAACTACAAGCTCGGTAATTATGCCGAAACGATATTATGTGCAACATGGGGATTAATTATCCCCGATACAACGAGAGGGAGTATCTGCTTTCTTGTTATTTCTGCGTATCCATAAATACACACCTAGTTCCCGATGGCACTAGGACTGCAATGATAGAACTATCTTCTTCTTTTTCATTTCCCTTCATAACGTTTGCATAACTGTATTTGAGACTAATTTAATCTGTCGTTTGCTCGTATCCGTACACTGTACAGATCAGCTAAACTTCAATCAAAATGTCTTTTTTTCCCCTTAGGCTTTGTCAATGTCGACAACTTGCGTCATTTTGGCTAGATTAACCTTCCTATACTCACGTCACAATATGAAACACGTATACTATACTATATAAGTCGGTCTCACAGACCGGATGAGTGAGTATAGGAAGGTTAATAAAGTGTCAGGCAAGCACTCATAAATACCACAAAATTTTGTCCAACCTTGACCAATTCTACCTTCAGTACATTTTGTGCCAAACATCGTATTGATCCGAGGTCTTCGGATTTCTTCCTATATGCCATGATTTTCATTTGCAATTGAAAATCGCCGACCTGGGTGGGGTTTAAACCCGCGACCTTCTAGAGACTGAGATGCAAGCCACTACCCAACTGAGTCCGGTAAAGAAATTCAATTGTTACAATACGACTGAATTTGAGCATTGAAATGCAAAATTGTCTAAACCCGCAGTCGGACGTAACTTGCAAGAGACATATCCAAAAAATCGTAAAAAGGATCACAGCCAGTCTTTGGGCTAACCGGCACGGGATACACGGGCATGAGTAGACCAATGACTACACATGGAGCCCTTGTTTGATAGTCAGTTGCTTGATTAGCAACAGGACGAAATTCAATCTACAATACAACTACAGAGAATGGTTTGTATGAGAATATCTGAAGCTGAAGCCGAACAATACCTACGCTAGTCCTGGATGTCATTCTGGGATTTAACCATCTACATTTGGCGGCTAAGCTAAGGTTTGGAAGGCCTCTATTCATCTAAATGACTAGGTTAGGTGGATGAATCAATATATATCGTTGTCTCACAGAAAGCGGCTGATCTCTAACCCGCCCTTCCTCACGACAAGAGGATCGTTGGGTTTACAGATGGGCCCTTCATTGGGTGCTGAGCGGCAGCGAGAATCTATGGGTAGCAACCGACAACAAGAATCAATATGCATCTTGGTCGCTACGACTACAAGAGAACATTAACAGACGTTATTTTGATTATTGATGTATTGACAACAAAATGTTCTACTGGCTCTGGAATCGGCCAAGATTAACTCAATACTAACACTGGAAACTGAACTTGAACCAAGGATTTTGTGAGTCTAATAGGAATTGGGTAATTCCATGTCAAGGAGCCTAATTTAGAATATGGACTCCACTCGAGCATATCCAATTCTGATAAAATATTGACAGGTTGGCAAATGGGTCATTCCATACCAAGTGGCCTAAGGGTCCCCACTCGACCATCTCCAACGTTGATCAAACTTGTACAGCTTGTACCTACAAGACTTTTAGGAAATTTCGCAAAGTTTCAGTCTGGTATATAGCCTGATAAAAGCATCAGAGCTATTTGTATAAAAGTCAAGCGGAAGTGACTCGAAACAAATTGGCAGTTTGTCGTCTTACTGCCTCAGATCTGGGAAAGCTAGCGTGCATATTTAATATAAAAATCGGTATACTGAGTCAACTTTTAATAGAAAACACAAAACTAGGTGGGGCTTAGAAGGCAATATTTTTTTACAAATTGGATTCAAACTAGCTTTAAAACTTTACCCTTTTTTAAAGCCATGTAAGCTAAGTGAGCTAAGAAGAAAGTTTGGTTCATAAAGTGTATCGATTTTGCGTACAATATCTATTATGTTACTTCTTTAACGTGTATTGAATGACTGTCAAGAATTTTATATATACTATAACTATCAGTTGTACATTACATAGATTAGAAAATGATCAGAATTTAGTTTACTGTAGACTAACATGTTGTGTTGTGATTATTACAAAAATTGCTTTTCAGATTTAGATACTTGCGTGGTAAAAGTGACTTTTCTGCAAATAGCTCTGGCGCCTCTACCAGGTTTAAAGTTTGCCAAATTTCTTAGAGGTCCTATAGGTACAACCTGTAAAAATTTTATCAAAATTGGAATTGGCCGAGTGGGGACCTTTAGGCCACTTGATATGGGATGACGCATTTGCCTAATTTGGGTACTAGTTTATCGCGGCATGGAAAGCAACAAAGATGTCCTCACAAGACTTGAAGCTGCCCTTAAAATTATCACATTCACAATAAAAGAGAGAAAACGGAACTGGTTCCTCACAACCAATTCCGATTCGACTAGCAACAGCAAGAGTCAGCTAATACAAGACCTTAACACAAGCACCATCTGATTGGATCAAGGCCATGAACCTCTCAAAACCTAAAGGTAGTTAACTCAAGGGTATAAAGGGCGTTTCTACTGGACCTTAGATAGTCAGCTATCACCTTTCATAAAATTAGGCTCAGTGGTGGATCTGATTGCAGATGCTGTAACTAAATATTTGAAGCTACTCAGCACTTTGTATGCCATTGCAACACTCTATCTGAAACCCTTTCACGGACGAAAATTATGTAATTAAGTAATCGCTGGAGGTATGCGAAATTCAGGTATTCATTGAAGAGCACGATCTGAGAGCTGGATAATCAAATTGCGATAATAAATGCAACATGATTAACCAAAGAAAAGAAGAAGAATAAAATTTCTTTGCAAAACGACAATCTTCATCAGTCTAGAAACCCGAAATGCCTAAATTTGTTTGAATAAAAACTGTAGAAAGTGGAGAAATGACAAACGAAGTTTAATCTATAATATAATAGATAAGAGCAACTGATAAATCATACCTCCTTGATTAAATAGTAACAAAAATCTATGTAGGTATACTAACAAAGATATTCACTTATAGAATTAAAGCATATAACGGAGGAAATAGCTTACAGGAAATAGGAGTTGATAATAAATTGATCGGAGCCATTAAAAGTCTTTATAAAAATACTACCATCTATGGAATTAGGAGAAATTATAAACCCGAAACATTTAAAACATACAATGGGTTAAGACAAGGAGGAGGACTGAGCCCCACACTGTTTAATATATATATATATATATATAAATATCACTTTTTGAATGCGCATTCGCAGATGACATAATGCTAGTGGCTAAGAATAAGCATGACCTGCAGGAGAACCTACCAGTATGGAACGAAGAACTGCTAAATTATGGGTTGACATTAAATAAGACGAAAACAAAAGTGATGGTATTGGGACAGGAAGAAGAAACAATAGATATAACAGTTGAGAACACAAAAATAGAACAAGTTAGTCAGTTCAAATACCTGGGAGTGCTGATAGACCGAAAAGGCGATCAAGAACCGGAAATAAATGAGAGAATTGGAAACTCAATAAAACTATTATGCAATGAACAACAACTTTATAGGAAAAAAGAAGTATAAAAAAAAACGAAGATGAATGTTTACAAAGCTATCTACCGACCAACAATTACCTATGGATGCGAAACATGGATATTGTCACAAAGACAAAAAGACAAGATACAAGCCGCGGAAATGAAATATCTGAAAAGAGTTCGAGGGGTGACCAAAAGAGACCGACTAAGAAGCGTGAAAATTGGGGAAAACCTTGAAGTTGAACCCATCCTGGAATTTATTGAAAGAAGACAACTGAGCTGGTGGGGACACCTCGAGAGAATGAACAGCCAAAGACAAGTTAAAAAAATATGGGAAGCAAAAACAACGAGAAAGATGAAGCGGGGAAAACCTAAAGAGACCTGGAACAAGGTGATAAACAAGATATTGGAAAGAAGAGGACTGACATGGAACGAGGGAAGAATATTAGCGAGGAATAAGAAGGACTGGCATACATTGATACACGGCTACAATTAGACTAGGAATTGCCCCTACACCTCATTGTAAAAGGGTTTTTGATTATATATATATATATATATATATATACGGAGGAACAACACTACAGTAGAACTTCAAGTTAATTACAGGTGGTAATTTCGAAAGTGTACAACGCTTCAAAACTGAAAAGGAAGACAAGTACCTTAAACTACTTAACATAACGTCGAACGGGCGAGATGAGGTCGCCATACAACCTCAGCATAGCAAATACGTAAAGTTACATACACGACGACGATTCGGATCTATTTCGTTTCAGCGCGATAAGTCCGCTTAATGACGCGACTTCACGGTCATGTGAACCATGTACGACAACCGTATAAAAATAATACATTACAGGTCGACGAAAGTGTGCCATAAATAAAACACAATCAGATAGTAAATAGGGAAATTTATTAAACGCGCCCGGGTAATTTAAATTTTATCGGGACGGTCGTATGACTTCATTACCGAACTCTGTATGCGGTTTAAGAGCCGGTAACGGTCTCCGATAAGGGTCTTCCTCGGCGCTAGCTCGAGGACACGGAACCTATCCTTCGTTTATCTATGCGATGCGTATTTAGTGCCTTTTTGTATGTGTCCACGTACGCCGTTGAATGTTATTAAAACGTAGTTGATGTAAAAATGTCTTTTTCCACATCGTACGAGAGCGGTTTTAGTTCTGTTTTTATACGGCTGTAATTGAGACGTCTTTTTTCTACGTGTGACATGCACGTGCGTATGTATCCACTTAACAAAAGTGACACCCATAGTATGATAATTGAGGCATTTACATGGTTTTTAAAATAATTTACAATTTGAGGATGTAAATATATAAAACTATACTTTGGAGTATAAGCCAATAGTAGTGAAAGCTGTATATCCATACATACACCCGTACTTATTTCACACGTAAATACGAATCGGTTTCTTTGCGGTTTCCGCGTTCGGATGCAAATGCAACGGATACTTAATGTCGGCGCGTAGACATCGAAGTAAAACTTCGCAACACTAAATCTATTCGAAATGTACGCGGTCGATGGTCCAATAAATATAGAAATTCAATACAATATTCTGTAAACGGCGGAAAGTTTTATGCGGCACCACGAGCGTATGTATAGGAAACGTATTCCAAGCTTCGAATTGGATTTGTTTATTTTGGCATTACATATACGTACGAACGTATTCATCTAACTTCAGTAAAAGGTTTACATTTTCAGGAAAGCTGGAGCAGGATTAGGAGAAAGGATTGGATAATACATCCGAGAATTGCTGCGCTTAATTGCTTATTTTTAACTGAATCAAATACTATTCCGTACTTTCAAATAGTGACCTTTCCTGGTGCAGACACCTTTCCCGTGTCCACTTTCCACGTCCGTTTCAACGAAGGACTGTTCTGCGAGCTGGCGAAGTACCGACTAGTAAATATCAACTAAACGAGACAGCCTAAGCGCATACGCACGTCGAACTCACCAAGTCGCTAAATAAAATGAGCTGCCCGTTTATCCGAGTGATTTGATAGTAACGAAAGATGTCGAGAGCAGTTTTAATGAGACATCTAAATATAGAGAATCGTAGAATCACCATAGTTGCTCTTGGCGGATTTATTTGTTAATAAACGAAAAATCTTACGAGGGAGAAGTCTAATTTATTGAGAATAAGAAAATCTAGTAGACTGTGAAAAACAATCAGACAGTGTTTATTTATGAAACTTTAAATTTATTAAATAATGGCGGGCACCAATTTTTTCCAAAACAGTGACAGGTAACGAAACTTATATTCTCTTTTTCGACCTTCCTACCGGTCAAGAAAGTCGTGTATGGATTCACAAAGACGGGGAAACTCCTGCAATGACTAAGAAGTAGGGAGCTATGAAAAAGGTTATGCATGCGGTATTGCAATTGAGCTAGATGGACAAAAGACGGTTACAGCTAAGTGGTACACTGAAAAACGTTTGCCTGAAGCGTTCAATAGAATTCGAGACAAGGGAATTATGCTCCACCATGACAATGCGTCGTCCCATACGGAAGTTTCAACTCTCCAGTTTTTGACTGAAAAAAATATAAAAGTAATATGTAGAACATCCGCCGTACTCGCCTGATTTAGCAATGTGTGACTTACGGCTATTCTTTGGGCTTAAACGAAATTTATGGGGAGAAAGGTTTTCATCTGCAGAAGAAATTGATGCCGCAATTCACGTTTGTTTTGAAGGTATCCCGAAAGAAGATTGGTTGGGAACTTCTAAACAGTGAAAAGAATGAATGGTCAAGTGTATTATTGCATGAAGGGAATTACTTTGAGCATATATAAATATAATCCTAGAAAATATTAATCGTGTTTTTATTCTCAATAATTTCAGCTTATCCCTCGTATATGTTCCACCGATATTCATAGCGCGTCAATGATGTGTGTACACGTCCATGCCCTATTATATACACATCAATATCACCGATCCGTGATTGTGCGTCAATGTCAGCGAGTCGGTCGGCATCGACGAGCAATCCGGGATCCGAGTCCGTCAACTGATTGACATTGATTGTAATGCCTCATCTTGTACGTCCACTTCTATTAATATCGCCGTGCCTGGCAGAAGGAGCTTTGTAATTAAAATAACTCGGAGACAAATTGCCGACGAAGAATAGGACGTGAAGCAGCGGCATTGTTTAAACAAAAACCGGAGAGACCGCCAACCACCGTACTCTTATTACATTGCGAAAGTTTTTACTTATGTAGATACATACGTACAAACGTATCTTTGTCCAAAGATCGATGTACATACACATGTGCACACAGTCCATTTATTCGTAGCTTGTTCTTTCTTTATTAAAACAATGGAATATAAATAATCATTCTACGGACAATAATAGCATGTTAAAGTCATCTTCGGATATCGTCGATGCGTTTGATGGATATTTCGTTAATAATGGAAACTGAGAGACAGTCATTCATAGAATCTAAGTAAGTCTTTGCATCATCGGTACCTTGAAACACTTTTGCATCCAAATGATGCGAAGAATCTGGAACGTACCTACGTATATATGTACATATTGTACATACATCATCCTCCTTTCCATTATTTTCTATAATTCCTCTTTCTTTCTGCTTGCTTCCAATGCTTCTTGCTACTGCTTTTCCAACTTTGCCGTTCCGGGATTTCACCGGTCTTCCTCTATTGCGCTTTTCCTTTATTCCCATTTTCCAGATCTTCTTCGCCTTTCTGTCATCCTTCATTCTAACCATATGTCCAAACCACCTCAGCTGATTCTCTAACAATTTATCCAATGCAGCTCGCAGATATCACAGCTCACATGCTTAAATTTTACTTCTATTTCTTTGATTTAATGCCCACGTTTCACTAATGTATAAAAGTACTGGTTCGTACACTGTTCAAAACACTGTAATTTCTGTTTTCAGGCTCACTTTTTTGATAAAACTTTTGTTCAGCGCATAGAGCAGTCCTTTTCCATTCGTTACGCTGTTATCTATCTCGGATTCCATCGCTCCCTTTGCATTCCCTTTGTGTTCGATCCCAGATATTTGTACTGGTCTACTTGTTTTATCGTCTCCTTATTTAATTTTACGGTTGGTTTTATTTGTTCTTTAGCTATCACCAACAGCTCGGTTTTCTCACTTCATCTTCATTCCCAATCGATTTCATTCCTCATATCATACATTTACATTCGTTTTCATTTCTTGTTCCGACTTAGCAATCATTACTAGGTGATCCGTATAAATTACCACTGAACACCACACTTGCTCCAGCCGATATACTCGCACTCTAGATTTCTTTATTTTTTCCCGCACTCTCTGGCAATTTCGTCCATTAAGAATACAAACAGCAGTGGACTCAAAATTCCTCCCTGTTTAACCCCTACACTTGTTATAAGTTCCTTTGATATCTCATTATGCTTTCTCACAACGTGTTTATAGCTTGAATCAATTTTTGACCTACATACATTTCTTTGTTCTAGTATTTCCCATACTTTTGCCCTAGGCACGGTATCGAAAGCTTTTTCCAAATCCATAAAACACAAAAACAATTTGCCTTATAGTGAATATAAGGTCTGTCGCACCACGCCCGGATCTAAATTCACATTGATTGTCATCAAGTGTTCCTTCAATATCTTTTCTCAGTGTTTCTTTCTAAAATTGCTTCGTACGCTCTCTGGCAGTTCACAATCATGATATTTCTCTGTAGTTAGTACATACTTGTGAGTCACCTTTCTTGTAGAATGGTAATATTGTAGCAAGCGTCCAATGTCTTGATATTCGCCCAGTGTTCCAGCAAGCCCCTATAATTCTGTAAAAAAGTTCTAAGCCTTCACCTTTTAAACTTTTAATTAATTCCGCCTTAATATTATCCTGACCAGCAGCTTTACCACTGGTTAGTTAGTTATCGTACGGCATTTTTAAATTCCTCCCAGGATATCTGATCATCGTAATCTATTATTCTACTTTCTAGTACATTTCTTCCTCTCCCTCTGACCCTGACTCCTTTTGAAACCTCCATAGAATGCTTTTGCCATCTGTCCACGATTTTTGTATTAGTCACCAGCAAGTTTCCTCCAGTATCTTTTTTACCTTTTGTCCCCGTTTTCCTTCCCCTGAAGCGACCTTGCATTTCCCTTGCTGTCTCCTATTTTGTTTCCACATTTTTCCCATTGACGAATTTTTGCTTCCTCGACTCTTTTATTTACAAGTTCCCCCTCTTTGCCACTTAAGCTTTGCATATTCCAAGCACCCCATTTTCCATTTTCTACCATTTTCCAACTTCTTTAGTAATTTTAAATCTTCTTCCTTTTCAATATCGTTGTCGTTATTCTTGTATCTCTTTTTCCTGCGACATAATTACAACTAAACTACGTGGAACGGCCTCTATAGAAACTATACGTGCATACATTTGTGTATCTATCGGCGAATATAATTTGCAAGGCGCACGGGCATTGAAGGAGAAGAAATCCCGCTCGGCGTTTGACATTCCCGCGGCCGTTCTTAACACATTCATCGCAAACAATGAGACGAAAGTGGCGCGAGCCGCGTAAATTTCGCGAAAGTATTCGCGGCAGCCGTGCGCGCGATATTATTCCCACAGGCGCGTAAAATAAAAGAATTCAAATTATATGTATGCGATTTTTTCGTCACCATCGTCGTCCCGTACCGTCCCCGGACTCCTTCTTCTCGCCGCTTCGTTTCGCCGTTGGTATTTCGTGTTATATTCAGCGAGTCGCCAATAAATAGCGTCCTTTTATAACGCGACGAGAACGAGAAAGACGGAGACCGAGGACGAGAACGAACGCGCTTCGTACCTTTCCACAATATGCAAAATTTTCTCGCTCTCTCCTCTCTTTGCCTTTATGCCAAGCTTTTCGTTCTTCTTTCTCTCGCTCTTCGCCGGCATGTCGTTCTTTTTAATAGGAATCCCATTTATTGCAAACACAAAATGTGTTTTAGTATTGACACCAATTATAAACTACCGGAGTCGTCGTTCTTTTGCATTTTTCTTCTTTCCTTCTCGATTTCTTTTGTACTCCTCGCTGATGCTCTCCGGCGGAATGTATCGCGTGGTAATTATTTGCGATATCGTCGTTTCATGTTCGTATTTATAGCCCGAGAATTAAGGCATTGAAATAAGAAAGAAAATACAAAAGAGGATCCACATTTCAAATATTTCGAGTAGGTAATTTAGTACTATAGGTTGCTAAATATATAAATCTGTACGTCGCTACATGCCTCCAAATATTTGAACAAATTTTCTGAAAAAAGCCTACATGTTAAAGGATGGTTTTAGTTGCTTTAGTTTTAGAAAGATCCAGATATATATATATATATATATATTACGGCAATTAAGATATCATCTCTAATGAGGCCACCGCAAATTCACATGTGTTTCACATGAACCATGTGCAAACATCGAACTGAACATCAGGTACTAGTTAATAATTTATTACTACACTACCCTTACCACACACCACAACCCGTGTACACTCTACCAGGTCACATACAACACACCGGTGCTTTCCCAAACTAGAAGTGGTAAGTAGTCTGGGCAATCAGCGGTAACAGTCAGTGTAGTATATAAGGGAATGGGAAGTCGGCGATTGTTTATTTCCCGTGTTCACAACATCAGTACTAAATCGATGCTGTATGCGAGTAATTATGTGCATATGTAGGCTGCCGTAACGTATTTCGTAATTGTACCCTTGTGCTCGCTTTAAAAATATCCCAGTTAGGTACGACCAATGGTAGGCACAGTTAAAAACTTTATACTAAACACGCCGGACTTAATTTATGATGCGCTAAAATTCAATATCTAGTTTGTAATATCCCTCTAATGTGTTGGTCCAGCAGCCATTGTCAAAGTCACATCGAAAGCAAACAGCATTCTTCTGCTTCCTCTTATTTTATGTAATCTATCGACACAGAAGCATCTGTCTCCTTCTAGAATAAATATGCGGACTGTAAATCGATACGAAATTTAGTGCCATTTGCTCGTAAACATATTGAAATAAGAATGAAATCGGATTTGAAAGATAAGAAACTGTGGTTGTGTGTGGACGAAACAACAGATCGTAAAAAAACTTGTTGCCCAGTTTGTGATATTACGGAAGACTATTAAAACGGTAAGCATTTCAGCACGTTTTATCTTATGTGTAAACTTTTATGCGCTCGCCACGCCACTGGTTGTTACCGCATATTTGCCTAGTTCAGTAGTAAAGCTTATTTTATTTTATTAATATATCTACACCAATCTCCTACAATAGTTCAACAGGTTCGATAGATCCGTGAAAGTAAGTATGCTAAAACTACGATACCGATGATAATGCTAATTCGAAACAAACTATGATGTAAACTGAAGATCGAAACTAAAGACGTGGACAGCTTCTGGGGCTACCACCTAAATAAGTGAAAATATGTCTAACCCAATAAAAGACAAGAATCCTAATAATAATCCTAATAATTTATAATCTTCGTAAGCAACGATAAAAGGCGTATTTACTTAGAAAAGAAATTCCAATGTCAAATACATCAGGACATGTTTTTGTAGTTAGATACGTATTCCTACGAAGCGACGCAACGGCGAAAAATGTGGTTTGAAATGCACGACGTATCCACTTACGGCCGCTGCCTGAGGGAAAACCACTCTTTCAAAAAGTTCCTTTTCATATACGCAGCTATCTATCTATCTATGAAAAAGCGCCCCCAAACGCGATCCATCAATGGAATTGGCATACACACGGCACACATTGGATCCGTGTGTATAAATATAAGCGATGATCGAACGCTTATCGAAATTGACGTTTTACTCTATTTCCCTTCTTTCGATGTTTCCCCCCTTTTTTTCTTTTTTTTTCCACGATGAGGAAAATTATTTTGCGGGAGTCGTTTTTCAGAGGGAAATTGGGCGGCCAATCAACGAAAAAACATTTGTAAATACAACGTTTAGGATAATCGAAATAAATATTCTAATAAGTAAATATACCATCTGAAAACGGTCTGCTCGTTGATGATGCATGAGTTTCTACATCATACATAACTTCTGCATACCAGTACTAATAAAATGCAATTTTTAGGATTCTGAATGCATTTATCTAATCTAAAAAGCATTTTTAACACGTTCGCTGCTATGAATCTGTTATTAGATTTCCTGGGCACGTGTTAAGTACATGCTATAATTCTCAGAAAAACCTTTTACCACAGGTACCTCATGTAGTTGGTCCAGCCAATGCATGTACGTAAAATTATGATGGTTGGCTGCATTATAACCGTTTCCAAATCGTTTCCATTTGAGGCTGATTGCCGCTATCAATTCTCTCCTGAGGATGGACTATCTGTATCGCTAAATTGTACTGTTATTAACAAAGAAAACCAGAAGACAAGAAAACTTTGTTTCTTATTTTGAATAAACGAAAACGTACCATATACAAATCTTTCTGATTTGAATTTGTATATTCGAGTTTGCGTAGGTGTGGTAACCATTGATTTTTTTCTACAACCCTCCTCGCCGTATTCTATTCTTCTGTTCCGTTCTAGATGTATGACATTCGATAGCGGCCGTATATAGAGACGGGTGCCTAACAAAGAAAAGGGGGAAACAGAGAAATAAGAGCTTAAAGGTTTATGCAGAAGCTGTGACGCGCATACTAGATATCCCGAAGCTATTAAACAAGGAGATGGATGTTGTTATATAAAAGCTTCCGTTTCTCGCATCTCTCCTTCTAGGCGAAGACCTAGAACGTTCGAAATACTGCGAGCATTGTTTACGATTCAAATTTTAAAAAATTATACAAATATAAAAACTAATAAAACTCCAAAAAGTCGTTATATTTTTACGATCGCGATGCAGAGTTGCGATAATGTACGAATTTATGGCCGACAGGTAAGTACGCGAGGTGTTTTTATCATACGTATAGATGGGCTGGCGACGCCTTGTAAGAATTCTGCTTTAATGGGTTAATAATCTCGGTTCCGTTTCTCCATAAAATCGAACCAACATTTACAATAATTATTATCATCGCGTTTGCCTAGAGTTTTTATTTTTATTTAGACATAATCGACGATTAACAACATTTTATGTTGTCATATAAAAAGCGATACTGAATGTTTTAATTTCGACTTTATCATAGTTCGGAATTAATTGCGAGACATTAAAGAACTGTTACACGGGCAGTTATGTTAACGCTACGATAGAAAACACTTGTCGAAAACGTATGCCAAGAATACAAACTTTCCTCAACGGAGCAAATCAAAGAAGAAGAAAAAACAAATTATAATTAGCCTTCTTTCCAGTAATATTTAATAACCCCAGAACTTATTATGAAAAAGGCATCGTCTAGAGAGAAACCCTCTTTTCAATGTGTGTGATTTCGGTGGAAACGTCACTCAATCCGCTTGTCCGTCTATAATTAAGCGCAATGGTTCTTGGTTTTCACCTAACTCCGTGCTCCTCGATCGTTGATTATAACGAACATCAACAACATCGGTGAGAGTCCCTCGATGTATGTGTGTCCATGTGCCTTTTAATTTGAATAATTTTATAAATAATCGCTGCGTACCTTCCTCACTCGTCCTCACGTCGAGAATTACTAATTTCTACGTCATTCGAGCGATTCCATAATCGTTCCGGTAAGAAGGGGTTGTCGACTAATTATTCTATCAAAATCGGATTTTAAACCCATATTTAATCGCAGGCTTACAATAAAAATAAAACGAACACGTCTAATTCGTTCAAGTTGCGCCGTTTTAATTTCGGTACGATGATACTAACAACAATTTTCGCCGCTGATCGCAGGAAGAAGCAATACCGCAAAAATCCACATTGGAAACCGGAACGCTCGTTAAACAGTGTTATCACGACGCCAATCGCGATAAGACAAATCTTCCTGAAATAGAATCGGGAAAACGAAACGCAGAACATGAAACTGTGCATTGCGTGATACCTGGATAAAGTAACCTATAATTAGCCCGGTTACGTTAGCGGCCTGTAAAATAGCTACGGTTGTAAGAGGCAAAATATCATTCTTTGTTACGATTCGTTTGGTACGAATTACATTGTTAAAGAAAATTTCACTTTTGTATTATTTTCCACACTGATTGTGAATCTGCCATCCAAATTTGTGTGTCGGGCATAGTTTTTGAGTAGCACGCGTAAAAATATATTTTTCACACTTGGTTACAACTTAAAATAGCTTAATTCTTATATTAATAGCAGTTCAAAAGCTATTTTTACATAATTTTTCCGCATTTTGCAGCGAGACCATCTGTTCATCAGTCATCAGTCAGCAGGCTTGGGCCTAACTTGCTTTGATAACGTGATCCTATGATGGATACGTCTTAGTGGAATCGCTCACCTAGTGACTGATCTAAATATGAATGAAGAAAACGTATCTTCAGTGACATATTGCAACTAGAGCTTCATATTTCTGAAGTAATTCCTCCACAAGGAACTTATAGTTGTCCGCCTTGTTATTTGCCGGAAAGCGCTAGACTACATTCTTGACTTACCCCCTCCCCCTCATGCTGGTGTTTCTTGTTCATGTAGGGTGGCAATCGTTTATTAATTCTCGAATTTGGGGGCCAACGAATATGCCTTCCTTGATTTTCGCGTCACTGACCCGTGGAAATTTGTCTTAAAAAGTTAAACCGTTGCCGTTAGCAACATTTTTTATCAATCCGAGTTGAACGGGTGGAGGGGGCATATCAACTTTCAGCGGATCCATCAGCGAGAGACCGACACGTTTTGTTCCCGGAACGAACTGTCTTCTTGGCAGCCATTGTTTTTGCACCATTGTTTGGTCTATTCCTGCTGCCCCATTTGTACAAGAAACAGCAGCATTTCGTATATCTCACAATCAGTTAAAGACAGAGTACAAGGGTAATGACTTTCAAATCTCCGCAAAGGTGCCGGGGATATCTCTCGTAATGAACCATCCGTAATGGTCGAGGACCAAAGGCTAACCCGCAACGATCGAAAATACGATTGCGGAAAACTAGTGCCTGATGGACGACTTCTGACGACGGGTTCAAAACCAGCATCGAAAGATACATAAGAAATAATACTCAGCGTGCAAGAAACAAAAACATTGTTTACCAGTGTTATCTATAGGCATTGAGAAAGAGAATTCTATTAGAAACGGGTTCCTTTATTCACCACTCTTTGTCATTGTAAGCAATATTTTCCATCCCAAGCACATCACACACAGAAGTTTATTGGCGAGCAATCGGATAACACCTTACACGTCTAAAGTTAAATGGAAAATCGTTACTTGAAAATTTCAAACACACAGAACATACTTAACATAAAATAGTGCTGTATTGCAAAATCTTTCTATTGACCTGGGTGAGACGTTTAAATTTCTCCGTTAGAACTTTAGCAATAAGAGTAATCGTAATCGTAAGACGATACCGGAGGGTAGTCGTACATTAAGGTATAGTTAGCTAATACGAAAATTTGATAATCCCGCGCCCGATTCGAACTGTGCACACGGAGAGACTTGTTTCCAATTAAACGCGCCAAACTAAGTACGGCAATTCGGCCATTAATTGTATCCGAACAGATTAATGAAGTTGCTCGGACGATGTTCTAACTTTGAATATATCTAAGATTACAAGCCGGGCGGCGGCGACGTCTTAGACGCTAATTCCTCCGTCCATCGCGTTGTATTAACTTGGACGCAACTAGAGGGACTCATTTGTGAATCATGAGGGATAGAAGGAAGATGCATCACAATTAACCATTACCTTAGAAGGACACATAAAGAGAAAGTAAGGGATTTGATAGATTAATTGCAGTTAAAAACAAAAAGAAAACAGTCTAGTATTAGATTTGTAAACGATACCAATGTTGAAATAATTTGAACACAATTTTTATGCTTAAAAAATTATCAGTATTTCCTCAATAATTTATTTAGTCCTACTTTTTCTCCTCTGTCCGTTTCCTCTTCTTCTTTTATTTCTTGTATCACAACCTGCAGAGCAGCGCACAGAACTAATTAATCCGTCTCTCGAATATCGAGGAAAACTGCTTCTTCGTTCGCGATTGTTTGGCGAAGTTACCGGCCGGTACTGAGAACAAAAAATAAAAGTTTCCGCTATAAACGAGCGATAGGGCGAAATCCGGGATCGGTCGGTAGGTTAATCCAAGACTAGAATAGATCCGGATAGATATATAATTGTTGTTTTGAAAGCCGGACGAGAAAGCTCGTATGATCCGAAAGACCGCAGCGGCGCGTGTTATCGCGCAAAAGTCAGAACATCGGGAATCAAGGGGACCGTGTACCGCTGCCGCCTCCACCGTCGTCGTCCGCAATAAGACGGATAACAAAGTCTCCCGGTTGAAGCTTAACAACAACAGATTGTTAGGAGTGAGGCCGCACGGTGCGTGATATCCTCCTTTTGCGCCTTTTCTCGGACCGGATTATCTTCTATATAAAATCCCTCTTATTACGTGCGATTGCCGTATATAGAGGTGAGTATAAAAAAGAAATCGATTTTAGCAAGGGGGTTTGAGGGAGATGCCTGGTCGGAGATTCTTGTCTCGAGGGTGTCAAATGTTGTTTGTGGGTAATTGAGAGGACTTGGTAAATCCATAAGAAATGATTGGTTATAGAAATGATTTGGCTTTACTGCTCTTTTCTCTATCAGTGCTAATCCACGGCATCTTCGAAGCTTTCAAAACCTATTCGAATTGTTATCCTTCCCATATTGACTTCACCATCCCACAGTAGACACTCTGAGAGGAACTTCTGTGATCTTTAGAACAAATGTTAAGACGTTAAGATTGTGAACAGAAGTAACGAACTACTTTGTAACTCTTAAGTCTGGGTTACCGGATAGAATGACCCCAGCAAATTTAATACAGGCACACTTGTGAGATGCCTTGGATGAATAATATACAAAAGACACTAAAGCAAATCATTACTTCTATAACCAATCATCTCTTATGAATTTACCAGGTCGTCTCAATTATTCGCAAACAACATTTGACGCCTTTCACATAAGAATTCTCGACCGAGAATCTCTCTCAAACCATCGCCAAAATCGATTCTTTTCTATTTATACTTCTCTCATACCACTCTACATCATCGCGGAAATCGTACGTAACAAGAGCGATTTTTGACAGACATCTATCATTTTTTGCCTGTAAGTTTTTCATCATCATCATATCGTATCTCTATTGATCTCATGTTCATTCACAATGAAATTACATAGGTTATACATAGTAAAAAAATTAAATATACAGGCTGCCCGGATTTCGTAGGAACAACATGGGCAACTTCTGTATTTAAAGAGTTAGAGAGATGGCGAATTACCAAGAAAGTGCAGGTTCGAGAGTTCATTAAGAATCTATCCCCATATCAAACTTGTCGTGTTCCACTTGTTCAAATATTAAAAAAAAACACACAATCTCCTAATTTCTTTTATTTGCCGCAACTTCCCTGCTACCCAAGACACCAAGATGCTGCTTGAACCAATTTGCAAGGCAATTTAAACACTTTCATTGGCACTTAATAAAACCAATTTCGTTTGTGTAAATGTTTAGTGATTTAACCTAATCCTAAAATTTTAAATTGGTACCGGGCAACTTCTTTGGCCCTCTTAAGACGAGATTTTTTCTGAATGCAATGATGTATCACACGATATGGAAACTTCTTCAAAATTTTGAAAAACTAAGCTTTTATATAATATACCACAATATTTTTGGTTTTTGTTTATCACTATCATCTATGAAATTGTATTTCGAAGTAAATATCACCCTTATCCATTGCTACCGTACGGCACGTACCGGCACTGTCAGTAATCTCGGGGTACCTCAACTTATAATGGAAAATTATGAAAAATATGATGTATTTTGTACGCATATCAAGTGCTACAAGAACATAGAACTTACACATCAAATATACAGAGCTCAATATCCAGAAAGACGATTTCCTGATCGTAAAACGATATTGCGATTAGACAGGAATCTGAAGAATTCAGGTTCATTTGGTGCAGCAGGACCAAAGATGTACAAAAAAATAATACAGAAAAGGAAGGATTAGTTTTAGCTTGTGTTAATGTGGATAAGTGTGTTTCTTCTTCTAGCGAAATTTCACAGAGTGTAGGTGTGCCAAAGACTGGAGTTTCAGAAATATTGAAGAAATACAAGTACAAGTGTTATAAATTTAAACCATCTCAAAGACTAAGACCTGGAGATGTAGAAAGAAGCACTTTTTCAACTGGTATTTGGGCCAAGTGAACGCAAATCCCAATTTCACGAATATCATTTTGTGGACAGATGAAACTACTATGTTTACCAATTCTGGAATGTATAATAGACCTAATAAATTACTACTCCCAAACTAACTTACAGCTAACTCCTCCAGTTCGAAACCAAGTTAGATTCGGTTTCAATATTTGGTGTGGCACAATAAATAATAGATTACTAGGCCCCATTATTTTTAATATCAGTTCAACGGGTCAAAGATGTTTCTCTGTTTTTACAAGAGGAGGTCGCAGATTTAATACAAAAGTTGCCACTAGAAATTACTAAACAGATGTGGTTTCAACAGGATGGGTGTCCTTCCTATAATACTCGTGCCGTTGTGGACTATTTCATCGAGTGATTTAATGAGAGGGTAATTGAAACTAATGGAACGGTACGTTGGCATACAAGATCACCTGATTTGGCCCCTTCCGATACGTTTTCATGGGGTACTCTTAAAAATCAAGTCTAGGATCCACTTACATACAACAACGTTGAAGAATTGCAGGAAGCAGTACTTGAGACATTTCACAGCATTAATGGCAATACTATCCGTAAACTAATTAATACGGTTTAGAAACGGTGCCAACTTTGCATGTAAACAGTGGCAGATTATTTGAGTAATTTAATTATTGTTTTTGTAGTTGAGTGTGTATGACAGTTTGATGTTATAAATCAATTTTGATTTTCAGTTCGGAAAGGAAACATTTTTCTCAACGCAATTTCGATGAACATTCAAACCTGCACGCCAACAAATTGTTATTCCCAAATTCCAATTTTGGATATTACATGTCCCCGCTGCGCAAAACACGATCTATACCGCTAAATTTTCAATATTTCCTCGAATTTATTTCTCAACGCTTCTTACCATTCTTCGAAATAACTAAACAATCAAGCTTATACGTATGTTTAATTGCACCTAAAAACCGAATTCTTCCTAAACAACCGGCCTTCTTCGGTCTCGCGATAAATAAATATAATACGGCGTAATAAGACTATTAACCGAAGAACTTTTATGCGGATGCCGAATGCCTCTCCGTAGCAGTTGTTGCCGTTGCTACTGCTGTTGCCAGTTTCCAAATAGGCGCGCACACGTGCTCGCTGCTTATGGCCAGTACGTGTAGAAATTCTTATAATCTGGCGTAATCGCTGTCCATATATTACGGTTGCCGATTCAATGAATCCTTCTTTCGCGCAACTCCCGGACGAACGAACAGACGGACGAACCCGCGGAGAGACGTTCTTGGTCTTATAATTAACGGCGAGCGCACGAAAAAGTGATGACGAGATATTGATAGACATATAGGGGTTGGCAGTTATAACTGATTCGGACGAGCCATCAATTAACTACCGCCAGATATCCAGTTGGAAACGGGTTCGGCGATCCTACTTATAACTTAAATTAGCTGAAAGTATAGGTATCAGATTGCAGACGTATCCGTTTTGACCATCTTCATGCGTGGATACTATATGGAAGTCGACGCGCAAGTTCATTATTTCGAACCAGCGCAAAGCGATCGCTTTTTTGCAGTGTCTAACAAGAAAAACGCTATACGATAACAAAATTGCAATCGATAAAGTTATCTTATCCAATCCGGTTTGTTTAAAATAACGTAGCAGTATTAAGTTCTAATTTAAAAAGAAAAATGGGCTTTCCTCTTTTTACCAAAATAGTGTTGCATATAAAAATGATCGCTAGATCTATGTGGCTCTAAATTTCTTTATTAAAAATACAGCACTATAAGCTCATCGTTGAGCGACTGCCCTAAACAAGGACTGGATGGATTTTTTAAGCTTCTTCGAACTAAAATTATCCACATCTAACTGCTAAAAAATAGGGTTGGATAATCCTGTTACGTGGGGAGTTACTCTCTACCGAATGTCTCGTTCAAGGCTCTTCTACCTCTTACTCTTGGGGTGACCGGGCAGCCAGGTGCACAAGGTATTTAACCAACATGCAATCTGCAATACCGCTCGATTGTCCAACGTACAAGCTATTGAAGCTTGCAAGCTAATGAATTTGATCATTCCTAAAAAACCACCATACGGCCGTAATTACGTCAGTATATTATTGTATTTTGCGTTACAACGATCTTCTGGATAGAAGGGTTAGCCGCCGTGAATCAAGGGAGAGCTGTAGATGCACTTAGCAAAGCAAGAGCCTGAGAAGTGTATCTAGAACTTCAGTCTGTCACCAAAAATCATACCAAGACAACGGACGGACATATGCCATACAATGTTGTTCTTGGGAAGTTTTTCAGTGAAAGGAGGTGCAACATGATGGTATTCGTTTGATTCTTGATCTTTTAGCTCATCTGTGTATTTCGTGGGAAGACTATTGTCGGCATCCATTTTCAAAGTTTAAAATTAGAAGCATAAATGGGACGGCGAAAAAAGGAGCCTTGAAAATCGCTGACTTCCATAGATCGGACGAAGGTATGATACTTGTTATTTTTTGTATATATAATCGTATGAATAGGAAACTAAGCAACAATTCACTGTTGGGGTATTCCAAGATGAACTGAATCCCAGAACAGTTGTTCATTTACGAAGCACTTTCAAGAAAATGTTCGTTTGTTTCTTCAGTTGGACTGGACATGTCGCAACAATTCCTTTCGGGGATCGAATAACAGTTAATGCTGAATGGTATACAACAATTTGTTTGCAAGAAGCAGCTCTCACACATTTGATTATTTGGAGGAGATAAACAATGAATTCTGTTTCCGAGTGTCAAACAAAAAATGCGCGGACAGCGATTTTCAGCACCTCAATGAGCTGTCGAAACCTTCAAAAGCTATGATTTTGGGACACCAAGTTCAGAAAATGTTTCGAAAATTCGTTTGAACGCATGCAAAAGGATATAAATCTTAAAGGCGAATATTTTGAAAAGCAACAAAACAGTTTCTTCGCTCGTTTCTTGTCTGAATTTATTTTCTTCTATTTTTATTACTCCTAGTGTTGTCATTAGCATTTCTTTTTCTGGTAATGTTAGACTTTCCTGTTGTTTCTTCGTCATATTAACGCTGTCCAATTTTCTTTCCTTCTACTACTAATTATTTTAACATTTCTTGATTTTCGACCTCTTGTTCCGGACTATATCGTGGACATACCCCACTATTTGCCCTTCTTATGTTGTTAATGTCGAACAAAAAATACATGGACAGCAATTTTCAGTACCTCAAGATATTGTCGAAGAATTCAGAAACCATGCTTTTGAGATACCAACGTCAAGTGGACAAAATGTTTCGATAATTACTTTGGACGCATGTAAAAGTATATAAATCGTAAAGGCAAATATTTTGAAAAGTAATAAAACAGTTTGCTCCGAAAAATTCTTCTTTTCTAGCTTTTGTGACAACTTAAAAAGCGCTCCTCGTATAACATCTAACAATAAGTATTAATCGCGCCCGCATGAGATGCAACCAGACTTATACTCTTCGAATCGGCGTTGCGGTGGAGCTTTCGTATCCGACTTCAAAGCTTGAGATTTATAAATCCGCGGTCTAGCCGACTAATTTGCCGTGCGCACGTTTATTTATTTATTTTTCCGCGTTGATGGTAACAAAAGACCGGCGCCAAACCGAATAAAAATACATATTTTCGTCGGCTATAATTAAAATCGGCTCTGCATGCGGAGATTTCGAATGCTGTTCCAGAAATAGGAATTTTTCATCAAAAGAAAATAATCATAATTTCGTTTATTTCATATCCGATTTATTTTAATGATTTGATTTACATTTTCGACTAAATCTGATATTTCTATTATCAAACAGATCTCGACTTGCGGCTGAGAAAAATCCGGCTTTATGTAAACATTAAACCGTAAAACAGATGCTACTACCAGTAGGTTGCTTATCGGTGGGTTTATTAATTATGTCCTCTTCAGCGCAACGGGATTTATTCGAAAATAACAGGCACTTTACCTCGTTACGACTATTTTCGTCTGGCCTGCCAGTTAAGTCGGTGTTACTTTACATGCGTTTCGTAATTGTAGCTCAGTAAATCTCAGATTTAGATGATAGTATTCCTATTTCTACGTATCATTACTCCTTGCTTCTTCTACGAGTAAATTCTACTCGCTATCAAGTTTAAAAAATTCGTGCGCTACAATTTCTCAATTCCATAGAAAGCCGTTATTTTATTTATTTCCAGTTTATAATAAAAATAATGACAAACTTCTCGTCATTAAACTAAACCGAAAAATCCAGCCGCACAGCTGGTAATACCTGCACAATTCCGAACAATTAATCCGACGTAAATTATCGGAATAATAACGTATAAACACTAGAAGGTTGCGGTGTAATTACGAATGATATATGACCAGCGCAATCGCAAAAACAAATGCATTTCATATTTATGTATTTATCCGTATTTATGATCAACGGTAGACGACGATGCAAATCAAATCAACATTAACGAACACAGGCAAACGTTTAATAATAATAAATATGACAGCGTACCACGTACTAATTTGCGTTAACACATGAATAGATTCCCTTTCGTTTTATCTTAATTATCGTAATTCATCATCGGACCACAATGCAAGGGCATCGCAACTACACGTGTGCACGCCGTATTAATAACAATATTTATTGCTTATCGGTATCGCATACATATGCATTATATGCAACGAGTATACCTAAACAAAAATATTAATCATTGTTTGGTATCACAAAAAAAATACTGAGAAGAAAAGTTCCGGTTTCTACAATTGAATTGGCATCTTCAGGGAAATTATGTATTAATGAAGATCACAAGTAAATTCTACATTTTAAGCATTTTGAATATATATCATTCATTATCACCATCTCATATAAAGTATCATAAAGGTAAAATGTCATTCCCAACCTTTTCAGCGAAAAATATCAGTGGTTTCTATTCAATCGACGCCAATTATCACCAGCATAGCTCTTATAATATCCAATTCGAAACGATTATTCGTTAGATGCAGTGTAATGGATAGAATTATGGATAAATCTGACAATTAGCAATGTAATGAAATTGATATTTTACAATTATCCTTTAGACGAAAGGAAAATTACAAATTACTGCCAGGGGGAAGACAATTTTCGTGGAAGAATAGGAAACGGTGGTGTATCTATGTCCATGGATGCTCCATCCCTCCACAACCAACTGAAAATAATGTCGAACGAAAAATAAATAATATGTAAACAGAAAGTGCATTTCTTCTTTTTAATCCAGTAAGAAATTTCTGCCATGGTCGACTATGAATCGTTGACGACTATAAAAAATTGATCTTTATGGCAAAAATTTCGCATTCTGCCGTGTATCAGTGGTCGATGTTCCACTATATATACCGCCATTTATTTTTATCAAAACCAGTACTGTTTAGGGTGGTTTCAATCATAGGGCCAATATTCCTGAAAAAGCTGACAATATGGACAGTGAAATGGCAATAACAAATAGTCACACACAGCAAAATTCAAATTAAATTTCCACCCTAATTTTTTTCAAACCCCTTCAACTTCTTGTGTGAGAGGATCAATTGTATGTCCAAACTATTCCATCTTACTAACCAACTAATCCTAAAGCCTTTCTACCCTTTCAAGTGTAAGGCGGCGACATTGAAGTGTTGAGGTGTCTTTCTATTCTCCGAAACAGGACTTCTTCCACTTTTCTCTATCTCGTGTTGTTCCACGGATTTCGTTCCATTTTAAACCTCGTTTTTCAGCTGATGCCTTTATTTCTTCTACCTATGTTTCTTTGGTCTTCCTTGTTTTCTTCTCCTCGGTACTTGTGCCTCATACAGTTTTCTAACCATACTAGTCTTCTTCATTCTCAAAACATAGCATATCCGACTAATTGAGTCCCCTCTACTGCGAGCTGTATCGGTTTAACCTTCATGTTTTCCCTAATAGTGTCAGTTCTGATTCTGTCCAATCGCGTAGTACCTCCAATTTTTCTCAGCAACCTCATTTCTATGCTTAGTACGTTGCTTCTTTGATTCAGTGTTGTTGTCCGCACTTCTGCTCCATATGTTAAAATTGGTTTTACCATCCATTTTAATATTTGCGTTTTTGTTGGTTTTGATACTGTTAGCACCATTTTGAATAGTCTTCCAGCTGCTCCTGTTCTTGCCATGATCTATCCAACCTTCCACTTTTCATCACTATTGGCTTCAAGTATTTAAAACTATTCACCTGTTACAGCTTTTTTCTCCGCAAGTAAACCTCGTGCCTTTTGTGCCTTTATTTTCATATTTATACCCTCCAAAATCTAATAGTTTCTTGTTTTCGTTTTGTGCGATTAGCAGTATATCATCGGCATATATAACCTCCAACATTCCAACTTCCTTCCTCAACATTTCAGAATCCCACCTTGTATTGCTTTATCTGTCTTTTTCGCCGCTTTTATACCTTCATCCAGAACTGAAGCGAATAGTAACGGGCTCAGCGTGCATCCTGTCTTCCCTTTTTTGTGGTTCCAAATCGCTGTGATTCTTCGTGTCATATTCTGACACAATTTGTTGTTTTTATATATAAACATTTTATTTCGTCTATTATTTCTCGTCGATTCATTTTTCCTTTGAAGTCTTCCATACGACTTTTATGTCTATATTATCAAGGACCTTGCCTAGATCTATGAAACATAAATGAGCCTCCACTGTCCCCTTATCACTTTTTCACTTATTTGCCTAATTTCAAAGTTAGCGCCTGTCAAGCCTCCTCCGTGTCCTCTAGAGTTTTGTGCACCCTTTCTCTTATTCTTATATATATAATTACAACTAACTTGAACATATTATCGATGTTAAAATATTTAATGTCAACGGCAATTCAAACCAACAATAACATCTATAACTCAAACAGAAAGTGATTACAACAGCGTGACTTAGATAAGACATCAGTCAGGATTGCAGCGATGATACGTGTAGGATCGGTGGTCCTCATTATTATGAAACAGAGGTATAAGAGTCCAATTATTAAGGGCGACTAATATATTGCCATTTCGTACGGCGCACTCTACAAAACGGGCACACGAAAAGACAAGAAATTCGGAGACATCGTTATGCTTTCTTCGCGTTATCTGACCGGCCAGAAGACCGACCAGGTACGCATATGTATATGAGCGGGTCGGGGAGGAAGGACCGGGACATTATTTATGAGTCATCCCGAGAGACAATCTGATATAATCACACACAATCCTAATCAATGTTAATTTATAGCGGTCGACCCTAATAAACATATATGAACCCTTTGTTTGGACGCGCTCTGTCGTTGGTCTCCTCCTTTTCTTATTTTCGCCCGCTCTTCGTCGCGATGGACGGACATTTAATATAACGAGCCTATAGGTACGGCACGGACACACACACAAAGGTTTTAAATTTCGAGCCGTCATTACCGAGTGGGATGGCCAGTTTGTCCATTCAGGTTTTCAGCTATGAATGTGTGACGTTCTGCTCTCGACGTGTCGCCTTATCTATCTAATTGGTATTGTATATAAGTCGTATGGAAGACAACTACGGGGGATCCCTGCCTTGAGTGATGGTGTCTTGTCATACACACGGACAATTTTTTCACGCCTAACCACTCGTCGGCTCTGCTGCGCCTATTATTCGGTACTTGAGGCCATTTATCAGAAAGCGAACGCATATTTACGTATCGTTTAGGAACTATTCACTCTTTTCTACAAAAATAATGTCGATTACCGCTACAGGTTTTCAAATCATTTCGTAAGAAATCCTTCCTTGGTAAACTATTTTCGATTACAACGACTACGTTCAATAATCTTATTAAATTAACGTTAAGCATAAGTTGCATGGACGATCCATCGCGTTTCCTAATCTCGATATTGCGTGTGTAATAAAAATTATGGAGGGATCCGTATTCCAAACTGATAATAGCTTTTACACCAAATACATTCCTTTCAAAATTTGGTACTTACAAGACGATTTAATGTCATTCAAGTCAGAAAGTATATAAAGGAAACACGACAGCGTTACATTGGTAACGACATCCGCGCAGCGATAATTGCATAAACAAGAAGCGACCGCGAAAGACAAGCAGCCGTACCAGCTTCTGCAAGAACCGCCAACGTACACCTAAGAATAACAACAACAATAAACGACAAGATACACAACCGCGACAACAGCAACAGCATAAAGAATCATACATAATTTAGAGCATTCGCAAACATACTCCTACCGACCTAGTATATACGCTTATAAGAGATGAGATGAGAATGGAGACTGCCTCATGCACATGGATGGGACAATCAAACTGTCAGCAACGCGCTCGTTTAAGCGCACCGGATCGCTAATAAGTGCTGGTCAGAGCGATTGTCGGCGGGTCGCTTTTTACCCCCTTTATGCCTGCCTTGTCTTCGTCGGCGTTGTACTTGTCGGATTGCTCAAAATCTCTGCCAAATTGGCGAAATGATAATGCGAAGCCGACGGCGGCGAGGTAATAATGTCGGTTTCGAACGTCGAATATTTCGATGTTACGCAGGCTACTCAAATTAATGGACATCTTATTCCGTATGCGCTCCTCGCTTCTTTTCTCCCACGTCAACCACGAAGAATTAGAATCAATTTGCGTTATCTTAAACACGCAAGCACATAAAATTTTATAGCATCCCATGCGTTCGCAGGCATTAATTCGATATAGCTTCGGCAAAATTAACCTTCCTATACTCACGTCAAAATGAAAGACGTATACTATACTATATAAATCGGTCTGACAGACCGTATGCGTGAGTATAAGAAGGTTAATATTGTACATCATACGTTCCTGTGAACAATTAACGATTTCCTTCTCTATGGATGGCTTCGGTATACATCCACTCATTAGAGATAACACATCGAAAGGAGATATTACCGTTACGTACGTTTCCAGAGCTCATAATTGTTAAGTTTTAGCGCAAACAACACGTATCCACAGCCCGTTCGAACGAACATTGTGTGTATTTTCCTAATATATGCGGCAATTACGTTAAGTTTTGTTTATTAACTTGTAATTACCGCTCCATTAAGTAAATAAAACGGATAGTTTGAGTCGATGTTGACGTTATTGGTTACGAACCGTGCGTGCAGAAGTATAAGTAGTAAGAGCATGCGGGTTCCGGTACTGCTATTATTGTAAAATTTATGACATTCATTCATAAATGCGCTTATTAATTACAATTACAGTTTTTACCAAATATAATGTTGGTTATAAATATTGAGAACGGAAAATGTATCATACAAACAATTATTTTTTGTTTGACCTACAGATTAATTACCAAAATAACCGTTGGTAGCCATTTCTTCTTTTTTATGTAAAAATGGCATATCTCAAATTCGTTTTTCAGTCAAATTGTTAAATTTCTGTATTACACCGATATGTAGTACAGAGGTTTCCTTCGATACTGCTCTCTAACGAATCAGTTAATATGGGTTGGTGATGTAAAAGCGAAAGAAACTAGTGAGTACGTATATCTACAGTTCGTTCGCATTCACCTGTTACCGGACACACAACATATACGCGTAGTTTATGTACTAATATGAAACGTGTTTGTACGGTCAGCTCTAATAGTGGCCATATCCATCTGCTATCGATAAATTTATATTTCGCTTCGACCGCTTTTAATGAACAACATTCGAATAGTTTCTTTGACGTAAATCGTAGCTTAGCGCGTATATGGAAACGACTTGCCGATTTTGCGCGAGTAAGAGGTACACACGGTAGTAGGCAAAGATTTAAAAGCGATTTGTATAAAGTGGACACGATCCATACAACAAATGCGAAAATTGCAAAAGGTATCGATTAAGTCGATCAATATGTACTACATATACGAGGGCATTCCAGAAAATAGTAGGGAAGACCGGGCCTAGTTGTAATAGGGGTACGTTGTCATAGTCGCTGTCACAACTGTACAACGTATTCTTATTGGAAGGTGCAGGTACAGCTCTCGCAATATAAGTTGGCGAGCGGTGGGGATGCGCCGTAAACGTATTTAGGACACGTACCTCCCACTTGTCTGATTCAGATAGTGTATAGGAATTACCATTACGTGGCAGGACGAATGATAGGCAATCTATCCCTCCTCTATCTGCGCGAACTCACTCCTACCCTTCGCCAACTTATATTGCGAGAGCTGTATCTACTTAACCTTTATAAGTACCTTGCTTATCACTAGTCTGAGCAAGCAGCGGTAATAACGCATACAGCATATTGACTATACTGGGGAGTCAGCGATGCTGTCGTAACTTATTTCGTAATTGTACGCTGTTACCGTTGTTTGCCCAGACTATTTATCACACATAGTATCACGGTTGTTACCATAATGGCGCGCACGTTATTTTTAGTTTTATGTTGGTAATCTGCAGCTAAATTTTATTGTTCGTCTTCGTTGTGATATGAGCGATCGAGTTTTAATTTGAAGTAAATTTTATTACACTACTATAAAATCCGAATCTTTCAGCAACAATCTCATGTAAAAGTTACATAGTGTTTTTCAAACTGGATGGATGAATAGGCTTTTGGGGCTTGTTGTCATATTGGTGACGGGGTAAATTTTCACAAAATTTGCAACGTCCTATCATATAAAAATTATATTATAAATGTTTTCTTGATATTCTAGATGATCACAATGGACAACAGGAAAACGGATCGGTCTACACCACTTGCGGACGTATTAGTCACGGCTGCAAGAGCAATCATAAATGGAGATTCTTCACTTCCAATTAAAAAAACAGCAGAAGAATACAGTGTTCACTATAGGACATTGACTCGCTAACGACAAACTTGATGCGGGTATTGTTGAGCAACAGGATATAAAAAGCTAGAATAATATTTAATGAGGGACAGGAAGAGCTCCTGAAGAATTATATCAGAGAAGCTGCGGATATTTGGATTAACTCCAAAATAAATTCGTACACGTGATTATGTAGGTGGCAAACCATTAAATAAGCAATTACCACCATGATGGCATGATACCAATATGGCAGGGCCCGATTGGTTTGCCTCATTTATGAAAAACATCCTCGATCTTCCATAGGTACACCACAAGCTACAAGTCCAGAGCGACGTATTAATAAAAATTAATATTTTTATCACTTTTACTTTTTACACACATACCCCGTTGCGGTGCATGTTGTCATAAATAACAAATAATTATTCAAATCACAAAACATGTAACCAACAAAAATTGTGAGAAATCAAAAAATGTAAAATAACACAAAAAACACAAACCAAACACAAATTTTGTAACAACTAGTGCCGGTCCCCCTACCCATTTACATATAACTAAAAGAAGAATGAAAGAGAGTAAATAATGATTTTATTTAACCTTCCTATACTCACGTCAAAATGAAAGACGTATACTATACTATATAAATCGGTCTCACAGACCGTATGCGTGAGTATAGGAAGGTTAAATAAAAGTAATACATTTACTCATTTTCTAATGTAGTCGCCACCGTTGTTGAGATATTTGTTGTATCTTGAAACAAGTTTGTTTATAGCTTCAGCGTAAACCTCTACCGTCAAAATAGCCAGCCAATGCTGTACACTTGTTGCCATTATCACTTTGGAAACCTTCTCTTGACAAGAAATCCTTAGGTTTACTGCACAAATGGTAATCACTTGGAGCCATATCGGGGCTATACGTAGGGTGGTTACAAATCTCCCATTTCAATTTCCGAAGAAGATCAGTGGTCTTTCGAGCCGTGTGGGGAAGAGTATTGTCATGCAGAAGAACAATGCCGCTTGTCAGCATTCCCCGCCTCTTGTTTTGGATAACCCTCCCTAGCTTCTGAAGTGTTACACAGTATGTGTCCGCATTGATGATCGTCCCTTGGGGTATGAAATCAACCAACAATAGGCCTTCTCGGTCCCAGAACACTGAGACCATAACATTTTTCGTGGAAAACGACTGCTTGAACTTGCCCGGCATTGTTCGAGATCTTCAAGGACTTGCTTTTATCTCAGGTGTAAAATAGCACACCCAGATTTTATCCTCAGTAACAATTTGATCACGGAATGCATCGCCATGTTGCTCATAACGAGTCAAATGCGTCAACGCTGCATCTATGCGGTTGATCTGGTGCTCGTCGGTAAGCATTTTGGGCACCCATCTTGCGCAAATTTTTCAGTAATTCAGATGATCAGTCACGATTTCATGGAGCAATGAAATTTCAGGAAATTGCTTACTCATTTCATTCAGTTTTACGTGTCGATCAGCGCAGATGAAATCATCGACACGTTTCTTCAGATTGTTGGTGATAAGGGACGGATGACCTGATCACTCTTCATGGTTCTCTTCAGCCTTTGATATTTCGAACTCAGCGCCTTACAGATGACTCATCCATTGTTCCCGTACCATACACTTCAGGAATCCTCCGATGAATTCGTTTGGACGGACGCATTCAAAAAGCCGATCACGGATCGTACTCCGCATTTTTTATCTTATGCGCCATTGTAAACAGTCATAAAGCCCACAGATCGCACCAGAAGAACTTCAATTCTTTTTCCGCGCAGAGTTACGATGTTCCTGTTGACATCTGCGCCACTTTGCTTTTAATTAAATCAATAGTGCCATCTGTATGACTAAACGGGTACTATTTTCTGGAATGCCCTCGTCTATACCGCTAATTAATTCATAGCTACCCAAAGCCATTTCGAATGTATACTTGATATAATACCAAATCTTCGTTCGGATCCCAAAGTTTCACGTAACATGCGTTCTTCCGAGCTTTGCATAATCGTCGAAGAATTTTGTGTAACGTTCTTCTGCGGAGATCTGGAAAAGGTGTCCGTATTTTCGCATACTTTGGGACGGATCGCGCGCGTCCCCAACACGACGGCCTCTGCTCTCCGAGATTCCCATAAAATAAATAATTCATGCGGGGATGCGGCGAGGTGATATCGAAACAAGTTGGTCGGCATGTGTTTTTCGAGCCATTGTTGTGAGGAGTTATGCGCCCCGTCGGCCGATATCGCGCCGGCGGGATCTGAAACGCGTACGCGCGCATTCAGGTGTCCGATGATAGTCATAACTGCCGCGCGCGGATATGATGAGGAGAGCGGTCCGCAAAAAAATCCCATTTAACGCGAATTACGGTCGCCTCGAATGCGTTCGCCGGTTGAAACGGCGCGAATCTTGTCGGCCGTCCTTTTTCTCTGCGCATTACGAATTCGCGACACTGCGAGATATCCTATGTTCGAATTTGGAAGTGGATATTTTAAAAATTCGCGACAGAAATAGCTGCCAACTAAAGTAAAGCTAGAAGGTCGATTGAAAGATTAAAAACGCCATTAATATCGTCGGGATTGCAGACCGCTTATTAAGCATCGCCATTTACTTCTTCGGGAGCAAAAAATGTGAAAACAGAAGTCCCCGAAAATTACAAACAATGTATCGAAATTTCAGGTATCAACCATCAAAGAACTCGTAGCCATAAACATTTAATCACTTGTGTAGAGATGTCTGCTGATATTCCAAATATACACTACCCGCCATATACATACATATATAAATATATGTATATATAAGAACGATAGAAAGAAGTGTAAGAAAATCAAAAATATATAGGAAAGGGAATGATTGTTTACTACACTTCAAAAAAAAAAACTGTGTTTTAAAATCTTTTTCGTCGAAATGTCAGCCTTTTGCCCGAATAACGGCAGGGGCACTTTTGGCATTCTTTCCATATAAGAATTTAGTAATCCTGGAGGTATTGCTCGCCAAGCTTCTTGCTTCCTAGATTCTATCTTATGATCTAGTTCGTCCGAAATAAACTCTATGGGGGACAATACCGAAAATTGCGGAGGTCAAATCATTCTTTTATTAATTCGCTTTCTTCTTGTTGGCTTAAATAATTTCTATATATTATGGTTGAATGTTTGGTATCGTTGTTCTCTTGAAAAGAGAACCGAATTTCACACAGACGTTGTCCAGATGGAACTGTAGTGTCGCTCAATACTTACAAATATTCTTCGTTCACCAGATTATCGTCTACCTTCAGTAAATCTCTTGCTTGGTTTAAAAATCACTACGCAATGAGCACCCGCACCGCACACATATAGGAACAACCAGATCAATGTTAATATGGTCAATTGGATTTTACAATTAAGAGTGACATCGCAAAGGTGAACTTTCAGTTACATAAGGCGGGTGAGGAACAGCATCCCATTTCATCGTGGTAACTTGTAAAAGTTCGCAACATCTGTACACCTACCACACTATAGTGAGCTTAAATCCATCTAAGAAGCCAATGTCCTTGCTGTTTCGCGTTGGAACCAGAAATTTCTTGAGAGATCCATTGGAAAGTCACTTTGTAGGCCCACAGTTATAATAATAGTCAATGAAAACGCGCGTAAACATGACAAAATCCGACACTTGATAAACATTAATCCAATGGAGTGTTTACGCCAAACAATCAATTTTGCTTTGGTACCAGCAAAATGAGAAAATACCTCATTCAACGATTCTTTCGATTAAAAGGAATTTTACATCCTTGATCAATTCATTCAAAATAAACGACGAATCAGTTTGCTACGTTTGCTTCACCCCTCCCCTACCCTAATCGTTGTGGCTCTAGTATGAAGCCTTGGTCGTCTTCTTCGTCGTCCGCAGGTAAATATTTCCTCCGTACGATTCATTCACCCGTGCATATAAATAATTGGGTGGCATAAGAACACGACGACGAAGAAGATCGTGTCGGGTCTGGCCGAAACCGTTCCACAAATCACGCCGGGGCCGGGATCCAGTTTTCGGCCAAAACTGAACATAAATCTATATTTATATCGGGTCACCATCCAATTAGATGAAGTTTTGTTGAAGCCCTCGGCCCGGCCACGCCGATGACAAGGCGGCCGGTCGGCCGAGCAGTTCTTCGTCCTGTCACCGAACTAGTTTGCCCGTCTTGAGTTATTCCCTTGCCCGATGCGACGATTGCCAAACAAGAATTTTCGGTCGGCGCGTATGCATGTAACTGGTAGTGTAGTGCAATACACTCTCCGTTGTAGACCTGGCCATACGCTGTAAGCGTATCGAAGCTCAAACTCCCATGCATGTCATTGTCGTCTCTGTTGTCTTCGTCGTCGTCGTCGTCGACGACCAGCGAAAGGGGCAACGGCTGCCGAAAACATTGAAATTCCACGGCTGCGAGAGAATAGTCGCTCCCAATAGAAGAAGTATTCCGGTTGCACCGTAAATCTATCACGTTGAGATTTAGGTTTACGTATATACAAAATGCCAAAACAATAGATTTATGTAGCACGTAGTAAAGAGGCACGAAGTTATGGCGAATTGTTTGATAGCTTTGAGATCCGTCGAACTCAAAACCACGTATTTAAATCTACAAGATTATACAATCAACCTTTAGATTATTAGACACGAATTATTTTGGACACATTGCCTTGCTTAAGTGAAAGTAGAAAATCCAATAATTAGGAGATATAAGTTTTGCTAACAGTGGATTACTCGAGGCGGCATTACCGCCTGTTCCACTGCAACCTTTCCAGATCTATTGCGGTCCTAGCAGTAAAAGTAAAAGTGCTGCTACACACACACATCTCGTATTAGAGGAACATAGAAGTGATCTTAGCCAATGGCATTGGTAGTAAACAAAAATTAACTTTTTTCTGTGACATGGATAAAACAGGCCGTATGTAATATAAAATTACACTAGAAAGCAGGAAATAATCTCGAATTTTCTCTATCACCCATACATTGTTTGCAACTATTTTAAAAGCTCTCTGCTTTCAGTTCAACTTCAGTCAGCATGTTATCAAATTCGCCACCTTTCATAACTTCTCGTATTTATGGCCCCACAAATATGTCTTCTTTAATTTTTGCCTCGCTAACTCTCGGAAATTTCAGTTTCAAATACAAAAACCTTCCACCGTTCCAACCTAGTGCTTAAACGAAATTTTTCATTAACCCCAATTTTATATGCAGTGGTGATAAGAAAACATTTTTAGGATCAACCAGTGGTTCCTTGGTAATACTTTTCAGACACGGACAGACACGTGGTGGCCATCCTTTCTGTATATAGGGACGATCTCGTGCAGGGCTGTTCTATTCACACAGAAAACAGCAGTATTTCGTATACCCCAGTCCAAGGAAAAGCACTATCACTTTTAGCTCTCCACAGATTGACCACTTTATACCTGATGTGTTCTAGGAGATATTGCATATTTTCGTACGATTCCTTCATATGAACGGCATGACTAAATGGGTATAGATGGAAGTTTCTTGCAAGAAATAGCCACGAATGAACTAGTCTTAATATGGTGTGTTTGTCACTGCTGATATATTACAGAAGGTGGTGTAAGATTTCTTTATTCGTTTATATAAATCCAACATATGATACATATTTATATAAAAAATTTGTGATTGATTGGCTATTCCTGTTCTTAAATTCGTTTTTAGGGTGCCGAAATACATCAGAAACGCCTAAAAATTTCCATGTCACAAAATGTATGTTTAACAGTGTAAGTGAAGACATGGAATCTTTGATACCACGCGTATGCGAAATTGTATACGTTTATTTATGTCGTCACTTACGGGTGAAGTACTGTGATCAGATCCAATCGGAGGTACAAAATAAAATGATCTCATATGATTTGATGTTAACCCTTAACTACATTGGTGGGGTAAATTTTTATCCCACATCTCATATTTTCGCCGATAACTTTATAACTGTTTTACCGTTCTTGTTCTGACTTTGCTTTGAATATGCTCCATTCTTGTTTTTAAAAAATTATTGAATAACGCCAATTCTGGGGAGAGACATGTTTTTTGTTTCATTAAGAAAGAAACCACTGTTTTAACGGCGTGTTACTTTTCAAAATATAAACAATTGTAATGGGGTAAAAATTTACCCCACGAAAGCATTAACGTTACCCAAAAATAACCTAAGTAGTTAATGGCTGGTATGGATATGTTAATAAACGCTCAATTTGCACGTGTAAAATTAACAATCAAATTTAAACAAACGATGCGTGTGGCCAATTAAAGACATATTCGTTTTGTTATATTGAAAACGTACGCCCTGACAATAGGCGTAGGTACATTAAGCTTAAACATAATAGGTTTAGAAATAAGACCGAATTCTATCAAATTGTTTACGCATTTAGCTCCAGAAATAGGTTTTATGGTCGATCAAATGGCCCACGATAAATAAATCTATGCCGCGGAATGTGTCAAAATACACGGAAAATATCGATATCAGAAATGCGCTCTCGTGCCTCGGTCGTTGCCGAACCGATTTCTTCTCTACTGTATACACATGTAGATCAGTATACAGTCGAGTATATCCACACATATCCGTACGTGGTTGTATGGATACGTTTGTGTACGCTCGCTGACGACTAAAAATAAATTTCGTATAGTCGAAATGGAAATAAAATCTTAATGTGTAGTTTTAGATTTAAAGACATGTTTATAAACATTATATTATATTAGTCAAAAATAAATACTATTTTTGATTTTACGACCGTATTAGAGGTA
Organism: Chrysina gloriosa; assembly: GCA_038088585.1. Lineage (NCBI taxonomy): Eukaryota > Metazoa > Arthropoda > Insecta > Coleoptera > Scarabaeidae > Chrysina > Chrysina gloriosa. Next base: position 16,270,135 of record CM076089.1, on the reverse strand, counting down.
TTCGGGTCCGACCCGTATACATACACACTTACGATTTTCCACGCGAACATTAGAAATACAATTTACGTCGTGCCGCGGACGCAGGAAAAACAGCGAACGAGGAAAAAGCGGATTATGGAAGATATAAACATACATTCATACATACGCACTTACTTGCTACATCTAGCGCATTCATTTGGTGGAATTTATTCGGAAAAGAAAACGTGGAAACGTTTCGATCAGTCGTCCATCTTCCGTATTAAATTCGAGCTTCTTTACGTGCGCGTCAGTCGATCGGGCGCACCGATCTTCAAAGGAAAATCGGGAAAACAAACTTTCTCTTTTAAATATATCCGCAGTTCGTTTTGTGTTTGATTAATCATAAAGTGAAAGAGATAATTTAACGGCCTACCTCCCGTTCCAGATTCGGGCCGGAACGTATGTGAGGCGTTAAAATGAAAGCATATTTGTTGATTGTCGTGATAGTTTGTGTACATTATTAAGTTTACGAATGGCGTGTCGACGGCGTTTACTGAAAACGGGCCGTTATTTATTCACCATAAAATATTTGGCGGTTTACTTTTTCCTCTATAAGGAACATACGTTCAGGATTTTAAGCGTTTCCCGAAATTAACTCTTAGGACGTGCAAATTACGATCGGAAAGCTTAAGAACATTTTCAGCGCAATATAATTTCAAAGACATTCATAAATGTTTCAGTTTACACTCTCCTTTTTATCAACGTAAAAGAAACAATAAAGCGTATGGCGTATGTAAAAGCATCGCTAACGGACGCATAATCAAATCAATCAGCACAATGACCATAAACTAGTCCGTGAACGAAACAAGCTTTGGTACAGAATCAACCAAAATTACACCACGTGACACTTGTGATCAATTAACTACCGAATAATAATGACGTTCTGAAAAGGAACGCACGTATTTCCGATATTCTACAACGTTCTTCTAATTAATTATACGAGGTAGGCACCATAAATCCACGGCCTGCTATAGAAAAAATAAACTTGGTACCATACAACAATTTCTATTTTTCAATATAATTTCTCCTAACTTCAGTACATTTTCTACAACGATAAATTGGTAAAAATAATCTAAAGTCTTTCCGTCAAAATGTTCAATTACAATTGCTTGCACTCACTATGATCTTTAAAACGATTCCCCCTAAGGCCTCTTTTTTATAAAACAAAACCATTGTTTCATGTCCTGTGACAATAGACTTCAAAATCGGTTTGAAGTCGTTGTCAAACATTACCGTCCGCAAAAAATTTTCTAGGGTGGGACAAAGCTTTGAGACAAATAATTTTCATATAATTTCAATAATGTTTGTCTTTATGTTTTCAAAACTATACTATAAAATATTCCATCAATACAAAAGAATAGAAGTATATAACTCACTTAGTTTCAAAAAATAAAATTAATAATAATTTAGATATATTGAGTAGTTACTAATCGTGTACGAATTGAATTCGACGTTTGTTGCATGTAAATTTATTGATAAAATTATCAAAAAGTTTCCTCTTCACTGCGTCCTTCCCTATTTTCTTTCTGTGCACACCAAGCATACAGAAACCTAATACTTTCACACGTCTTAAAGTACTGAAACTTCTTTTAACAGTACACGTTACAACAAATAATGGCATACCAATCGTTATTGCAGAACTAATAGAAGGCAGACATTCGTATTGCTCTAAAACTTCTAATAAAATTTGAGGAATATTAGTCGAGAAAAACTTGTCCCTTTCTCATACCACATAGCAGTCTCTATTTCTAGATGTTCCAAATTGTATTTTTCGCTTATTTTTTTGGCGTTGTATGGGAACTTTATTCTATCTAGTTTGTGAATAATCTTAGGATGAAACTAAAATATTGTAAATGCTATTCCATTCACTAGTGAAAATCTTGATTTTGAAGGTAAAATTAAAGAATCTAAGTATGGGACAAAGATTGTTGATAATACACTTCAAGTGTAACTCCAGGATGATTGCCTGTATACTTTTGTATGGAACATCGACTAGACATCTTTATTGTTACTGTTAATTTTTAAGCCATATCTACTCTAAGCTTATAAATTTCTTGAAAAATTCGGTTAAAATGTTTTCCCAATAAGTCTTCAATAGTTGGTAAGCGGCCAATAAATCTACGACCTGTAATTTTTGCGATAGCGTTTGAAGAATAACGGAATATTTCGATATTATGTTTAAACAAAAATAAATAAATAAATATTGGAGTGCTGCATGGTATTAGCATTATTATCCTTGATGTATTGATCATGTCCAGTTCATAGGCATTTCTTCATTTTCTCCGTTTTGGACTTTCCATAAAAATTTTTGCTGCAGATTTAATAAACCCTCTTCTTTGTCCAACTTCTAATAGATATCTAAGTCATTCACAACTAGGTTCAACCTGTGAGAAGCACATATATTATATTCTTTATTCGGATCTGAACACCAGCCTCCTTTCCTGCCATACTAAGATAATTGTCATATCCTTTTCCAATTAATTTGTTCATAACCAAACCGTACTTCGTACATTTTCGCATCCATATCAATCTGTTTTAGAAGTCCCCTGTTATATTTTTATCGTCGTCAATAAATCTAATACCAAGTGAAAGCTGCCGCCAGCAAAATCTGCAATTTCGTCAACTCTGATTACTCACAAAGTATTGCAGGAGCAGTTGTGCAGTTTTAGTTTCTATTGTAACGCTGCCGACAGCCGAAACCGTTAAAGATGCAAGAATCATCGTTGCCACTACAATTTGTCGATTTTTACTAGATTCCAGAGGGGGCAAGTGCCCTGTTTAACTCCCTCTGCGGACGCCCATGTCTCCCCACATGCTCAAAGACAAACACGTATGTACATCCGACCCGACGTTGTCGTTGGAAACCGGAAAGAGGACGCGGTACCCATCTTACGTTAATCTTATTCATACCCAAATGGTAGTGGAGAATTCGGCGAATACTTGTTCAAGTGTTAGACATTACTGCTAATTTCGGCGATCTTCTAATACCATTTATTTAATCATTGCAATCTCTTAAGGCGTTATCACTTCAGTTAGCCGACCGGAGCGCTCATCATCTTCAAGGGATTCTAGCTCTAAACGAAAACATTTTGCCCACTTTTTACAATGGAATATGAGGGAGATAAATCACCATAAGCTCCGTCTTAACGCTGTTTAATGTGATTAGGGTATGCCTTTCTATCGATAAAAATTTAATAATCGCGCGTTAGCTGCGATATTTTCATGCACTAGTCACGTTGTCTGGCTGGCTACTAAAAACTACTACTCTGCGAGCCGTAATACATATGAATAGTGTAGGCCTCACAGATGTGCAACTATAACGTAACGGAGTTTGAAACACGCTTGAAGCCGAGTACCTTTAATTTCATGTATGGTAATTTTTATACCTCAGGCTATTGTTGAATCAGATACCACTGAAATCTTTTAATACGTTTTCAATTTCTAAAACATAAAGGATGAGATAAGATTTTCAGATAAATCAATAGTGAATCGAACTTGCACTCACCAGTTCATACATGTATTCTATATACACATCCAGTTTAGTCTGTCCATCATGAAATCGTACAGGTAACATTGAAAGGAATAACAAGAATGTCTGAGGTTGCTTAAGCCTGAATAACGGAGGAGTCAGAGAAAACCTTGCAAGGCCCTAATATCGGAAGCTATTCCGTTATGAGATTGTACATGTTCACATCGCAAGTTAGTAACCATGTACATCGGCATCATGATCAATTACATCGTGTACGTACTTTCTAAATCTCAATTCCCTACGATTTCGCTTTACTTAATTCATCTGATAACTCAATACCATACCGTAATTCTGCGTTGAGCGTATTACAAATTTATTCAGACGAGATACCTGAAACTGATTCCGCTACCTATACCATTCGACACATAAATTTTCATAAAGCTCGTATGATGGAAAGACACGTCCAAACGACAACCGTGAAGTTAAAACAATGACAAGAAGCGAGCGGGCGAACGAGCGAGTTCATTTCAAAGATGTGCTCCGCTTTCGTCGGCGCTTTAGTTTAGTAGTTGAATGTTTTGTCTCGTGCTGGCCCGGATAAATGAGAGGGCACGCAATCGTCCACGTAATCGATATCATTCGAATCCGAAGAATCGGAGCGTCACCAGCCCGTCATATCTGACGGTATTTATGCGTCCTTTCTTCTTCTGTTCCATCCATATTGTGTACGGTCTCCGTATTAATATTTCCATAACAATATTGTGTATCTGTCCGGTCTCGGCGGAGAAAGAAGCGCTTTTGTGCAAGCCGACGTCCATTCGTTATCGTGAAACGCCAACGGCAGCAGCAACAGAAGAAATATTCCATCCTATCATCGTCGATCCGCAAAAACCGAAACCGAATATTACAACCGACATGCATAACGTCGTGACGTGTTCGCATTTGCATGTCATTCGGCGGGGTGACAGATTTATTGAAAGTCATGCATCCGGAGCCCGTGAGCCGAGTGGACTATACGATGCTTTCATCCAAGAAGTTACATGCTGATATGCAGTGACGGCGCTTTAATATTAAAATCGTCCGCTATACAGCTACTGCTGCTACCGCTGCTGCTCCTGATTCGAATCGAGATCGAAGGACCGACGTTTTCGCCTGGGAACACGTCATACAGGAAAGTCCGGCTGATCCGAATTCGAATAATGCGCCATGTGTAAACATGTCGAGCATTATCGGTGAAACTCCCCGATCGTCTCCCCTTTAATACATATGCATATTGTACGTATGCTCGGGATTAAGTCTATCTGTTGTTGACTTACAAGAATATGGTGCGATTATGTTCCAGTTGTGTCGATTCCCAATGACCAATACTATGTACAAGTGATGTGTCGAATTCGGAAGTTGTACATCTAGGGAAAAGGAATTTTCGATTACGGCACCCTAATCGATTAGATAATAATAATTAGATTAAAGGGGATCTATTCGAAATTTTCCACTTCGAACTTTTGGGTAACACCTTGTCAAAATAGATCTACTTTTATTAGAAAAAAAAACAAAAGATTCCTACAATTGATAAATGGAATTGAGTTTTGAATGCCAAACAGAGTAATTCTCGACGCTGTGCGGCGATAGGATATCTAGGAGGGCGAGTTTAATTACAAAAACATCGGGCGAATTTCGTTTTTCTGATATCCGGTGAAAACAAAAGTTTTTAAAGTGACACCGAAAATTTGCAGTGTATACAAAGATATCTACACGATTTAAGACAAAGAGTAAAACTGGGAATTTAGTGCACACAACATCTCAACATGAAGAGAAACTAAAGGTCCCTATTATTGGGATCTGATGTAGTAGTGAAGAAGACGTCTCGATAGCTCACAAGCGAGGGCCAAAAAGAGAAAAACTACTAGCAAAAGTATACTTCCAAAGACAGCAAAATTAAGGCAAAGAGTAAGAAAACAATACGGACCCCAAACAAAAAGAATAAAGAAGGAAAATACGATAATTGTAAAGAAACATAAATAATACCAATGGTATTTCACAAAGAAAAGAGACTTCAACAGAAAGGTCAATAAAGATGTTAACAAGAAACATAGAGGTTGAAAAAAACGAAAATGCAGTGAAACAAACGCACACCTGAATGAAAACAATAATAAAGAAAAGACCTTCTCATAAGTCTCAAGAATTAGAAATAATAATACAAATCGTCATTGATAGCGGACTGAAAAGAAAAACGTAAAGGGATATAAAAATCTAAAATAAACCAAGGCCGATTACACTAGAACAAATATGAGGGAGTGTTGTTGTGATCTGGAGTAATAATAGTAAACGAGACCTTACGAGTAAGCTTAAAAATGAGGGCCGAATGGAGAAAAATCACTAGCATAAGGTGATGAAGACACAAAGCCAAAGAAATTAAGGCGAAACAGGAAGAAAACAATACGAATCCAAAACAAAATGATGAAAAAGGAAAATACAGTAAAGTTGATAATTTAACAGATATTGTACTAAAATCAACAAACAAAGGAAACACTGATAAGTGTCTGTCACCGATTTGAATCAAACTTTGTGGGTTTATAGACTGTGTGTATAGTAATAACAACGGTAACTTTCTAAGCTCCCGAATCTCACATTAACGGGGTATACAGCGCCCTAAGCTCAACACTACCCTTTGCTGTTTGACTTAAGAAACTGTAAGGAATATCAACAAAAAGGTTCAGATAAGACCCAAACTGTTTTGAGTGGTCTTAACTATGGCGTAAATATTCTCCCTATAACGGATATATGCTTATGGAAACGAGCCCTCACCCCCTTATTATAGGGAGAATATTTACACCGTCATTAAGAGCAGGCAAACCAGTTTAAATCTCGTCTAAACAATCCATTGTACTCTTGTTCAAAATATTCGGCGTTAAGATTTATACACTTTCGCATGCGATCAAACCAATTCTCGATAGATTTTTCCACTCTGAGACTGGTATTTCAAAAGCATGTTTTCTGAAGGCTTCGATAGCTTCTTGAGGAGCTGAAAGTCGCTATCCGCACATTATTTATTTGATATTCTAGAACAGGAGTCTCCAAACTTTTCAGCCTTGGGTCCATACTGATCACTTCAGTGAGTTTTCTGCGTATTATACTTGTCATTAAGCTTTACCTAACAAGTAAATAAATCCGAGTTATTATCATTCTGTGTTTTTTATGCAACTTATCACAACACCAATAAGCTATTAGCTGTCGCGGCCCGGATTGACGACACTGGCGGACCGGATTTAGCCCGCGGACCGTGGTTTGGAGACCCCTGTTCTAGACAAAGGAAAACAGAAATCGTGAGACCATAAATTGCGTCAATACGGACAATGAGACATTAACTCGATGTTTCTTTTCTCCAAATATCAATTGCTTGACGTGCTGTGTAAGCGCTAGCATTATCACGATGAAGAACGACCCGGCAATTTCAGTTGTTTTTTCTTATTTCGTCCATGACTTCTGGCAAACAAATGGCTATATACCATTCAGTATTAACTGTTCTTTGATCATCACAACTCAATCCTCATGCAAAATCGAATAGTTTGCAGTCTTATATATGTTTCAGCATGCTTCTATCTCACTGTCATGCCAACATTCTTCCTCATGTTGCATATAGCGTCGATGTCTTTTGGAATAACAACCGTTCTGGTCGATCTTCACGGAATTCATGACTGAAGGAGACTTAACCACGATGAAATTCTACAAACCAATCGTCTTTTCTGGTGGTGCCTCATTCCCAAAAGTTGAACGAAACAATTCTATGCATCGTTGTTGAGTTAGGCCTTTGTTAAAATCGTAAAGTATCATCCAACGAAGATCTTCACGAGAAATTTCTATTCTTCCAAAATTCCTTTTTAAACGTTTACTGTAGATAAACTGCTCGGTCAATTTATAAGCAGCCACTGTTCACAATAACAAATGTGAAATTTTACGGAAATAGCAACGACACATCTCAATAAGGTCACAAAGTGGTCGTTGGCAAACACATAAAAGGCGCCCTTCGAACTAATACTTGCATAAACAGAAAAATAACTACAGCAAAGTAGGTTTCTATGTACTTTCAACCAAGAAATAAAAAACTGGAAACTATGACATATTAAATTGGAAGAAACACAAAATAAGAATTAACAAATGGCTGGTGGAACAAATACATTTTTGAATATTGATGAGTTGTAATAAATGATGAATCCTGAACAACAAAATGAATGAATAAACTCCACAATGCCATAAAAATCTACTTTGTAAGTAAAAAAGGACACCAAAAAGAAGGTGAAACCGAAATTGTGTGTAAAGTGATGAAACCATTTGGGTTTTCACCAGACAAGAAGGAAGAAGGAAATGAAGAAACATGGTAATGGCATTCTTTCGAAAAATCTAAAAATTACATAAGTTAGCACCACAATACAGAAATGGTATGGACTAAAACAAAAGAAAATAGAATAGTAAAACAGCTATGACAAACTAAAAAATCAGGTGAATGCAAAGAACGTAATCGAAATGAGCCTGGAATGATGAAAGTTACAATAACCGTAGTAAGACGAGGGATGAAATGGGAGGATACCAAGACTCTAACATAGGGCAGAAACAAATCCACCGAATTTTTTGAGGAAATCAAATCTGACAATTCAATCCCTTCTCAGTCTTACACTGAAAACTAGTAATAGGTTAAATAAGAAAAATATTGTGACATCCAGTTTCTTTTTTCGCAATATTATCGTAAAGCAGCTTCTGCGGACAATCTGCAAGGGAACAAATCAATTACTGATTAAATACTACGGTGTACTATCGCATTGTGCTGCACCATAACAAATATAAGCTAACGAATCCGAACAATAGGTACATCGAGCCATACATCAGCAATTAGAAATGCAAAATTGTAACAATATAAGTAAGAATAAATTTTACGTCCACCCTACCCTGCAAATTGGGTTGATTTCCTCTGTCGAAGAAAGACTGTGTCGAGATATAAATTATACTTACGTCAATCTTTTCCTAATCAAGTGTCATTTTAAAGGATTTTATGTTCCTCAAATCTCACCAAATACATTCATCATGAACAAACAAAACCAAAAGCAATCTTAACGATATTCAAACACTGATTAATGCCAAATTACGCTCCCCAAGAGAACGGGATTGTAATTGGAATTGTACGGGGTCATATTAAGCCGATAAGAACTCCCCATATGCTCATCATATAACGCGAAAATAACCCGTAACCCTTTCCTACAATATTTACATGCTCAGATATAGTTTTGTACATCGTGCTGGCGCGCGAATCATCAAGTTATGAAAGTTACGGCGACCGTCACGGTATCAATCAGGAGATCCCCAGGGAACGTCGGGCCGCTCCGACCTCCGATTTTATTATGTGCAGATATACGCATAACGCACGTAAATGCGTGCGTAAGCCGGAAGATTCGGCAAGTCTGATATGCATGGGGAGCAAACACGATGGTCGCATGTTTACAAGCTGTCATAAGGATCTCCAGATTTTATATTAGATCTGCGATTTGCAACTGACATTACGTGGAAGAAAAGAAAACAAGGTAAGAAGATGGTTTCTTCATCGAATGAAAAATGAGGTACTGGTGAAAAATACCATTTACAAATATCATATTATATTTGGACTAAAAAAGATTATTGACGACACAACATTTTTGAGAACAGATCATAATATAAAAGTTCATTGTTCATTTATTAAGAGTTAAAGATATGTGATTTGTTATCAGCAAAGGTCTAAATTAGGGAACAGGTTTACTTAACTAAAGCATAAAATAAAATTCAATATACAAAAATCAATATAACAATATAGAAAGAATTTCATAGCTGCGAGCAAATACTGCACCGAAAGGTTCGTAACTTGCCATATTTTTTCGTCTTTGAAGAAACTTAAGCCTATTTGGCACGGTGTCACTTTTGCCACCTCATGCACTCTCACAAACATTGCAATAATAATAATAATAATAATAATAATAATAAAGACATTTATTTCGGTACATGCCCAGTACAATAAAAGCTACAATAAAAGCTTCACCAATTAGAACTGCAACGTGAAATATAAAAACACCCCGATCCACATTCATTCCCAACCATTTTTCTATCAATTGAGCATAAAATGTCTGGAATGACCCAAAAAAGGTCTAAAGGTCGTAGCCGATGTGTTGTTAACTGAGCAATTGCAGAAGCCTAGTTCCATTCTTTTCAGCTAATTCCAAAGCTATCCATCCAAGAACAACAAAACGCGACCTTCTGGTCCTGGTTTGACGAATTCAATAAAATGCTGACGCCATCTAACACTAAGGTCAGAAATAATATATCCTGAGTCGCTAATTGTAATTAAGCCCCCTGGTGGTGGTCCTGTAGCAAATTCCCCCGATGTTTTCTTTTAAAAATTATCATCGCTGGTATAAACTGCACTGCAGCACTGATACAACATACAGGTGTTCGCAACACTACCAATTTTACCCTTTAATACAACGATTTTCTGCCAAGCAGTACACCTTTCTTCGTCGCAAATCTTAGTTAGAAGTGAAAAGAAGTGGTCAATTCGCACCTCACTAAATAATAATTTCATCTTATTTATTACACAATATGTTGTTTATTCAACATGAACTAAACTCCAGAAACGTTATATGCATGTTTCATTACGATTGAGTTAGTAATCCAAAATCGTTTAAAACTGCTGTTTTAATAATATAGAAATATGTCATTCACACAAAGTTTCAACATTTATGTAATATGCACAAACATTAAACATATATATCTACATAAGTTGCCTAAACTAATTTTCATCCTCCAGATTCGTCCAGTCAATTTCATTGTTTTATTCAGTCAATCGAATAATAAATTCAGTTTGCTCTTCATTAAATCTATTAGTTTCTATATAATGTTCTTCAGTTCTTTTGACATATTCACATTCCGCTTGTCCCTAAATTTGGAGTTACGTTTTTGAATGCTTGTCGTATTAAAACTTCTATATTATTATTTGAATCTAAATTACATGTAGCTACTTTTCTCTTTACTATGCTCCAAACCAATTCAATGAGATTCAATTCGCAATGGTACGGTGGTAATCTCAAAATAGTATGTCCATGAGCCATTGCAAAATTATCAATGTCATATTCAGGAGGGGGTTTCGTGTAACTATTTGCAACAATTCACATTTCAGCATGGAGGGATAATACGGAAGATTTTTTGAGTGTAGCCAGGATACAATTCCACTTTTCTTTGATGAAGCTGTTGGTGGTTTATTAATCTGAACACTTTAGTATGCTGCGTTGTCCATTGCTATAACATAATTCTGTGGTATTTTTAAATTACAAATGTCTTAAACAATTTCGAAAAATTTTCAAAATTCATATCGTCGTCATAATCATCACTGTTTGTCTTTTATTTAAATAGCAGTAACCATCCCTCAATAAAACTCATATTGCCTCCAGCATGTGCCGCAATACATCTTTGTCCAGCACCGCCCTTTTTTAAAACTTGACTTCATTACTTTGTCAACATTTTCCTACCGTGTAATTTATGTGAACATAACGTTCATCAAGGTATACGACAAGTCTTTGATTCACTGCAAGATTATCATTCTCCATTATAAAACGTAAATATCGTGATCTCCATGCCACAACATCGTGTCGCTCCATTAAACAATGTCTGTTTGATTGACACTTTTTATATTTATACCTACCCAATTTCCAAAATAATTTTACGCATTGTCTCTTTACAACCATTAAATGCTGTTTCCTGAATCACATAGGTGTGTAGAGTATTTAATGTTGGTACAGTCTTAGTAACTGTATACAAAGAATTTATCTTATCTGCAAATTATGTGTATATATGTATATTTTTATACCAATAATTTAGTATAATTGCCTGTCTGCTTCATCCAAAAGACTTCTCGGTACGAGTTGATTTTCGGACGATTGTACTCTATGTTGTAGCTTTAGGTTCTTCGTTATTAAACATATTTTTGCGCATACGTATGAATGTATTTTTGATTTACCAATCATAGCAACAACACGGTCAATTACTTGTTCAACGAGAAAGGTATATGATCCAGTGCTTTTTCCTCTTCACAGTATTTAAGAAGATTCTGAAGCAGAATTAAAACTTCATCCTTGGAAGAATTGGCCCTGGCCATGATTAAGTAGCTGAAACGTATGTAGAATTTAACAATAAAATAAACGCAAAAAAGTGTGGCTAGAAATTTTCTACATGCGCGCTATTATTATTTGATAGTTTTATTGATAAAAGCTGTTACTTAAGTCAAAATGCGGAAAAATTGTGGAAAACAGAAAAGAAAGCAAGAAAGACTTAAGTAACGAAACGCCAATACCCTTCCTATACTCACGTCAAAATGAAAGACGTATACTATACTATATAAATCGGTCTCACAGACCGTATGCGTGAGTATAGGAAGGATACCAGAAAATAATAAACAATTGCATGGGACTACAAAAGTGAAAAGTAACGGTACGCGAGGAGAGCGAATTAGTTCACATATTTGCGAAGGCTCAAATCTACTTGGTCGCACTATAACTAGTAACACAAACAGTAGTTACAACCTATAACTGTAAGATGACTCCAAGTACTGCTGAAACGGAATAATTGAAATGATCCAATTTAGGAGTACGTCCAATATACTCTCCCCTACAGAAGTCGTTGCACAGTCCTTTGAGTGAAGGGCTTAAGAATAAGGAAACAAATGTAGGAATTTGTGTTACTGGGGTAAATATGTATATACAGGAGGGTCGTACCGCTGACGTTCATACACAATAACCTAATACGCGCAATTTCTCCCCGCAAATTGATATCTATAAGCGTGAAAACTAGGGTGGTAAGGTCGGGATCACCGTCGACGTGTCATAATCGCAACAGAAAACCGTGATTTATGAATCGCGAGCGTCGTAAGGAGAAAAGTTAGCGAGCGAGAGAGAACGAAAGAACGATCGTGTGAGTGAATGAGTACCGCGCCGTCCCTACCCTGCGAGGCGCATTCGATCGTTCGCGCGAAGGAGAGAGACCGATAGAGCAGGTGAGTACGCGGAGGGCGTTCCTGGGGCCGGACCCATCCACTCACTTAGTCAAATGTTGAACGGTTCGCGAGTCAGTGCGTCAGTCACCGACTCGCCGGGTCTTTCGTTGCCTGTCACAACACACACACAAACAAAACACAGGAGAAACAGAAACGAAACTGAAAACTTGCGAACGAGCAGTTGCAAATTGCTCACGCACCGGGTCGGAGAGTAGCGGCCGCGTCGGGAGCCCAAAAGGACTGATCATAGCGCGCCAAGGTTGATCAAAGACAAAGAACTCCAACCGGCGTTCGAAGACAAGTGATCGCCGATCGCTTACGATTTACGCACGCTTTATTATTCAGAAATAAAAGTGCAACGTTCGAGAGTGAAACGAATTAGCGTGGGTGGCTGTGGTATGTGCGAAGAGCGTCCGGTGGATGTCCTCTCCGCAGACCGATCGCTTATCCTGGACTCCTCCAACCCCTTCCCGGATATGAAGAGGAGGACGGCGGTAGCGAGCGCCGCTCCGCGACCGTCGCGAGAAGCAAAGGCGAGATAAACCGACCCCTACCGAAGGGTTGTATCGGCGCAACCCGCCCCAATCAAGAACTGCCCCCACCACGAAAGCGCCGCTCGCAAACACACAGCATCTCGACGGCTTCGAGCTAACACGTCACCTGCGGAGTGGCCAATCATAACTCCGGTGATATACCAATACCTATACACACACACATACACCAGACAAGATCATCAAGACATCGGAGACGCATCCTCATCATAGTCCATCGCGGCTGGCCTCGACGGTTCCAACGACCACCACCACCACCATTACCGCCCCCAGCTGACCTAGCCATAGCGATCGCGACCATGAAAAGAAGCCCTCCTCGTCATCCACCGATTCTTCGTCGGTCCGGCTATTATGGCATGTCATAATCGTGAAGGCAGAAGATTGACTCCACCTTTTCTGGAAGATTAACCCGATCCTTGCAACAATCCAAAGAAAACGCCAATAAACAAGAGGACATGTGCTCGCTTCGTTATTGTTATTTTCGCAAGTAGCGGCGAAATTGTCATCGTCGATTTTAGTTCGGGGATTTTTCGAGTTTCTGATTTTTTCTTCCTTTGTCGTTACAAATGACGGATCCGGACTGTGCCTTTTTCGTGCCGGACAAGGAGTGATACAAAGAGAAAGAATCGTCTTGAAGTGTTCTTTGTTTACCAGCATCATTTCGATTTAATTTTTATTCGTTTTCGGGCGGTTTTTTGTGCGACATGTCGCGACGTAAGCAGTCCAGACCGATACGGCATCTAGAAGACGATCTCGCTCCGATTCCTGGGAGTCTACCTTCAGCTACGGCTAATTTGGGTAAGTCGAAATTTTCTCATCATACTAGTCGAGCGATAGGCGCAATTGTGCGTTAATATTACCTAGATTAATAACCATTAGTTGTGAAAGTATCGAAAATCAAAATGGGATTTTCATAAAATTATTTCATGACTTATGAAAATATTGAAAGTAAAACGTTCTCGAACTCCGAAATAGAGAAACAATTGCACAGGAATCATTGGCGTAATAAATTGGTAAAAGTTTCAAAGTTTTGAAATTAAAATCATTTGTTTTTATAGTTTCCCCAACAATTAATTCATGCTGAAACATATTTAAAACAAATAAATATAGTATTCCGAATCCAAAGTAAGCAAGCTGGAACGCCAATTTTTTCCCTTTTACACATTTTTTCTTGAATAGTGATTAAAATTAATGCGAACAAATGTAAATCCAATCTTATTTCATTTCGTAAGCATATATAAAACATCAGTAACCCTTTTCTAATTCTCCAATCGAATTTAAATTTTGCTTAAGAAATTAGATCGTTTTAAGAAGATAAATACATCAAATTGGAGCTTAATTGTTGTGATGTCTATGTAGATAAAAAACTTGTGAAAATGAACAAGCATAATACCAAAGAATGTAAACAGTTTATTCTTTGTTGCTTAGTTTTCTTATTTTGTATTATATTTTGCTTAAATTCAACTAGGAAAGAAATTCGTAGCAGTAGGTACTTAACCGTCGGATAAAATTCCAAATGTTGAGACGAAATTTTAAGAAACTCGTACGTTTACAGCAATTTAAATTTGTACTGATTCGAATGATTTCACTATTATATCTATTTCTCCATATAAGCTAACAAAGAATTATTTAGCTATACGGGACAACGTCCTAGAGCTTTCTCCTTGAACGGGTTTATTGACAGGAAGAAAAATTGTGACAGATTGAAAATATGTTGTGAGTTTTTAAAACCGATAAATTAAAAAAAAATCCGTATCGAATTCAATTTGTAAATAACATTATAGCTACAATAAATTTTTAATTTCCTTTTCTTGTCCAAGAAAAATATAGAAAAATTAGATACATAGCAGCAGACAACTTAAACGACATCCTCAACTAATTCCTTTTTTAATTAGGTTGCCAATAACAAAAAAAAAATGAAATATTTCCCAAGCTTGATTATCAACTTCGGTAATTAAGTGCAACATACGATTTATCAATCCGGACAAGCCTACCGCATTAACAAATCATTTTCGCATATTTTCTCGTGGCGAACGAACTGCTCCCGTATATTATGACAACATCCATTATTCTCCGTCTCTCGTTATTATTATTCTTATAAGTGCCCCGTAGCTTGCTCGAGCATCAAAGCCATCATCAAGAGCGCAATCCCCGAGCGAGACGGACTTTTTTTCCGAATTAAAAATATTATTGCCATATAAATTACTCGTAATTTGTTCCTATTACCGGCAATTCAGCTGGTGTTTATTTGCGCTTCGCAACGTCTGGCATGCGAAAAATTGAGATTCCCTGTCCGGAGTAGAGGTATCAAAAGGATACCGCGTCTCTCGTCCGTCACACGACGACGTTGAAGCAAACTGCCAACTTCAACCCGATAACGAAATTGTAACAGGTTTTTCACCTTTCGTTTCAATTTTGATCCCTACAAAGTTGGGTTACTAAAGATAAGTTGTCCTAGATGATAGATGTTGATTTTTATGCAAAACTTGGTGGTTCAAACTTGACTCTAGTTTGATTAACTTCTTAAAGATTCAAGCTGATTTAAGGAGCAGTGTAATAAATTCGATGGCTTTGTAGAAACCATAACGGTCAATTAGGCTATTAATTTGCCACCACAAATTGCGATTGTGTCTGCGTATGTATAGCTTTGTTTTTCTTTTTCACGCATGTAATCTGGGTTGGCATCGGAACCAGTATACAAGCCGAACACTGGTTCTAATTCTAACTATATATACATATTTGTGGTCTTTCAATGCGTCATTCATCAATAAACATCTAGTCTAGTGTGATGTCTACTACTTTTTGAGTAGCTAAATGAGCTTCTAAGCGACAAGAAATGCAAAGCTGGAATAGATATTACTTGTTAAATCTAAAGATTGATAGATCTTCGTTTTCATTTCATCTTCATAAAATATTTAAAAGAAGAAAATATGAAAGGTGCAATATTGCTTAGTAAAAGGGAACTCGTTACCCATAGGAGAGAGCAAAACAATGATTTCGATTGCGTGCAATCTCAGGCCTAATGCCTATAAGCTACGCAATTGCTCTTACCCTAAAGCCACAAATTATGATAGCTGCAAATACAAACATAAATATACAACAAACGTATATTCCCCGGAGGAAAACCATCAAGAAGTAAAACGTCATACATGACCGGTAATTAACTCTTCCAACAGATAACGCACTTTATTATTTCATATTGGATATTGCAAGAGCATTTACACGTTCGAACGGGGGTGAGTTTGTAGTAGAATTTGGAACTTTCGATAAAATTTCAGTTTAAATAACTGTCGATAGGCAACTTCAATTTTTATTTTCGCTGGGCCTCTTTTCCCCCAAAAGATTGCAAAATTGTATGTTCTTATAAATATAGTAACTGTTGGTATTATTTCGCCCCAGTTCAAAGCTTAGGTAAAACACACTGGTTTAGCTCTTAAATGCATATATGTATATGTTGTATGACAGTAAGTAAAAACTAAAGAATACTGAAATTTATAGCTCTGTTAATATTTAAACTTACCGGAAATCAAATTATGATACATCAATTTTTGTATAATACAAAACATTCTTTCACCCCTCCAAGTACCTTGTTCCTTACCACTGACATTCTAGCTGAATTCAATTTCTTTTATTTATCTCCTATACAAGTTTACACATAAAGTATTATTGGTGACTTTTAGCAACGTCGTGGTTGTCACTTTTCATACTGTATCTCTGAAGTACAGCGCTTCAAATATTAACCCATTAGGTCCTCGTGTAACCGTATGGACGTTTTTCCGTGACTACCGTAGATTTAAGGGTTACGGATACTAGACCGCGAATGATTTATAATTTTGTTTTTAACCCAATAACCAAAGATTTTCTTTCAAGAAAAATGGGCTAATAATGGAGATTTTCATAATTTTGTACCTAAATTGACGTTTTATATTGTTTCAAAATTTAAATTCAAATTTCTAGCATTTTGCTGGTGTATTTACAAACGTAGTACCAAGATATGATATTTATTAAAGGAGGTATCGGGTTAAATAAAACGCTAATAGCTCCAGTTCGTGATCGCTACGTGGACCCTGGTTGACCAGGAGGTTCCAAGAACAAAGACCATCGATGACGTATCTTAAGTATTGTGGCAGTTGAAATCGCCAAATATGCTCTGTTAATCAAGTATTAAGTAAATGTCATGTTCTCCGTACTTTCAACTACAGATGACAGAGTATTTATCAAAAAAACGTATTTAATTATATCCAGACTGATTTGGTAAGGATAAGAACAATTTCGTTGGAGGACTTCGCCATGAACGACTACCTCCACCTTTGACAACTAACTACTAACTTGAACATTTTTAATTTTAAAGAAATCTGACCCGTTTAAGAAACAATTTGGTTAATCCAAGCACATCGTCGTAAAGATCTGGGAAAAAAGAGCACTTTTGCTGAACATCGCTAATTGATTGGGGAAAAGATTAAAAAGTTGTAAGCGTTTAAAGAAAAAACAAAATGCTGTCAAGCTCAGCTCATGCTGTCTAGGTTGATCCGTCGCTGAAAATCGACGAAATTTGTGTTGAAATGATTGCAAATTACCTAGAAAACTGAATGTAATGAAAAACAAAGCCGAATTTGTTGCCTTTTTCTATTCGACTTAGCAAAATTTTATAAGAGAATGTCGCAGAAAATCGTATTGAATGGCACGTTATTCGAAATCGCAATCCCTGCAAATCGACTAACTCGTCGTTATATTGGCGCGCTTCAAGTTGCTACGGTTTAACTGAGGAGGCATTGCTTCTAAACAGATGAAGCAAAAGTCTTCATCTTCTTTTGTCTTTTTGTGGCGGACTTCATTGGGGTTGGTGTTAGGGGCCTTTGTAGCGTGCCACTTTTGTTACCTGTCGTGTAATACGTAGAGGCCCTCTGGCAAAGTCAGAACTGTGCTAGTCATGGAGCGCCGTCCTCGATTGGGTTTCTTTGTTGACGCAGCAGCCTGCAGAAGTCCTATCGAGGTCAAAACGAAAGAAGAGCTCGAAGCACGAGACATGGATGTAGATGGCTCAGTGCTCAGTACGCGCGGACTTCAGGAACATCCGAAACCGCTATACGGTGCTGTAATTCCTCATCATTGACTCCTGTCTCCGTAATAACACGATTATATTCGCCACTTAACACCGCTTGCACAAAATCCGAACCCACAAAAATATTTGGATTGTATGGAGCAATGCCTGTGACGAAAAATCCAGCTTTGATGTTGAATGGCGTCAACGCCAAGTCTAGTGAGGATTGGACTAAGTATGGGATCTGTTGGATTTCCAGAAGTTTACCAGCGTTGTTCTTTTACCACGCATTATATTGTGATTTGTAGTAGACTTTTACGGGTCCATAAACTCACACATCCAAGGGCTGCAGTGTGGCGAAAATGAGAGTAAAGTTACGCCATTTTCTACAGCTAAATCCAGCGCCTCTGCGGAAAGATGGTAGGCGTGATGTCTAGCAGCAACAATTTCGGTGATTGCTTGAAGACTGTAGTCCTATCGACGAAGAACTTCATGTACAAATGATCCAACCTTGACGACAAGCGCCATTGCCACACACATTGTTATACCACAACCAAACACGTCGCGGGATTGAATTTTCCACTTGGTTGGTTTTCAAACGTAAATCACCCAACACACTCACACTGCCTACCTTGACGATTGCATGTCTTCACTTCACTTTCTTCACGTATTCACTAATGTTAAAATACTATTTTCATGATTTGCAAGTCACTGTTTTGCTTTCACGCCTCAAATTTGTAAATGTTACGAAAAATTCATTGTCACTGAAAGAAGTTTTGCCTCGTTCGCACTTTGGTGGCGCTACTGATCGATGCTAAAAAATCGCTGTGGGCCGACCTAGATAAAGGGCCGACGCTGACGAAATCCCCCTACTTATTAATCAGTAATAGAATTCCAACGCCATTTTACCTGACTAATTTAAACTTATGTAAAATGACGGTCTTGAGCCACTAACTACCAATCTTTAGATGTAGTTATCATTTCGAAATTAAAAATGGCAGCATTGACATGCAACCTCATAGAGGGATTTGTGTAAAAGAGTGTCTTATCTTGACGATTTCGCTACAATGATCAGATTCTCTTGAAGTTAAGCTTGACATTTTCCGACGAAGACCTTTACCACGTTCACATCAAACAGATATGGAAGAATCGATTGGATTCCTTCTCGCCAACACCTTAAAAATGCCACTACCTACCACACCCTGTATAGTATTATACTAACCGGAGTCGAAGAGAAAAGGCATTCGTTTCCGCGACCGGCCGTGAGAATGAACTCGCGACAACTATCCGTGTAACGTATATCAAATCATAAACGTACATAGCTCACGAAGAAGCCGTCGAGGCCGATATAATATTGCTCGCTATGAGTTCGAGTTGTCATCGACGTCGTCGCGGGCCGAAGAACGAAGAAAAACTCGCCGCTTCTCCTTGCTTAATTGATGATGGACGATCGGCTCTCGTACAAAGGACCATAATTTGTTGTCAATTTCTGGATATATTGACGTTCGTAATTGGTTCTTGCCCGGTAGCGGCCCGTTTTGATCTTCGACCGGCTCAGTTTTTATGCGGACGCGCTAGCGACGATTTGAATCATTTTCGGACCATCCTACCGTTCTTCCTTGTTCTTGCGTCTCTTTTTCCCTTCATATGGAATGTATACATACGGGTGCATCCGAACGACCGCATTCTTCCTACGTTTTTGATAAATTCATAAATATTTTACAAATATCCATTAAAATAAGTACCTCCTTAGTTTATGCTATATTTGTCTTCGTCTCGGTGCTTTTCTGGCGCGAGTTCAGCGCTGTACGGTTGTTCGTTGTGGCATCGAAGTGCACTCGCGGCCTGGCATTTATATCTCCGTCGAGAGCGTGGTTAGTAAATTTTCTTAATTGTGCACAAATTATCTCGGCATGAATTCCACATTTATGGCGGTGCCGCTGTCGCGCTAAATACAAGAAATTTTCTTTTAAATATCATTAGACGTGACTTCACCATCGTTCATCTCATAATGATTGCTCACGTGAAAGTAGTTTCTTACATGTCGAGAAAACTCTTTAACGAATCACGTAGGACGCTACATCCTTAACCTAGCCACACAATAAATGTCGATACAATACCTGTAGATAATAGATAATTAGGAAGCATTCAAAGAACCCATTAGGTTTTAATTTGTGTAAAATAGCAACATTAGAGAATGCAACAGAGCTTGTAATACTTGACATACTTTTTTGACTGACTCAATAAAATACGAGTTAGTAATTAAGTTGGACAAAATCTTTTGCTCTAAGTGTAGCTTAACAATTCCAAGGAAGTAAGTTATTCTCTGCTACTGCGTGGCATGGATAATTATTGCTTTGCGTGTGCTCATCTTTCCTGATATTTAAAAGGATACCAAGTTGTTCCGTGGTATTTAAAACACCATTGCAGCAACCTTTTTGTTTCTTAATATTGTTTTTGATCTGTTCCCAAATCTAGCCATACATTTCTCTAAATAATTAGTATGGGTCTCGCGGAAATCAGTGCACTGTCACTTACTTGTGGTAATTCAATATATCTGAAAGAATATTGTCAAATACTAAAATAAATTAATTGAGGACTTACTTACTTACCTAATCCTTACGCTCTTTCTACCCCTTTTCGTGGGGTGTAAGGTGTGTGTGGAGTTGTTTTCTGTATATTGTCTTCTTGCATATTTCCCTCTATCTCTTTCTGTCTGGTATGTCTTGTTGTACGTCCTCCCACGATACTCCTCTTTTACCCAACGCACCTCTAACGCGGGTCTGGGCTCTTGTTCGTCCTGGCTTCAAACACCTGTTTAACTATTCTTTGATCCGGCATCCTTTTCACGTGTCCATATCATCTCAGCTGTGCTTTTTCGATATTTTCCTCCATTGCTCTCAGTTTCAGATTATCTCTGAGTGTTATGTTTCTAATTCTGTCCTTTCTTGTTTTGTTTTACCATTTTTCTTACAAATCTCATTTCTGAAGTTATTTTTCTTTTTCTCAGTCATGGTCCTTGTTTCCCCACCGTAGAAAAGTATTGGCATAGGTACTTTTTTAAATACTTACACTCTAACATCTTTCGGAATCTCTTGTTTTCCTCAGAAATGTATTTTTATACTATTAAATAGTCTTCCTCCTTTTGATGTTCTTTCTTTTATTTCTCCCTGTATCTTGCCGGGATCGATAGTATTAAGCCCAGGTATTTAAATTTCTTTACTTGGTCTAGTATTTCTTCTCCTACTTTTATTGTGTGTTTTTGCGGATTCTTTCCCACTATCATTGTTTTAGTCTTCTCAATATTGATATTCGTGTTTATTTCCTCCAGTAAGTCTGCAAATATCCGATATTTTTATATTTTCATTTTACAGTAGCTTATTTCATATGCTCTTATTCCTTTTTTCTTTACTCTCTTCATTGCCTCATCTAACATCAATATAAAAAGCATCGGACTCAGAATGCATCCTTGCCTGAGACCTCTAGCTGTAGCCAACATATCTGATGTGCTCTGCTTTGTTCTTACATAATTTGTTTTCGTTTTCCTATTTCTTAGTATCGTCCATATATCGTCTCTATTAACTTTGTCAGAAGCTTTCTCTAGGTCTATAAAGTATAAATGTGCTTCTTTATCTACTTTAGGTTTTTGCTATTTATCTCATTATAAATATTGCATCATTTACCCCTCCACCTGGTCAAAATCCAAATTTTGTTTCCTCTGAAGTATGTTCCAATTTATCTCTCATACATTTTGCTAATATTCTACTATATACCTTTGATACTGTGCTAGTTGCTACAGTCTTTTGTGTCTCCTTTTTTGTAAATTGCTCTTATTATACCTGTTGTCCAATCCCTTGGTGGACTATCTAACATTATCCTGTTCATCATTTTCGTAAATTCTCGTATGGCTATCTCTGATAGTGCTTTCATCATATCTGTTGTGATCCCAACATGCCCAGGTGCCTCTCGCAATTTTAATTCTCCTATCGCTTCCCTTGCTTCCTTCACACTTACCTCGTCTATTTGTGGTATTTCTATTTCCTACTCTAGTCTTACATTCAAATGTTGGTTTTCGGCCGTTATATCCTCCCCTTCTAAAAAATCTTTATAATATTCTCTCCATCTGTCCATAAATTTATTGAGGACATTTAACCAAATTAGTGACATCTATGTCGATATGTATGCATCTGTTTCCTTCCGTAAAAATTAAATGCGTACAACCCGTTTATATACAGATATATATCTGTATATCTACACAGAGTGAGAAAGTTGCAAAAAATCACGTATGTAATGTACCATCCTCTAAGTGGAGGAAGTGCTTTGAAACCTGGTTTCATTGCTGGCAAAATGGTCTTGAAATGTATTATGTATACCTACTGATACTATATCACATCGATAAAATTCACCTCACCACAATTTAATTAGATCGGCTGACACAACATATTCAAACCGCAACTTATTCGTTAAGGTACGGTTTGGAGATGCAAAATGCGTATCACCGGATTTAATTAAATAATTATGTGGTGAAATATTTTACTGATGCGATATAGTGTCACTAGATAATGCTACACTATAGTTCTTGTTAGCATTATCAATTAGTTCAGATTTCGAAATGAGGTTCAACAAATGTCACCAATACAAAGATCAAAAAACGAAGAAAGGAAGATGAAAGGATTCAACAAAGTAATTTGAAGAAGAGTACAAATCATTGGGTACTGGCCGTATTCCAAGCATATGTATACGTTAAGGATTGTACGTTGGAATTGCACACGTCAACAAACCGATTGTATTAGGAAGCCACGATTGTTTTTGCATTTCAGCTAACCTATAGAACCGAATCTCTAACAGATTAACATTGGTTAATAAAACTACTTCTGTATGGTAAATATATTTCCTGCCACTGACATAGATATTTTTAACGATCTAAACCAAGGAGACCCCCAATTTAAGCTCTAACTAGTTCGGAAGCAAAGAGAAGAACATATGACAAAATGGTCGTCACAGTTCATCCTTTTAAATTTATACCTTCCCAAATACTAGACTTGTATTGGTTGGTACATATAAAGATTAACTACGTGTAACTAACCCTCTTTCTCCATTCGGAAAAGAATAGCATTTTACAGCCCCCTCGACGAGGGATCTACAACCCATCAGTCGAAAAAACCAACATTAAAATTCACGAAATTCAATTTCGACTGGTCCGAATAAATGAATCGTAATAAAATTCTTGTCAAGTCTGCCGGAATGAGAGTGTGAGGGACGGCAAACGGACGGACATCCTCCCGTGATTATGAACAGCGATCCTGTGCAAATACAGGACGTGTTATCCTGCTAGTATGACGGTCGGGGACTGAAGGGAGAGGGAAACGATGCGTTCAAAAATCAAATTTCCAAAGGGGTACCGGCTTTTAATTGCGTTTGGCTTATTATTACACCGACGTGTGTGCGTTGACCGAGGGTGGAGGGCGGTAGCGGCGGCAATGGTTTCGATCTTTGATCAGAGGGTTACCCCGGTTAAACCTTTAACGTAGGCGCTTTAACCCGACGAGCTATTTGCTTATGCATGGCCGGTTATAACACGAAGACACCCGTCCCTAATGAGATTATGATGCTGCCACCGCTGCTGTTTCTTCGCTCGGAAGGATTACAAAATGGCGCGGTCGCTGTTTCGATTAATATGGCGAATTATTAAGCCGAAACGTTCATCTACAAACGAATTCATTGAAGAAAAACTACGTATGTACGTAAATTAAGCAATGAATGAAAAAGGAACTAATGAAAACTCCCAACACAGGTAAGTCCGAATGTAACTTAAACTAATATATTATACAAAAATCCATATTCCCTGATATATTTTCTTATTTTCTGCTTCTATCTTCACCAAGAATCACTATTTTTTTATGTTTTTTTCTTGTTCTCTCTCTTTATTATTTTTTTTTATTTCTATTCTTAACAATTTTTACTTCAATACTTTCAGTTTATGTGCTCCTTTTTCTTTGGCACTAATATATATTTCATTTTCCTTCGTGTGATATCTAACTGTAAACGCTTCCATTATAACATCAAAACTACATTTCCTAAAGTTGAGTTTTTTACATTTTTTTCATTTCTTGTTTTCTAAGAGAAAATTTCGAATTTTATTCTTGACTTTATAGATTAATTTCCAGGTTTAATAACAAGACAGTAACGCGCGTCCACGGTCAGAGTCAGTAGCAGAACTGTATCTGGGATTGCACCGTTTCAAGATAGAATGATATAACATAATAATAAATGTAATAATAAAAATAAAAATAATGATAACAACAAACAATATACAAAAGAAAATGAATAAATAAAGTAATTAAAATAGAACAGCTCGACGTTTCGCCACTCTTGCAACTAGCGTCTTCTGAAAGGAAAATAAACTGAAAGACGGATCACGGATGGGCAATATATAGGCAATATATAGGACTAAACGTCACAGTTCATTGCAGATTAACCAGATGGAATACTAAGCAACAGTAGTGATTTCCAGGAAAAAGTAAAAGGGTAGCCATCTTTACAATCTTTACCATCTTCCTTGCGTTGAAAAAGAAATGAAGAGTTAGCGATGACTGTTTT
Source organism: Chrysina gloriosa (assembly GCA_038088585.1). Lineage (NCBI taxonomy): Eukaryota > Metazoa > Arthropoda > Insecta > Coleoptera > Scarabaeidae > Chrysina > Chrysina gloriosa. The sequence goes on along the minus strand of CM076089.1, from coordinate 16,245,395 downwards.
ACCGAAGAAAATATTGTGACTTGTCTTCAAGTGATGTTCTTCAAAAGCAGAATAAGAATTTTGAATCTACCACAGCGTCGATCCTCTTGCAAACGAATTTTAACCAAGCGACCTGTTTGATCGATATACAGATTGGAAACGGCTCCTTAGGTCAAAATCGTTAGTACGCAATGGGAGCAAGCCGTCGCGCATACGCTTAAGTGGAATGGAGATTTTGTCGTTTTCTACGTACAAAGGAAATAAGTGTTGACAAATTAACGTATTGACAGGAAAAAATGATATAGATCAGATAAATACTACTTTGAGTGATGAAGTGTAACAATATCAAGAGAAATTCAAATGACGAACAAATCGTACACACAATACGTCCGTGCGTTTGAATACATTCCAGCCGACTTGCGCAGTTACGATTTTGGCCGTGGCAGCCGTTTGCAATCGGTATATGTAAACCAGAGAAATATGGTATCCCATACACGCCTTTAGATGATTTTTATTAACATTCTTGTTTTTATGTTATTTGATTCTATTCTGACACGGTACAATTCCGAAAATGTTTCAATCCCAAAGGATAAAAATGCGCCATTCCATTTTTAGCATTCTATAAATTTATTATTATCTGTAATATGGGTTAATTGCATCTGTAAGTTAGCTACTTCGAATAGATCGACCATTAAGTATGGATGATTGTATTTAAATAAACTAAATAACAACGAATTACAGGCATCTTCTTAGCTAGTTGCTAGTTTTTGCAGCCGTATATGCCAACCGTGCCATGTCCTATTGAAACCATAATTAAAATAGTGTGTGATCTGCAGCCAACAAAAACAAAGTAATAAATAACAATAACCATTAACCGTAGGAAGGTCTTATTAAAACTCATATCAGATTTAATGAAACACTCCTTCTTGCTATTAAACTTCTTAGATGTTTTTAGAAATTAAAAAAAAAAAAAAGGTAAAAGAATCTTCTTACTCAAATTTCGAAACACATCCTCACACAGAAATGCTAGAATTTACTGACGTATGTATAGAGATATAAACTTGCGCTAGCACGCTATGATTTATACACCTATCAATCTGAAAATCTTGAGAATGTTTAAATATTTCTGTTTCGACGATTTCGCATTAATCCCTGTCCGCGCTGAAGAAAAGCTTTAACGAAAGCCCGACGCGAGGATGAATCGATAATATTAATATATTAAAGTGTTTATCTTACTCGAGCACCTAAAATTCTTTCAAACGTTCGATTTCTTCAAAACTACGCCAAGTTTATTTTAAAAAGTATTAAAACCGTAATGTTAATAAAAATATTTCCTAAACGAATGCTTCGCGAGTAATTATTACAAATATCGCTTGGTAATTTCATAACCCAATCGGCGCGGAGCGCAAGATGAAATTTTTATTCGCTGCCATTCATACGAAGTACCGAGCGTTAACGTCCAAAATAACCGACAAATATACGGATACGTTCGCGTTTAGCGCAACTCGGCATAAAAACGAAAATCACCATGTCATTAGAGAATATACCACGAGAAATAATAGCATGGACGTCTCTGATTAAGTGCGGTTTTCATATAGCTCGGCAATTTCGCTTGGCCGACGTTTGGTTTAAGCATCGGCTTGCTAATTAATTAAGATATTACGTAAAATTTATCATCTAATAATTCCGAATTTATGGCAGCAGTAATAAGACCGTAAAGTCGACGGTAATGATCGGCATTTGAGCCGCGCCGTTTGTACTTAAAGGCGTGTATCTGTTACGTATGGCACTTATAGATTCAAACGTCCAGATATACGCTTAATATTCGCTACGAACTTACGCATTAATGTCATATACAGCAGTTTAAATCGAGTTAAAATGCCGTACATGCGAAAATGTCGAAATTTTATCGTTTTACCGTTGTTAGACGCAATATTTACTGCGGAAAATTAACAAAACAGGGTAAAAGACAGGAAAAAATGCATGAGTTACCTATTCCTTTCTTACGTGCATTATATAATTGTGAATTTAAGTTCCAAACTTAAGGATAGGAGAACCTATAATTTACCATAAACTCAAAATGATCCTTACCGCTGTCTCGATTATGTAAAATACCCCTAAATGCGTATTTCGACAACTAAGTTATTATTGCATGGCACTTTTGTCCTTTGTTTATCATAAATATACTTTTAACGATATCCAAGTTGGTGTGACAAAAGTAAATACCGCTTTATTTGAGGTCGGGTTTCAAAGTAATATTCTCGTGATCAATAGCACTTTTCGCCTTAAGTGTATGATTCCAAACCAACTACAATAAAATTTCAAGGTTTCTAATTCTATCCTCATAAACACAAACTGAGCCCGGTTTTGTTTTAATACAAATAAAAGAGAAAGGGCACAACATAAATACTACAATATAACATACGATATAATATAGAAAAGGAGGGAGAGAATAAAACAAACAACGTAGGTTTGAACAGTAGGTATAGAAGCACAATTTTTTACTTAATCTAGAATACCCAATTAATCGTAATGACTTGTTACACGTTAAACGGCTATTGTTTTAGAAAAGGACCGATCCGATGTAATTACCTCCATTTGTTTTCGTTCTTCGTTTTTGTTTTACTAACTCGTTTCCTTTTCTACCATTAATATATTTTCCTTATGTTACAGTTACCTAAATTACCACGTCATTCACTTTTCGATCCAGATTGGTATTCATAATAATTTGGGATAAATTTTTACGTTCATAGCTATGCCTTAAAAAAGTTAGAAAATGGCTATGTACAAAAGTATGCTTACCAGATGCTTATTATAATAATTAATAAGAACTAAAATAAATAATATTCTGGGTACTTCAACTGCAAGTTTCTTTGAACAAGCAACCGAACTAATTTACTTTTCTTTTGCCTGATGATTATGGGATCACTAATGCAATCATTATTAAAAAGACGATACAAAAGTACACGGAAAGTGTTTCTAGTAACATATGTTCACCTTTGTAAGTACTAATAGTGATTTTAATTTCGATTACAATTACTAATGGTTTAGCATTATGTACTATTTAAATTAAGAATACGGAAAGTAAAACTGGAATCGATACAATGACAATTTCTCGAAGGAAGTCATTTACCTGAGATCCTAATCATACTTTTGGTATAGGTTACCATTATTTCTGCAGGCTACTGACGTTATCGTAATTTGAATTTATATAATTGCAGACCAATGATTTGCTATCCTCTATCAAAACCCAAAAATCCAGAAAATGTGACTTGAATAGTATGAGTTGATACCAAAATAGCGAATATTATTTGGTGAAAAATTAGCGAAACACCAAGGAAAGGAAGTATCTGCGTTTTGATAATAAAAATGGAACGAAAGAACAATTGCGAGATATTGATTTGGCAAGTATATAATTGCGCATTCATCCATGTATTGACTCTAAAAGAAGTACAGTTGTTATATTGGGTCCAGATATTTTATAGGAACATTCAATCGGACGAAGTATTTTAGTATATGACTTTACTATCCTATATCCATAGAAATGGTACTACAGATGGAGACAACATCAATATTATTAACTAATATTATTAATTAAAGTACAATCATTCAAAAGTAATTGAATAAAGAAGCTGCAGGTCGTCAGCAAACATCAACTTTTAACATTTCATACTATCCGTTAAATCAGTGATAGAAAACTTTGCAGAATACTCGATGTACACGCATGGTAAAATGAACGATGGTGGCGAACTAACGTTTGCAATTTCTTGACCAAAATGAAATGATCAATTTGATCAGATACTTTTAAAAAGCTAAAATAAACCATAGGTACTTCACCTCCAACATCAATAACTTCCGAAACATACAGTGTAAAGTATATCAAATTCCAAACAGTGGAGCGATGTTATTGAGGTGATATTTAAGAACAAAGTAAGGCATAACAGATTGTATATACTAGCATCTTAAGCATCTTCGAAAAGTCATAGCTATAAAAATGGGTTTATAGTCGGCAATTAGTGATCACTTTGCTTGCGAACAGGAGTCATATAAACAATTTTCCAAACTGGATGGAAATATTGGTTTAGCCATCGCTAAATTGAGATCATTTGTAGGGGAGCAAACACCAAATACCGTTCAGAAATAACGGAGTTACTTGCACCCGTTACGATCCAGTAATAGTTGTGAGATTGTATTTTGTATTTCCAAAAGTATGTGAATTAGTGCTAGAAGAGGTAACATCAACGAAATTGAAACACTCGACAAATGTCTTAGCTCCAGAGGAGGATACATTATCATTGTCTTAATATTACAGGGCACCTTTTTGCGAGTAGTGGACCAGAGATATCTTAAATCATTGTAAATATTATCTTCCTTCCCAGCAATATAATTTCTGTATAGAATTATGAATTAGCCGTTTAGCTTTGGAACAATAATATACATATATTTAACCTTCCTATACTCACGCATACGGTCTGTGAGACCGATTTATATAGTATATATACGTCTTTCATTTTGACGTGAGTATAGGAAGGTTAAATGCTCTGCATACAAAGAAGTGAAGTTTTTCATATTACACAAACTCGTAAAGTACAGAGCAAGCCTCGTCAACATTATCAAAATTTTCCATGGAAGATTAATCTGTCAATTTTCTGGCTTAAAATTAAATATTTGAAGTTCGTCATTGATGTGAAATTGTGCAAAAATTTATGTGCAAGTTGAGATTCCAAATACAATGAAGGGTAATGAATGTCTTCAAACGCCGTGACTTTTTCGGGATCGAGTAGTTGACGATATACAATACAATAACAATTATTTATAATTTGTTAATAAAATGTTGAAAGTTGTTTATGATAGAAGTATAATTGTTATACCTTTCACCACGTTCATTCAAAATAATTATTTCGTTCCACAAAAAATGTCTTTTATTTTCTTAAAATACATCTGCAATTATTTAGTTGCGAAACCAATAGGTGATATTAATAATTAAAAAACAGATCTTTCTTTCATTAAAGGAAGTATTGCCATCCATTCTTCATATCTCATGTCGTGAACAACTGGCAAATGAGAATGCATTGCTTTGTTTGCTGTTGCAAATAACGAAGTATTCCATAAGAACGTCAAGAGAATCGATACGAACACGTTGAGACTCAATGCTTTCGACGATGAATATGGAATACGATGAATCAAAACAAGTTATACAAAATATGTTATCGGATGGATGAGCAGGAAATCCGCAAGAACTACTTAACAACATAATGTAATTTACACCAGGCTCTCCGACTCCAATTTTTTGTGATAATAATGTTTATCATAATTTATGCCCGTTAAAAAAATCGTTTAAGTTTTCCTACTCTTTCAAATGTCAAGTATTATAATATTTTTAAGGAGTACATACAATAGCAGCATGAAATATCCGTTAATTGTTTCGAACAGCATAATTCCTACCTGTTTTAACATCAAGCGGCTTTTAAAGCTTACTAATTAAGGATTAAAATACATGTAGCAATTTATATTTGTCCACTAATGAACAAAAAATATATAGAAAAAATGTTACATACTTTAAAAGGTTGTAAATGTCAAATCCTCGTACATCCTTCTCCAATAACGAAAGTTATAAAAAATTGCTTTCGAAATCTGTTAATAGACAAACAAATTTTAACCGAAAAAAATGTGCTGTCACTAATTACAATTCTATAAATTTGGATCGATCAAGTACCGTTTTATTATCATCATTACTATTTATATGCAGCAATGAGCAATAAGCTAAAATATGTGCCTTGAGGAGCTCCAGATAAAGTCGGTTGAATATGAAGAATTTATCTGCACACCTACAAGTGATTCTATACATGGCTACACTATTTTTTTTCGTATTTCAATTAGAAAATTTAATCACTAAAAATATCCTCGCTAACGAACCGTAATTAAAAATAATCATACAGCCATCACGAAAGCATACTGACAATCAGTAACAAATCCGAGAGTAATCTACCACTTTATTTATTACCAGTTTACGAGCCAAGCATCCAATAGACGGACAACAAACCGAGAACGATGAATAGACGCTTTATAATATCCATACATAATACGACGATCGTCCGAGTTCCACGCTTTAAACGGCCAGGTAACTAACTAATTAAAGGACGTACGAGCATAATAGATTTATGCGCCCACACATAATAAACGCTTTTAAAGACGCGATGCAGCACCGAGAGTAAATTACTTCGCATTAATAGACTCGCTAAAATAGATATTGCGCTTAACGTTATTATTAATCACTTGGGACAGCCATCTCGGCACGCAGACAAGAAGGAGGAGGAGGACGAAGACGAGACGGTCATAATGGCTTAATTAAATCTGCATAAAATTAATTGCTCGATTTTAATTCGGCGTCTTATTATCGACGAGTGCGTACCTAGCATGTTCGCGGTTAGAATTAAAATGCAAATAATATAATTTTATTATCGCGGCACGTCGAACATTTCTTCGGATACCGTTGGATGGATGGATCGCCCCGGGGATATGTTTCGAACGAGTGATATACGACTTCGTCTGTTATATACACTTTCGCTAACAGTGATGTCTACATGACGAACATGGAAATTAAGATGTAGACGAAAATGAAATTCGAATGTGATCAGAACCACTACATTGCGACATATGTATGTATGTATGTATAAGAGAACAAAACAGCAAGATTAACAATGATAAAAGTAGTAACAACAAGAGTAAATTCTGCTAAATAAGTCAATAGAATCGACGGCTCCCATCAACGGAAACAAAATTAATGAACAATCTCGCTCAACGATAAGATGTAAAACAGGGAATCGATAAAGGAAATCGCTGTTCTTGATGTTAGTTAATCGTACCTTCGATATAATTTATGTTACCTAATTTGCTTTAATGTTTAAAATTAAGACTAAATATTACGGTTGAAAAGTTGCCACGATTAGTCTTCACCAAGATGTACTTCGATTTTATTTCATATAAGTTACTTCCTTTTCCTTAGAAGTTTTCATAATAGCCGAATTAAAATTACTACCGTTACAAAACGTTTACATACCGTATAGATCTAAATCTCTTATTGTGCAATATTTCGGCGCAGTTCTAAATACTAATTGTGTTGTAAACATTTTAGACGTATTAACGGAGTTATAACACAAACATTCTACGCAAGCCGGTAATGCATGTGATTCAATTTTCTTTATTTAAACTTACTACATTAAGCAAAACACCGTTGAATGAATGAAAGTTCTTGTACAAGAAACACAAACGTTATCAACATAATAACACAAGGAAATACGTTTTTTAGGATGACATAACGTATCCGATCCATACAGAGAAACATTGAATTTTTATGTCTCATATCCTGTTTGATAGCAAATCACATCGATGTGTTTTGTGGAAATATGCTAAAGAATTATATTGTGCCAACTAATTTGTTTGCACAAATATCATCCGATTGTATAAATACAGTTGTATTTTATTATTCACACTACCAAGTGTGTAAGAATCAATACTTTCCTAAATATTCCAGGAAAACTACGGAATATCATCAATGATACATAAAAGTTACTTGTCCGACAACATTCGGAAACCGATTAATTTAATCACAAACATTAAGAGAGGGATAAAAAGAAAATTGGAAGAGGCTGAATTTTGTTAACATTGAAGCGTTAAAGATTCGTACGCAAGTGGAAAAGTAAACAGGAAGAAAATGAGCAGATTTGTTCTATTATAGAATATCGGCTCCTTTATTTTCAGATCTAAAAATAATGTTAATATTTTGCACTCCAGACGACAAATTATATATTCTTTGGATGGTACTTCAATACAACGCGCGTTCTCCGATGTATTCCTTCATACACCACCCACAGTAATCTCTTAACCGTCTCCCCTATCTCCGTTTTCCACACTCTGTACATACATACTTAGAAAGGTGTGACGCCGCGGATCTCGCTCCGTCGAGACAAAACTGAAGATTTAGTGGCGTTGTTCGGCAGAAGAGAATTCAGCTTCCACTACACAGCTACTATGTACCCGCCTAAGTACAAATACAGCGAGCGCTACGGCGAGATAGCGGACGGACACGTTGCATACATCAAGAGGCAACAGCTTTCGGTGCAGCTTGCTTTGCAGATCGGAGATAAGGACATTAGAATACGCCCTCAAAGTTTCTAGACGGAGGCGATCATCCAGCCATCCTTGACACGCGAATGTCACTTTTCGAAATGATATAGTTCCCTTAGAGTGGTAATTTTCTTACCTAGGGGAAATCTGGTGTCTATATATAGTAAGCGGAGTTTGCTGTTTATGAACGAGAAGGACACCAGCAAGTCTTTATGATATACGGCAATTTCACATGAAAAGTTTACTTCTCAGACTCTAGAGCATAAGAGATAAGAAATAAAGCTATTTTTTTCGGACTAGGCTGAAATTTTGATGTGGCCCCTTTATTGTGCAGTTGATGTTTAAAATGCTAATTTTTGTCGTAGTGCAGTTCCGAATTTGTCGACCACCTGGAAATTATTTTTTGCTATACTCACGGCTGGCTACGTCTACACACATCAAGATATATAAAATAAATAAAACTACCCTTACCATACCCTTCGGAAAAAATCTAGATACGTATTTCGGCAACTAAGTTGCCATCGTCAGTGGAATACTGGGAAATTCAGTATCACTAGCGAATCCGGCTAATGCCCAACACACATACACTGTACAACACTAAAGCATTGCACGATGAACACACCAAGACACTGTTGACACTGAACTCTCATTATGGGGAGCGTGTATTTATACTAATGCGGTTGACAGAATCTAAGATTTAATTCAATAGCTCGTACAATTTTCAATTTGGAATAGGTCCTCCATCTGCATTCATAATTCTCTCTCTATTCTTATAAATATATATTCTTTCGTAGCTATCCAGTTCTCTGTTGTTTTCTACCGCCTTAATTAATTATGCCGCATAGCGTGCTTTTTGTCCAAAATATGTCGACTCACACTTGATTTTTCGGGCCTGTTGAACCAAAAATGAGCAATGTGCTCCTTGTATCGTGTTAGTATTGATCGCTTAGTTTGTCCAATGTATTTTATGTCACATTCCTGACAACCGATTTCATACATACTTGATTTTTGATTTATTTCAACCCTATCCTTGGCGTTTCCTAAAAGATTACCTAATGAATTAGTTGATTTATATGTGATCTGTAAATTAAACGGTTTGAAAACTTATGGAACGGTCTTGGTGTAATGATGGAATGGGAATTTAACGAATTTCTTAGCTGGTTTATCCAAAGTTAGGCTCGTGGATTCCTTGATTAAAGTTTTGAAATTTTGTTTCCTAATTAAGTTATCAAACAATTTTGCTTCGAAACCATTGTATTCGGCTATGTTTCTTATGTATTTAAGTTCCCTTTGATATCTTTGTGTTGTGAGGGGAAAATTTAGTAACCAATGTACTAGAAAATTAAGAGATGTTATTTTCTGCTGAAAATTTTGGTTAAAATCTTCAGTTATAAACCTATTGACATTGGTTTCTTTGCGATATATATCTATCTCCAAATTGGTGTTACTCCTGATTACTAAAATATCTAGAAGTGGAAGTTCGCTATTTTTCTTTTCCTTTGTAAATTTTACGGTGTTGAATTTAAAATTTAGTACATCCGAAAAGTCCTGTAATTTATATTTTTTAATGTCAAGAATGGCAAATATTTCCTCTATGTGTCTAATCCTAACACTCGGAAAATATCTAGCATGTTTTTTTAAATTGAGTCTCAAAATTGCTCATAAACAAATCGGCCACAAATGGTGACAAACTATTGCTCATCGAAGTGCCGTCTTTTTGTTCAAAATATTTGCCCTCAATTTGGAAGCAGTTTTAGAACATGCAAAGAGTTGTTAATTTGATATATTCTTTTACATTTACCATGCCTATATCATTTTTATGCAGTAAGTTTTCCAAATTTTTTAAAGTGTCAGGAATATGCACTGATGGAAATAATGAAGTTACATCGAAAGGTATCAAAATCTCATCTTCTTTTAATTTACAATTTTTAAGATTCTCAATGAATTCTGAGCAATTATTTACTGCCAAACTTTCGGGATAAATTCCTAAATTCTTCTACAAACCACTTGGATATAAAATATGTCCTCGAGTTTATTCCAGATACGATGGGTCTCATCAATTTACCGGGTTTGTGTATTTTGGACAAACAGTACAATTTCGGCATTGTGGGATTCGATACTATAAGTCTGTATTTTAGTGAGGAAGTAACCAATTCGGTACACTCTTTTAATATGTTTTTGGTTTCGGTAGAGGATTTTTCTTTAGTTCATAATATGGCCCTCGCGAAATCATTTCGCTAACTCTGCTAAAATAATCCTACTTGTCCAATCTTACGAATTTATCCGCCTTAATATAGAAGCAATTTTTTGCTTTGAGATTTTTAGTTTTGAAGTTGCTAATTGTGTTGACTTGGTTTTGGTTTAACCAATTGGCTTTTTATGTTAATTTTGCATGACTCTCCCATAAAACTCTTGGAAGCTTTGTCGAATTTATTGCTGTTTCAATTCCAGCGATGATTTCCTCGGAAAGTGTTTTTAAGTTTCACATATATAATATTGAATTTTCTTCAGAGTTAAGTTTGAAAAGAAAACAACACTCGACGTCGTACATGATAAATTAAGCAGAAATATCTTACCGGTAAAATGATCTATGAGCGTACCACAACCATAATTTATACACTTCGAGACTCGTAAAATGTTACCAAGAAGCATACTAAACATACCTACCAAAAATTCATTCTCACATCCACTATAAAGAACGTTCATCTACATAGGTAGGTACTTATGTACAGCGTTTAAATTGATTACAACTGCGAAGATAAAATGATGTAAAGTAACACTTCGGCCTCTTCAGCTCCCATCTCGGGACGTATCTTTTACGACCAGTTAGGGCCGACGAACACCTCATAATTCCATTAATCATTCCGAATGGAACCATTTGTAAACGCGGGCTCAGACTAGTCCGAAAAGTACATACATACGTTCTCGCGCCGACAATTAGTCATCTTCTGCGTCGCCCGAATCTTCCCGCATTTCGATAGTGTATCTCGTTAGTTATCCGTTTAGCGCGTCCGTTAATAAGACGACGGTGTGGCATCGTCTATGATGTGCCGTGCCGAACAGACTTCCTCGTTGTACCGCCGGTCGTTGATGGTACGGATGAGGATGAGTCGCTGCCAAACGGGACGAGACAAACTTGGGCCTGTCATTGATGACGATCGGGATCGAGATATGCAATATTTAATGTTACTTTAAAATTGGTACAACACAAAGGCCCAGCTGCACGAACGCGATGCTATCGGAGGACTATCTTGTCACTGCGCATATGTCACCCAGAAACTACGCCAGGATTCCGCTAGAGATGGGTGCGTGTCTAGCGCGTATGAGGATTAGTTTCCGACAAATTAAACGTAGACGATAAATAATTGATGTACTGTTCAACGTACGACCTAGATTTGGTAAGAAAATAGAATTGGGGAAAAACATTTGCTTATTTATTCTCAAATGAATCGTATTTATAATCGACAACGGTTATTACGGGTATTACCAGAAGTTGATTCCATTTAAGCAATACATTTTCGGTAAACGCCTCACGTATTCTTTATTGTGTCAAAGTGTCATCACGTTCTGAAATCAAGAAATTCTCCCACCGGCCGCGGCCACGCGGTCATCTATATTCCCATTAGTGTCCTACCGTCACGATTTCTTCGATGGACCATGAAATATGGTCGAAAAGTATGACGAACGATGACCGAACACATACAGTGTATATGAAAAATGTATTATCGAAAACCGCCCGTATATGCACGGTGTATGTTTATGTGTGCGTGTTGTGTAATCGCGCCGTGATCGAATATGTTTTATTCATTTCATTCACATACATACGTCCATCCATACGACATACAACATACATACGACGAACGCACATCATAAATTAGATAAGTTAACACTGTTTAACTACTTACTGTTATATTCTGTGAATGTCAATACGGCGTACTGTAAACAGCGACATTCCCATGGACGCGATACGAATAAAAAATCGTCGCCGCATGCACGATTGTTATTATTATCATCGAGGCTCGGAGGTATCTTTTCGCTAGCTTTTGCTTAACAGATCGTTTTGCACAGATACATGAATATTATGCGATTTTGCAGCGGTTGGTCGCCAAAATTTGCCATGCAAATTTGAGGCTTGTTTTCGCACCGTTCGGCTCGAAAAGTGCGCAGAAGAGGCCGTCTAGTTAGGACAAACGATGAAAATGCACGTTTATCGCGATAAATTTTGACGAGGCGTTGCGAACAGAATATCCAAATCGAATTGTGCGGGTATTATACATACTGTTCGGCCGTAAATACGACGAGTTTAGTACCGAAAATGTATGACGAATTCTTAATTAACACTATGCACTCTATACGGGACAAACCAGAATTTCTTTAAACTTATTGTTTTAGTAGTTTTTAAGGAAACCATTTAAAATTCCTTCGAATATTTCGAATTTACCAAGCTAGCAAAATAGTTTATCGATTTGATATATCCATAATCGGAGAGTGTCTGTATTAGTACAATATGATAATATTGATAACTAGTTTGTGCAAACAGCGATAATTACAAAATAAGTTAGGACAACCTACATATACACATAACTACTCGCATACAGCGTACTGGCTAAAGTGGGGAGTCGGCGATGCTGTCGGAATTTATTTCGTAATTATACGCCGTTATCGCTGTTTGCCCAGACTATTGACAGAGAGCTAGTTTGAGCAACAGCAACTGAAGATAAGTAAAATATTATTTCGTATATGAATGCAATTGTCAAAATCACTGTGTGAAAATATTTTCAAACCATTTCACGTATAATGGCTAAAACATCCCCAATGCAATTTTCACGTTTTTTAGATCCATATTTACGAGGAGTAAATCACTTTATATACCCTTTTATTGTAAGTTCTCTATACCTTGCTTTCTCCTTTCGATTCCTTGTGCTGCCGGCTGTAAGACTTTTTCTTCTTTCGGTCTACCCTTTGTTCTGTTTAATGCCACTTTCCAGATTGTAATTATATCTTTTGGGTCTTTCCCTGTTCTTCAAATATGTACTTTGATTGTTTTTTAATATACGTCTCCAGCATTCGTTATTGGTTCCGATAATGAGTTTGAATTCTTTTTTCGCGAAAATTATGAAATTTTCCCAATCTGTCTTGGTCATTTTCATCACTTCAACTCCATCCATTATTTATATATAGTCCAATCCGTCTTAAGCCACCTTTTTCGCCCACTAAGGCGCTAAAATTCTATTTTCTTCTAGAATACTAACCTGTAACACGAATTTTATAAGTCAAACTTTCCATAAGTTGACGTGGCACTTGCATTAAAAATCATATAAGTAGATCATTGATCATGCATCGTCTTATGTTTGGCGGTTTTTCAAATCCAGAACATTTCTTATCTAAATGTATATACAGTGCACGCCTAAAGTATGCAATAAATTCAGTGAAAACGAAATCAAATTTTACTGGAAGAAATTCAATTTTATTTGCACAAAGTACACGCATAATTGCTTTTTTTTAATTAGCAACCCCTATTTTTTTTTCTTGATTTTGAGAGATGTTTTCATTGTCGAAGCGACAGTATAAAAATCTTACATAACAAATTCTTCCATATCCACCACCTTATATCTCTAGAAAGTGGGGATATTGAAATAATACATATAGACTATGTGTACTTCGACCTTCATTAGATCTTTCGTAACGTACCCTAATCTATATTTAACCCTAAATATCTAGACATTTTGTGAAGGTACTATAGGGTTTCTGGGGATACATTGCCCATTTCTACTGTGTCCATTGTAGCCTTTCCTAGATTATTCATTCTTGCGGTAAAAATGATAAGAACTGTATGCAGATTCACAATCCTGCACCGCGAACGCTACAGTAGGCAAGTGAGGTACATGGAAGCGGAGGAAACGCGCGAAGATGTAGCCTAAACATCGATGCATTGGAAGCGTTGCGCTTTTCCCGCTTCCAGCGAAGCTTGAAGTTACACTTCCACCCATTGACTATTCCTTAAGCAGTTGTCGAATTTGTATATATTGATTTTTCTACTTGACTTGAACAGTGTGCTTTAAACTTGGAAGAAAATATTATATTTACTAAAAATTATTAAATTATGTCGAATAATGTACGAATCATCAAATCAGGTAGCTCTGTTAGGCGATTATTGAAATAACCTGCGATACAGCCCGAGTTTTCTAATAGACCTTATGGCTCAATAAACTCGTTCTGCTAAATTTTAACTTAATTATCTTCTTAAAATGAAGCTTAGCCGTTCGAAAATCGAAATATGCACGAGTCCGAGTGTATTTTTAACCGTTTACGGCGTTTTTTCTCCACTTCATATACCAATTTTTAGTCAATAAACGTCCGACAGCCGAACTAAACACAAATAAACTCGAATACTGCGGATATACATGCATACGTACGAACGGGCGCAGAGACCCCCGAGACGTACAGCGTTCACGACGTAAAAATAGCACCAGACGCCGTATTTCGTCGGCTTCATCCAGTCAATTAGGAAAAATGCTCCTTCTTTTCGGGCCTAATGAATTCATAAAACGTCGTTCGCTTGTAAACTATTAAAGACGAAGCGACCAGACGATATTGCACAACCGGACGATTATTGGGACGCGCTGTATGTATAAGCGCAGTCGGAGTATTTCTCAGACGAAGACTCATAACACGTCTAAAGATGTGGGTGCTAGGCATCGTCCTAGACCGGCAGACGCGCGAAGAATCATTAGCTCATGATCGTTTCTAATAGTGTACGAAATTCTTTCGCTTTTTCAGTGTCTAGACAATATCTTGTTTGGTTTGGACTGAGGCCACGCACGGCTGCCTCAGAAGAAGTATTTATCGATCAATATTTCGTCGCGTTCGCGGTGTAGTTTTTCGAAATGGATGTCTCGCGTCCATATATATCTGTGGAATACGTAATACTGAGAGCCACGAATAAATTTCTTATTCTATGCAAATAAAAAGGAAACACTCAAATCGTATACAACGGACACCAAGCAATTGAACACAGTGACGATATTTTCTGTATAAATGACGTCATCCTCCATTTCATCACTGGTCATCAATTTCTTTCAGCTGATTTGGTACAATATCCTTTAGAAATAATACCGCAATACGGGTATAGATATATTGGCTCTAAAACTTTAATTATAAAGTATCGGCCGCTCACTTTTGAGCTCTTCTGATCCATTACATTCAGTGGATAAATCCGTTTTCTCTGTTTCTCTGCTTCCTTTGGCAGAGGTTGTTGTCTTTTCGTCTATCCCGCTATTTTCTTCCATTCTCACCTTTCTTTCGCTTTTTCTGTCCATTTGGTGATATTAATTTTTCTAAAATCTTCACAGAGTTGATCTTTTCACCTCCTTCTTGGTCTACCTCTTGGTTCATCCTTCTGTGTAAGACACATTGTTTCGGCTGCGTACCTTATTGCTGGTCTAGCTATTGTTTTATACACTTTTATTTGTGTATATGTGCTGAGTATTTTATCTTTCAGTAGTTGTTGGTATTTCCAGTTAGAGTTTGTTTCCTGATTTAATTCTCTCGTTCATTTCCATACATCTTTCGTTTGTCTCCTTGATTGTTACTCCTAAGTACCTAAAAGTATTTACTTTTTGAAGGGTATATTCCTCTATTTTTAACTTTATCTAAATGTTTTGCTTTCCTTTTTTCATTTTGTAAAGTTTTGATTTCTTCTCTTCTCCCTGTCCCAGTGCTTGCACCGTGGTTTCTACAATAGCATCTTTATCATTGTCCATTCTTCTTCCAAGGTAGCTCAATAGTTTTTGTCCTATGGCCCTGGTGAATGTTGTTTTAGTTTCCTCGCCGTTTAGCTTCTCTAGATTCAATTTTCTTCTATTCACTCCTCTCTCTATCTTTTTCCAATTACTTTTATGTGTACTTTGTATGTCACCAATATGCCGTCCGTATCAGCGTTGGCACCTCTGTATGATCTGCCATCTTCTATTATTTTGATCCAGTTTCTTGAGATGAAGGTGTGGTGTATCCGTTGCTTAAACATCGTGCTCGTAATATATGTGTTCATTGCGGATGCTAAGTTACCTAATGCTCTTCCATTGTCATTAGATGTGTTGTGTATAGTTTCTTTCCCCGACACATTTCGATTATGTTCTTCTTTTCCAAATCTTTCCGTTGAAGTCGCCCACTATCCTGAGTATATTGTTTCTTGGCTCCGGGCTGCACGTTTCTTTTAGTTTTTCATAAAATTCGTTTTAGCTAACACGAGTATATGTCGAAAATATTCTTCCGTTTTTAGTAGTCGTCCACATCACAAAATCTTAAAGTTCGGCAAAAATTAATTTCAATTCGATTCGGGTTTTGATTTTCGAACTAAAGTAAGAAATCCCACGGTATGGTGACGCTTTCGCTCGTTTTGTTTACACATCTCGTAACGATTTTATTCACACTCGAAGAAACCGCACCCATCTTTATTACCTATAGATTTGAACGTACACGGAGGTAGATCGAAAAGAGATTAAGTAACTGTTATGGCTCTAATAGCGGCTAAATATTGTCGTCCTGCCCCCGTTTCGAGTCGAATATTCGTTTAAATATGGGTAGGGGCCAAACGTGCGCATACACTGCCATTGTCGATCCGGGCGGATTAATTTTTTGCACGAAATTTCTCTATTAAACGGCCGCATTTGTTCCGACTCCCCGCCGCGATAAATTCATCCAACCGTCGCAACATATTAACTATTTATATTCGACAAATGAGCGAGATAAATCCCTTCGGATCCGAGTGCGAAAGTCGCAACGAAATTCCCGAAAACATCTGGCTGGCACCAAGAACAGGTATCCCGGTTGCACATATACAGACACGTGTGTGTGTGTGTATCTATAAAAATCCTCTTAATAACCGGCGATTTTATCGCGACGAGTTATTAATTTCTTTTTATTACTGCGAGAAACAAATAAAATAAGAAGGTGAAGCGCGAAAAAATGTAAACACACACACACATCTTGGCTATATTCCGTAGAACACGGCCTACCTACGCTTTGTGTTAAAAAGAGTAATGTTACCACTTAGCAGACTTGCATTTCTGCGAGGTTTTCAGTTACGGGGATAAATTTATGCAGGAGAATCTTTTAAGAGGTGCTATAAATATTTTCGAGATGGTTTTAATATACCGGGGCCCAACGAACAATGTAACGAACTAAAATTGAAAAAAAAAACTAAAGAAATAGCATCCACTTCACAAAAAGAAAATTGCTTTACAAATTCATCAATTCAAGAAATCTGACATACAACAAAGATCTTCGAGACAATACCAGCAATACCATTTTCACGCTGCTATAACATCCTTCGCAAAACATAAAACATCATATTATACATTCACTCAAGAGAAAGTTTCAGCAGTAGAGCTATTATTATCAGATACCAATGTACAGGTGTATATATACCTATTACCAAAATTTGGAGCCATAATTCATTTTGACTTATTCACTCAAAGAATTCATCGCACAACAGGTACGCAGAGGTATCGGCTGCACTCCATAAATCAATATCGGCCGAAAAAAGCAAATATTTGATTTATGCTTTTACGGCTCGTGTCGTCGACATTCACCTTACCAGATGAAAATATAAATATTGACCGGTAATAGAATAGGGGGCCTTCAGTCAAGAACTATTGCGGATTCGTCAGGGACCTATTTAGATTGTCCACCTGGTCGCTAGAAAAGCGAGACCGCATTCGGCAGAACGGACCCAGAAGGAGGGCGATGTAACAATTGAAATTTTAGGCACCGATAATTTTGCGCAACGGAAGATGTTTGATTCATGCTGCATTTTCACCACTGTTAGACATGATTCTCAAAGGCAAAAGCTAGAAAAAACGCTAACGCTATCGACCCGTTTCCATATTTTTTTATTGTTGACTAAGTAGAATTGAAACTTCTAAACTTTAGCACGTAAGTATTCGCATTTAGAAACGAAATAATAATTTCGAGCGAAAAAGAAACCTAAGCACTCGTGAACTCACGAACTCATGAAAACACGTTGAATACAAATAATGGAATGAGAAGGTCGAGAAATTACTAGTTATTTACACTTTTTGTGTTCAGGAAAGTTAGAACACAGGCGTTTATAATCTACGAGTTACAAGTTACTTATTATTAACCTTCCTATACTCACGCATACGGTCTGTGAGACCGATTTATATAGTATAGTATACGTCTTTCATTTTGACGTGAGTATAGGAAGGTTAAGGTTCTACAAACGCGCGTCTTGTTCGCTAAAAGAATAGTTTACCTACAGCGAACACGACACGCGTGTGTGGAAAGAAGGCGATAGACCTATACGAGTTTGTTACATGTGACGGAGCAGACATATATCAAACTTTTATAAGTCTATCGCTTTCTTTCGACAAACGCATGGCTTGTTCGCTGTATCTAGACTGTTCTTTCAAAGAACAAGACACACCTTTATCGAACCTTACTAATTACTAGAGTTTGTTAAAAAGGTGGTACCGGATGGCAGTAGTGTAGCCGAAGGGGTGTGAGTAGGCGTAATCTTTAACTCGTAGTGGGTTCTGACTGTACTGCGAGAGAGTTCAAAGCGGCAGTACGTTGTACGCTGCACGCTAAATAAGTACGCAGGATGGGACACCCAAATGGTGTAACGTTCCATTCGAATGTGAATAAATACCGCAGGCATTTCCCTGGATTAGAATATAGAAGTCCGCATATTTATTGCACAATATGCAATAGCGGACTGCTAAGTCGCGATAGGTTTGAATGTAGAAAACATTGTAAAAGTAAACATCATGTGTTGAATATAAGTAACAGTATTCCATACCGGCAATTTATATAAGATTTTATTTTTATGTTATGCGTGTGCAACACCCCACAACTTCTAGCATCCAATGAACATGAAATCGTTTATTTTGGGAAGTGGCCAACATCTATGCAATTACGATACAATCTGCCACGTGTAAGGAATGTATAAAAGACAAGTTGAGAAATAATAAAATCTGCCTATGTGTGGATGAAACAACTCATGCTCAGAAACACAGCGTCATTCATGTTGTAGCGCGTCCTTTAAAACGTGATGGTCCACCAGCTTCATGGTTGTTATCCAGTAAAAGGATTCAGAAAAGTGATGCGGAAACCGTAGTCAAGATAATAAAAGACTCGTTACGGGAATTTTCTATGACAGTAACCCAAGTCCCATGCCTTCCGACTCTTCTTCACATAACATGCCTCATTCATGCATGCCAGCTCGTAACAGAAACTACTCCAAAGAAGTATGATGGATAAGTCAATAGCATCTACCAAAAAAGTGTTCATCAAATCTCCCAAACACATCCGTGTATTCAAACAATTGTGTCCGAAATTACCAACCCCCTGGGCCTGTAATAACGCGATGGGAAACATGGCTCCTGGCAGTATCTTACTCTCAGAAAAATTGTTCACGAGTGTCATTTTGAAAATTAACTTTTTTTTCAATTCGGACGTTCAACAATAAATATATGAAATATTCATGAACAATTCTGAAGTTGCACAAGCTATTAGATAGCAAGAAAACAGACACTTGAGAGATGGCCCATCGGCGCCTCCACCAATATCCACATTCCCTGAATATCTTTGAATAAATTTATTATACACTTATTAGCCTCAATTCCATGCCAAATTGCTAGTGTATCCTCCCTCTTTCAAGCACAATACAGCCCTATATCTTGGTGAACACTGTTCCGCATACTTTGGTCTTATTTATATTCCCAATAACAGGCAAAAAAATTTCAGACTCGCAGCACCTGTAGATAAGCTTATAAAACACAATCACAATAACGATATTGATAGAAACTTGTCATTTTTTCCGCTAATATAAGCGATATTATTAAAAAAACTGAGGTACCTACATTCCACACGATCAGTGCTTTCCGGTATAGCTGCCGGTCTTTCAGCATAGAATCCAACTGAATACTCGTTTCAGTGTGGTGAGCACTTAGCTGCTCTTCGATCTCAGACGGTTCTCTTTCTTTTCTCATTGTAAATGCGACGCACGCGTTGGCGCCGCTTTCCCGAGCCTCATCATTCCCATTCAAAATTATTTTTAATATTTATGTCTCGCTGTGAATCAGAACATCAGCCGAGCGTAGAGAACACCACCACCGCAGTCTTTGCCGGATACACAGATCTTTTGCTTCTCCGCAATCGTTGTTTTACTGTAGGTTTTATTAGTTCCAGTTGAGCTGTTGGGCCGTAAGTCGGTAAGTCGTTCCTGAGCGTATGTGTACGTGATGACGACACGCCATCGCATTGGCGCTCGCATTTACCATTTCTGCACGAATGTATGTGTGTGGAATAGATAGGTGTGTATGTATGTATGTACGTATGTATGTTGGTTGCGCTGTTGGTATTGCTAATCTTTCCCGATTACCATTACATGTGTACCTTTCAGCGTACGACGATAATATTTAATATCGGAGAGGTTGTTAAGCGCTGACAAGCATAAATGCGCGAGTCACAATGCACAGTTCGCAGATACTCGCCGAGGCGGTCATAGATAACGGTTCGAAGTGACACGTCACTTATAAAAAGTCGACCAAATCGTACAGCTATGGTCTATGCGTGCTTACCACTGACTTCAAGTTACTCTCGAGCATTTCTCGTTTCATTTTGCTCCAGACATAGAAAAAATGGAAGCAGTGATACGATAATGTAGTAAATCGTGTTCGTTGTCCAATAATTAATTAATGTATGTCCAATTATTAGGACGACGAATATATTTGGGTGGATTTCAGTTTACATACGTGAAATAAACTGTACCCCTAGATAGTCCGCGAAGGCTCGTTTTATCTAGTCTCCTAATGTGTGCAGTATAAACGTTTGAACCGAACTTTTAGGGACAGCTAGAACGACATCTCTATTAAAAAAGAAAAGAGCGCCGAGTGAACCGGTATTGCATTGTGACAATAATAGCAGAGCAGTGTAAACAATATTACAAGCGGCTAATTCAGCACCAGTTTAGGGCGCGTTCGGATCATCCCTAAAAGGAGCGACGTCCCGATTTCACGGGCCGCCTGTCACCAATACCCCCGATCCGTTTTGTGTGTCATCCTGAAACGAAAATATCTTCGTGTGTCGTTCTACTACTATTATTACTATCTGCATCTCTACTACGTATACATACATACATACATATGTCGCATTATGGTATATATGCGAGTAAATTGAAGCGGTACAATACGAAAAGATCAAATCAGTTTTTTTCTTTCTTCCGGTCTCTATAGATATATATCGGCTGAACGGCTTGTCGTATCTATTGGGAAACGGTTGTTTCTAAATGAAGAAATGGAGATAATTAAACGATCACTAAAAGTTTAGGTAGTCAATCAAATATGATTCTCATTTCATGTTAAACATGTTTCTAAATTGATGAAAGGTGGAAGGTTGGATAGGGAAATCATGGCAACAAGAGGAACAGCTGGAAGACTATTATGTTGCATTAAAAATACCTTCTTAAATAAAAGAGAGATATCAAAACCAACAACGATATTGAATGAAAAACTGAGAATATTCAATTATAGTCTGGAGAGTATGAAAATATACTTAGAAAAAACAAAGACAATAATTATCAGCACAAAAGACGAAAAGCACGAGATTTATCTGCGGGAAAAAAAACTTGAATAGGTGAATAGTTTTAAATACCTGGAGGCAATGGTAATGAAATATGTAAGGTTTAATAGAGAAATCATGGCAAGGACAGGAACAGCTGCAAGATTATTCATGATGGTATCAAACATATCATTTTAGGTGGAAAACAGATACCAAAGCCAACGAAAGCGCAAATATTTGAACGGGTAGTAAGACCAGTTTTAACATATGAAGCTGAAATATGGACAAGAACAATGCATCAAAAAAGCAAGTTATAAACCACGGACATGTGGTTTCTGGGAAAAATTGAAGGTAAAACGAGACTGGACAGAATCAGAAATGACTCTATTAAGGAAAACCTGAAGGTTAAGCCGATACATGTCGTAGTCGAGGAGAGTCAATTGAGAATGAGGGAGACAGGGATGGTTAGAAAATGTGTACAAGGCACGAGTAGCGAGGAAAAGAAGAAACGGAAGACCAAGGAAAATCTGGGCAGAACAGATACAGGCGGCTGCTGACAAGCGAGGTATAGAATGGAATCCGTGAAAGAACACAAGATAGATAATAGTTGAAGGACTTCTGGAAGGGGAAATAGGATTACAGCTTGACAGCTCGACGTTACAGCCTTACAGTCGAAAGGATAGTAGGAAAGGCCTTCGGTTTAGTTACTTAATTATGTTTCTAAATTAATTCTTCAATACACGACGGTAGGGTTAGAATCGATGAGCGGTAAAAACGATAGCAGAAGGAGAAGAAACATTAAAATATAATATGAAAATTGTATCTTAAATTAAACAATTTTTAGCCTAAACGCACTAATTCCAACCTTCAAATTTCGATATAGTAATAGTAGTATAATAGTTTCAATATAGTAATACAAAATAGGCGAAGTTTAGTTGTGTAAAAATTAAATACACTGCCATTCTATGTACCAAAAGTAAGAACCGTTTCGTGCTACTTTCCATAATGCGAATCTGATGATTATTTCCTGTTCCATTCTCTGTTTATGACATCAAGCATATTTTTAGGGCCCCGAAACAAAGATCTCGGAACTAGATTTAAATTACAAATCATTATTCTGCCATAAACAACTCGTAAAATATTTATGTACACTTATACGTACGTGCGGATGTTGTACAACATTTATACAATCCAAATAGAAACAGAAACCGACAGCCTTTTCTCCTATATTTATCTGCAGCCTACAATAAATTTAATTAATTGCTCATGAAAGACGATATCGTCCATAAGCGTCGATGAAACAAGTTTTTCCTTATTAAATTTTACTTACAAGGTTTCCATAAGAAAGCGTCTGAAAAGGGACATAGGATATTCCGTTTAACGTCCTGTTCGTATCTATGTATTGTATGTGTGTCTGTCGTGTATTCGCCGGAGTTTAATATCTCAACTTCCTTCGAGTATCGTTTACAGTTTCGATATAACAAAGGAGGCGAGCGAAAGAACCCTCGCAAATATTTACTTTACGCCGTAGTAATAATATTCTGGACGTAGTTTTCGAGCCCAATACGGCCACAATATTAAATATATTATGTATAAATGCGCCCACACATATGCTTACATTTATACATTTTACGAATGGAGATGGATACGTTTACAGATGCAGTCGGATGTGTATAAATACGAGGCACTTATAAAACTCGACACATAAACAGAAAAACAGGTTTTGTATGTTTAGAATCGACTCACACTTTTAAAAATGGATTATGTGCGTGTGCATGCAACTTCGTGGCTGTATGGACGTTTATTTGAGTGGAATTCCTTGATGTATCTTTTCTTAGCGCAATCGAAGATACCATTCCGATGCGTGTATTTATCTTCTGTATTAAATTCATTTTCATCTGCGTACATGCACTCGATACGAAGGCTTTAATCGTCCGTTTCCATTTCAGTGGCGAAATATTATTTCCCGTCTTACTCCGAACGCAGAACCAACAGCCTACCTTCGTCGTATTATTAATCGTTTAATGTCCGCGCGAACCCAGATCCAATAATGTCGTTTATTTATTCCGATTTCTTTTCGTCTCTTTCCCCTTTTTCTGCTATCTCGAACAAGATAAAAACGAGTTTAGCGCATAAGTTAATTCACATTACAAACCGCGTAGTTCGAGTTCAATCACACGCTTTCATGTCGTACTACGATATAAATTTATTTCACTGATATCTTTAGCTACAGACCAATATCTTTGCTACCTGTTCTGTCAAAAACATTTGAAAAATTATAAAAGATCAGAATTACTTATTTGATTTGAAAGTAACAATTTATTTGCAATGTCACAGTACGACTTCAGAAAATGCGATCATGGATATTTTTACCAAGATTTTGGATGAATTTAAGCACAATGAGTGCGTGATCGGTACATTCTATGACCTTACAAGAATGTTTGACTATGTACAGCTTCATATCTTGATTAAAAAGTTAAAAAATTATCGTTTCAGTCCTACTTGTCTATTGCTAATCTAATCTTATTCATCTAATAGGTTTCAATACGTCACTTCTAATGGTTCCATTTCCGACATGCGACCCGTCTTGCTTGGTGTTCCGCAGGACTCTGTGTTGGAGCCATTATTGTATTTAATTTATAGTAATTACTTGGACCTAATTGTGGAAAATAACCTCTGCAGTGATTCTCTATGCTGACGATACTACTATTTTGTTACTCCGGTAGTAATATTGATCACATAGTACAAAATAGAGTAATAGCACAGACGAACGTGGCTTCTTGGTTTGCTGCTAACAAACTAAGCATTAACGACAGCAAAACCACGACTATGGTATACACTCTTAGAGAAGATAACTACAAGTTATTGCAATCCACAGAAAAAGGTGAATTTCTTGTTATTTACCTTGACCCTACACTTAAATGGGACGTCCGTATTAACAGCCTCTGTAGTAAACTAAATAATAATGTGTACTTTTGACGAACGTTGAGCTCTAATGTTTCCAGCCTGTGCTACTCAATGTTTATTACTCCTTGTGCCAATCGCTAATATTATATGGGATTATGGTTTGGGAAAATAGAGCCTCGTGGGAGAGAGTATTTAGATTGCAGCGTAGGACACTCAGACTTATAAACAACATTGATTATAGAGCAAATTTTAGGGCTTCTTTTGTTAATCTTAATATTCTGAGCTATCTATATCTATCATTAATTACAATTAAAAACATATCAAAATTTACATTAAATGTTGGATTTGAGAATTATGGACGTTCATGTTCAAATGACATTTTGTTTAATATTTCGCGTTCTATTTATGCTTTTTCAATACTACACACGCCACCTTCTAAAGATTTAGTTACCCTGGGTGTGTTAGCTTCTTTGTTTAAATGCAGTCAATGAAGTTTAATGGGAGAAAAGTATGTAACTAGGAAAATATCAATCATCATAAGAAGCATCGATTAAAAGATAGAAAGCAATGTAAACATTTAGACACATACAATCAACACTTTTACGTTACAAGAAGTCCTAATTACCACTGGATATAAGAAGAACTTAGTTGCTGAGTATCTATTTCAAGGACACAGGTGCATTCACAATTTAGTCCTCTGTGATAACTTTATATCAGTGATGATTAATTGCGCTATCTATGGAAAAATAGTAAACATATCTAGTTACCACGAAGACAGAAAAATGTAGTAACCTTTGGAATTGCGAAGCGGCCTGGTTGAAAAAAATGAAGAAATGTTGGTTGGCAAGCAGAATGAAAACAACACGAAAAATCAACGAAAAGATTTTTGACAAAAATTACAATATAAATTGTAATTATATGTAAAACTAAATGTTTTAAAAGAAGTAAATATTAAACAAATACAGCTTCACCGAAGACAAAATTTAAGGGGGATCCAAGATCCAAGAATCTCATTATAAAAGAAGAATTTACACATAAAATATCTCACACTTAATTACTTTGAATTTATGTAAAATTATATCGAAATCCTTGTAAATACATTTGTGATAATACATGCCTTATATGATTCTCAGTACAATATACACTTATAGTTAGTTTGTGACCTATGTAAGATTGTGAACTGTATTATTTAACAATGTATGTATGAATGTTTTTATCTCTTTGCAGTTGTTGCTTTTTATAATATTGATTATTTGTTTGTTATTACTTTGTTTACTTGTTGCTTTGCATTTACTATATATTCACGTTTGCATGCACATTATTGTACCCGAAATAATAAAGTGCTATTATTTATTATTATTGAACTTATTTTAAGAGGAACGCGTTGTGTCTTTTATCGAAATAATGTAGAATTTACTTTTATCCTATTTTCATGTTTCCTATTGTTACTATGTATTTTGCCGAATTAAATCGCAAAAGAAAGAAGTGTAATGTTAATAATTACATAAGTGACATCAGAATCACTATCTCTTACAGAATGTCTTCAGAATTATCGCATTTTCGTATATAATAAGCTAGATGACTTGTAAATTGGTTCTGCTTCTAATGAGGCACGCATGATATATATACGGAATATTAATTAATGTGAAAGGGAACCAGCACGGGCGCCTTCTATTAGGGGCATCGGTAGCAACGACGACGCGAAAAACAGCGAGAGGCGTCCGCGACAAATGAGCGTCGCTCACTTTTATGACAGGCGCATCCAGTTAACAGTGTAGGCTTCATAATTAGGACTCAGCCGTCTGACGATCTACGAGCGACATATACACAACACGCGTATACTTTTGAACGTGTGTGTATGTGATGTGCGTTGTATGCAGATACGTGTGGGTATATGATATACGTTCAACACTAATAGCGCATAGTCTATGCAGGTGGGCCGGCCCGTATCATGTCACTCTGACAAACACGTCGGCCGCCCTGCGACGACTATGAGTGACTGTCCGTTAACGACAACTGGAATACTAATATTAGAAAAACTAAGACAAGCCTGCTGCGAAATGCGACCGATTCTATATTAGTTGCTTTAGATGTTGCGGTTCGCGTAACAGAGATCCTTTTACGCACCCTATTATATCATCATCAGTTGTGACAAAATATAAGCGGCTAGCAATGCTATTGAAAACGGTGAAAATGTGAATTGGCAAGAAAGCGGAATTACACCAGCCGGCGTTTGTCGCATCTCAGCTTCCAACGTTGATAAGTTCATCCAATTGCTTTTAGACTTTTGCTGTCAATTGCTGTACGTACGCCCAACTTGCAAGTAATTTAAGATCTACCTCTCTTTCCTCTCATTTTCGATTACTATGTCCATATATTTAGAACCTACGTGTTCCCATATATGTATTCCATGGGCCCACCATGCCTCTATTGTTTACACTACCCTCCTCACCTTTCTCCGAGTTCACAGCAGGACATAGAACTCCACTCTGTTTCGAGAGTGTGTGGTCATCTTCTGCATTAACCAGACAAATGGAAAGGCGATTAAGAATTTAGAAATAGCGGATACATTAATTGGAATTTAAGCTTTGGGCAAGGTTTCTCCTTCTATTAGGAGATAGCCAAACTCGCCTCTCTCAATTAGGTCAATATTTTACCAGGATCCTAGAAGAGTATCTACCCTATAGGGTATACCGCCTTCATATCTTAGCTAATTTTATTCAACTCCCAAACCTCAAAAGCATAGATGGTGGATATGTCTATAGTGGTGTCCGTAATACTGTTCCAATTTACGGGATAGAGCTCTTTAATACACTATTCCTTGTTTATTAAATTCTCAATCCTTTAGCCAGTGTCTCTTTATTCTGGAATTGCTGTCCGAAGATATGAAAATGCCTGACATTTGCAATGCATGTTTCACCTTCCAGTTGTAGGTTGCCCTCTTATATTCCTACTACCACAATCTCTTAGATTATTTCAAAACTGTTTTCATTTTCCACCTTGTCCACCTTTCATTAAGCGTTTAATCACGATTACGTATAGGTATTGTTCGTCTTCTATACAGCTGTTCTGGCTATCTGGAAAATAGAGTGTGAAAATGATGTCACCGTTAGACTGGCAAAGCACTTTTCATTCAATTATCGTCAAAAATGCATTCTCAAACTGTTTCCAGCGTAAAAATGGTGTTGCGGGAAGTTAATTTTTCAATTCGATTTCATTCATATCCGACTTTTTGTCCATTTTTAAGCACTTTTTGCGGCAAACTTGTCACTACACAAGTTTATTTAATTTTGAAACATTTGTTTTGCGAGCAACGAAGCCAATGCCTTCAACTGTATGCTAGCAAATTTCCAGAATTCTAAACTGTTCTATCTAGTGTTGAGGTGGCTCGTTCTAAAAATGCTATTTGTTTGTTTATATTTAATCCATAATGTTCAATCTCGTTTAGAAATTTTAGAAACCAAAGTAGCATTTATCCCCACTTACAGGGAAACAGTAGTAAGTGTATCTCGCCGATTTAAATGAAACTTTGTGGGCTTATTGACCGATATAGTGTAAAAATTTATTTTTGTGTTATTTTCCTTCTTTCTTTGTTGTTGTGCATTATTGTAAATTGTCCTATAATTGTTCTATAACTGTTGGGCAAATAAAGATAATTATTATTGTTATTAATATTACTAGGATCGTGAGAATATAATTAATTCACTTGAGTTTTTAACAGATTTAAACTGTTTTGTATGCTAGTGAGGGGTTGCTTCCAAAAACATATATTTGTTATAGGGAAAATATTGTCAATTGTGCATGTGAAACAGTTTAAATCTTGTCTTAAGTTTTTGTTATTGAGTCAAACAGTGAAGGATAGTGTTGAGCTTAGGGCGTTGTATACCCCGATAATGTAAGATTGGGCAGCTAAGAAGGTTACCGTTTTTTTACACTACATCGCCCTATAAACACACAAAGTTTCATATAAATCGGTGATAAACACTTACCAGGGTTTCTTTATTAGTCCCAATCATTGACTATAAGATGCATCACTATACAGTTTGATTTTGTGTTTTCATTATTTCTTATTTCGTACCAAACTTCTTTATTGCTTTATTTTATCAATATGTTCATGTAGTCATCATCAACTTTGAACATATTAATTTTTGTTATTTTACAATAGTGTAATCGATGAGAAATCATTAAATCTTGAGAGAACTAATGATGTTTTCGACGAAAACGACGTCATTAGTTTATCTAGTGGGTTCGTCGCGTCATACAACAACGAATTTCACGCAGTCGAACTATTCAAGGTGGAGATATCTTTCAAGTCAGCGTGTCGGACAGACGATCGTTCTCAGTTCGAAGCCGCGTCTCTTCAGGTTCGCCAGCATTGCCAACGACACGTCCCATTTTAGAATTTTAAACGAGCCCACTTCGTAAAAGAACGAAATTGAATGAAATTCTGAGAGATAGGCCGACACGGCGACCACCTCGCGTCTCGTACTCAATGGTGGTGGTCGACTTGAACCATTAACGTTTACTGCACCAGTTTCAACCGCGTGCTTCGTCCGCGAGACGAAATCGCTTCGACGAAGACGAAGTCGATCATCGGCGTCATTGAAAAGGAACGCCTGCTTTCCGAGCCTGTTGGATCGAATAACAAACGATTCGTGTTCGACTTGTTGATTTCTGTTGAAATCGTAGAAATTTTTTTCCTTTTTCCATCCAATAATATGCCAAACTGCAAATGTTTTAAAACATAGGGACTCTTTAGTCTACATGAACTTCACTAATAACATTCAGATAAAATAAATATTTTTGTAGTATGCACTTACGTGATAGAAAGAAGTACTGAGGTTCAATATAATTTGGTAAACGAGAGTCCCACGAATGTAATGGTCGCAACGCCCGGCCGAAGGCCACTAAGAAACCAATTGACCATTAAAAAGATCCCTAAAACTATATTTAACAACTGAAATAATCATATCACGCATCGCATACATAATGTATAAGAGCTGTATTTCTAGCATATTCATGCAAAACATCGCTTGTAATCCAATACATTTCTTATCAATTTTTAATATTAACTCTTGCAATTTTTTCAGTTTCCGATAAATCTTCTGGAACGGAAGAAGTTGCTTGCTGTCTCCTTAAAGGTTTGTGCATTTTTGTTTGTTCGTTATATACACATATGAAACCATTTACGATATCTCGTTCCCTTTCTCATTTTTCGTCGAATATAGTTTTCTCATAATACACTTAATCCGAAATGAATTTTATTGTACCATCGGGCGTTTAATACTCCGTCGACGAAACGACGCGACGGGGCGTCGGCGTAAGGTGACAAAACCAATGTTAACACGGCAAATATGAAATTCAAAACGCCCACGGCGCCCTCTCCAGCCGTTTTCATCGTCGACGGCGGCGACGGAGGCGGCGTGCGTCGTCGACTGTCATAATGCTAATATATTTCCAATTGGAGCGCCTGAACAAACAGGGAGAACAAACGCGGCCGAACGATGTCATACCGACGACGACGATGCAGAATATAATAAAGCAAAAGCGAACGTGAAACGCCACCCTAGCCCTCGAGGCGACCGGAACACTAGCAAAACGTTATTGCGACGTCATAAAAGGACGAATAACTTCGTCAAAGGAGGTAGAACGCGCGTTTACTCACTTCATCTAATCCCTAAACCTGTCTAGTATCTTATGCATGATATAAATATTTTTGGAACCGAGTTACCAGTTACTCAACTCAATTTACTTTTATTTACTTGATACGCATGACTGTAATAGTTTCAGTTAACGAATTGGGGTACCTATATGACACCTACGGCTAGGCTCCTTAACCTTAATTCGCAATGTCTTGAACGTTCATTTCTGGTCTACTTTCGACCTACATGCTTAACAGTGCCCAAATTTCCAAACCTTTAACAAACGCTATATGTCCTTGGGGAAGGATACTGATATCATTGTCGCAGAATTCATGCGTAGGCACATACTACTCCCTTAAAATACCATCTTTATAAATATCAATACTTCTTTTCCACGGGTAGCCGGATAGAGGCAGATTACGCAAAATGGAACCCCGCAGATCATCAGGTTACTGGTGTGGACTAGGGTTATAGAAAGAATGTGTTAAGCCATCAGCCTGTTCTGTCTGCTTTGTCACTTGGTTGCGGATCCAGATCCAGATAGCTACACATGCATCGTTTAGTCCCAAAATGCGTTCAGCTTCCTGTACAAGAAATCCAAGTCTGTATTTAAAAGCTGTTTCAGACCTTTAGTCTTAAGCAGAACAAAATCCCTAATTGAATAATATTGCAGTAACATTTAAATTTTATAACCTTTATTAGACATTACAAAAACGTTATGCAAAATTTAACATAGGGTTTTCCTTTATTCGGTGGAGTTGGAGAAATGGGATAGCATTTGTAGATAAAAGCGCCTCCGACAGTGCCTGTACATTCCATTACTAATCGGATCGGGCGGGATTTGCTCGGTTTTCCTGATATTTTATTAGATATTACGAAAACATTAGATAAACTTAAAAAGAATAGAGTTTTCGTGACTGCATTCCAGCATAAACGCACGGGGTGTTGTCTACCTTTGGCGAGGTGGACCGCGAACCCGTCATCTATCGTTACTCACAATTATCTCTTACGGATCGTTGGTCTGATATCCTGAGATTCCACAATGCACTGTCCAAGCAAAATTTAAAAAATTCGAGAGACAACTTTACTTGGGATGGCAAGGGCGATGAGGACCTCTCACACTACTGTTGTGGAGGCGATGCTCAATCTAGCTCCTTTATATTTGTTTTTGAGGGGAAATCTGACCTACGGCGCCCTAAAAGTAATGCAATTGATTTTGGTGAACATCTTCGTATCCTGGAACTTGGTAAAGTTGGAGAAAGCACCTTGACAGGGACAGAGTTTTTCTTGACTGACAAATTGGGAGAGATTTTTGTCTGATTTGGTGCGATTGGAGAAATGGGATATATACAGTCGAGTCTCGTTTATCTTGAGGCTCATGTATTTTGAGTTTCATTTATCTTAACTTGGGGGTCTCGCTTATTTTAAGTTCCACCCTCCCCTCCATGTTCCACAATTCCACCGTCACGCTAGAATCTAGAGTGAGCTTGGAAGAAATGGGAGGGGTGGAGGTGACGCAATTCCAGTTGGCATGGCAACGGTGGCGGTAGTGGAGGACCCTGCCGACTTAGATAAACGAAACTCGTTTGTTTCGGAGGACTGAAGATAAACGAGACTTGACCGTAATTAGCTTTGGCAACAGCGCCGCTTCCCCTCATTCTGACTTGAGTGCTATCCCCACTACTGGATCACCTTGGGTTTCATATCCGTCTCTGTCAACGGTAGCTCAATGAAATAGCGTATGATTTCGCTGCTTCAAATTCAATTTAGCGCGAAGTGAATTTCGACGGCGTGAGCACGCGTCAGTAGTGGGGGCACCCAAGTTCCAGGAAAAATACCAGCCCTATTACCAGAGCGGACTGTAATTCGGAAAACTTTGAGAAACATCTTCACAGACCGGAAGGCGTCTCGTGTTTTTGCAGTTCCGGAGAACTGGACTACATACGTTTTGTATCTTACGATGGGACTAAATGTCTAGAATAAGTTTTACATACGCACTTAAATTGCTTGCAGAAGGGACTAACTGTACGTAAGTACTAAATGTGTCTTGGGATCAAATGTCTCGAAAACTAACTGGTCCGTATTCATCTCTGGACTTAGATCAATGGATAAGCGCACGAGGTTCATGTTCTGTATACAGACTTTGGAGAAAAACCCTACTGAACAACGTGCGTAGATCATCGCTGAATGATCATAGGCAGCCTCTAACTCGAGTATTAAGAAATTGAACCAACACAAGAAATTTGTTTTGATCTTAAAAACCTATGCAGTAACGGCTGAAGATAATACGCGGTAAATATTCATTGTTCAGTTGGATTAGAAAACTAAAATTAAAAATAAACTTCTACGATCTTCATTCGTAAACGACGTAGAAAGCAGTAACGGAGACACGATCTAATTATTTATCATTACAAATATACGTACTTAAAATTCATGAGGCGACATCGAGGTAATCGCCAAATGGAAATAAAAACACACATTGCGACCGAAGTAGATTAATGAATGTGTATGTACGTACATCCATACGTATATAGATACAAACATATAACGTACACATATACATATTGATTTGTAATTTAATTGTTGGCTTCCATATGGGTAATTAAGTTGATAGAAAAGCGTTTGCGTTGCGAGCTAGACTGGGGGACGGCGTGGTTGACTGACAAACGATCGATTTCAATTCGCTCCAAACTTAAGGCAATAACAGCCCAAATTTGAAACCGTTATCGACAAATATCCAATAATCGTCTCCGTACCGGCAGTTTTGAAATGTTTTGTCTGCGAGAGAACTTCAAAGCTAACTAAGTCATAACTGTTCACACACTATTTACGGTTTTCGCCCTAATTGAAAAGTTGCGATCCCTTTCCTACACATGGCATCGAAGCAGGAGAAGATGCTATCTCATACTATGCACCATCCATAAGCATGCCTATGTAAACACACCGACTAGGCGACATATGGCAGTATTTCATATTGCCAGGAAATTAAAATCTCCGTTTTAGTTTACTTCGGCACGAGCCAAATCCAGCCGAAACATAATATTTTAAAATAGTGTGTGTGACATACGCCACATGTGCATGCGAACAGCCAAAGGAAGAGGGATAGAGGAAAAGGACGCAGGACGCCCGTTCGCTCGAGACCGCATCTCTTGAGAGTTCGCGGCGCTTGGACGGATAGTGTGTACGGTTGAAAGTCGATATATTTGGCTCGATTTCGCCCAGTTAGACAAATCGTGCACGTTTTCTAAATATCCGACGCAAAAGAAACACACGTCCTCGCTATAGATACGCGTATTTGAACAGGTGTTTTCCAGTTAGGGTGTGCTTGAGATCGCATTTCCATCCATCCATTGTTTATTCTTATATTTAGCGAGTTCTTAAAAAACGAAAATTAATTTTGCCTCCAGTCAAATTAGACTACAGAACACGTTTTACCTAAAAAAGAGAACTCGAATAATTGTTGGTTAACTCAGTTGCCTCACGAGTTTTCACTATATCCACAAATACTTACACGGACCCCAATGGTTTGGATATATGGATATAAATGCGGCAGTAGCAGCAGTAATGGATAGGATTGACCCTTGAGACTTTGAAGACTGTCCGACCGAAACATCTGCACTCGTACACACGTTCACCTTCGTCGCTCGTATTGAATGACACTAATAACACAAAAATGCCTGCTTAAATAACGAGAAAAAATCGCATTCAACCGCTATCATTTGTAAATCCGACGACTGCAAAATATACCTGCCTATCTATGTTTGTCCGTAGAGAAGTTTCTTCGTCTTCTTCCTTTCCTCGTATCTGTCCGCTACTGCAGTGCTGTGCAGTCGACATCAGTTAAAATACTCACGAATAGCGGTGACACTAAAGAGGTTCATAGTGGCACGTTTGCCGACGAGATTCGTTCACTATTTAAACATACCTGTGTGTCGGGAAATTAAACAACTATTGCCCCGATCGAAGAAAGAAACGCACGCCTTATTGACTTTCCTCAATATGAAGATGTATGTATTATACGAACCGAATGGAACACATTGAACATGACGATGACAATGCGAGAAAAGAAAAACATCCCTTCTTCATAGCTTCTCGTACATTTGATATTTTTACGACAATAAGAGACACAAAAGAGGGCTTTCATACGTTCGCTAACGTAAATGGATGGTTGAAAGAGGAGAAGGAAATAAAAATGGTTTACGCAGCGAACGAAATAGAAAAATACGCATATATTTCATCAATATCCGATGAAATTCGCCGTCGTCGACGGAAAAACTTTTTATGCGTGCACGCACATTGAAATAGTCGAACGACGAATGAAACAAAAGACATAAATATTTGAAAAGTCAGTAAACACGGCCGTCTTCGTTTATATCGCATCTACATACGCACATATGCGCGGATGAAAATCGATGAGCTCGGAAATCCATCGCAGTCGATTTCATTTTATT
The DNA here is from genome assembly GCA_038088585.1 of Chrysina gloriosa. Classification (NCBI taxonomy): domain Eukaryota; kingdom Metazoa; phylum Arthropoda; class Insecta; order Coleoptera; family Scarabaeidae; genus Chrysina; species Chrysina gloriosa. The sequence goes on along the minus strand of CM076089.1, from coordinate 16,210,705 downwards.
AATTTAATCGCCCTTATGGCTCCGAATCGCACGCATTGAGTTATAGCACGGCCTCTCGAAGTTTTAATCAGAATCGACTGTACCATTTCGAATAAGCGTATTTATGTATTGGCAGTTCTCATAACTTCACGCCCCATTTAACTAGCAATCCTACCGATATGGAATCCTTCTGTATTAGAAGTTTTCGTCGATTCCTTGCGACATAGATTCCATGTTTTTATCTCCTAAATGAATTAGCGAGAAGAAATTGGAAACAAATCGTCTAAAAATGTGTTTCCACATCTTTTGGGACTGTAATAGTGAAAGTGTTCCTTTAACTCAATTAAAAGCATATAAAGTTGTCCAATTATTAAAACAGACGCTTCTGAATTCATAATGTGAGTCGTAGTCGCACGTAATATTTCACAAATATTCCTCCAATTAGGTTTCCCTGACATTTTCATGTTTTAAATTACCACGCAATAACTCCTAACACTAATAGAATTTAATTTAATAGCAGCTGTAGCTTAGCTGCTTCTACCGAATTGATAGTAGTCAACTGACCGCTCTGTAAACAACAGAGCTTCTAACTTGATCGTGGACAGAACTTGTTTAAGCATACAACGAATTTAAAATAATGCGACGGTAGATATAGAACACGCGTGTGCGTGTGAAATAACTCGATTATATTCTAAATTAGGCGCAGGTAATTTGACGTAAATTTAGGCTACGAGGAAACGTTTTGAAACAAGTTATTGTTCCGGTGTAAACAACTTTTATACGGGCCGTATAAAATTAAATGTTTATTAGGTGAAGCGTGACATTCGTATTGTTCGGAGCAATATAGACGGGTTCACAAAATATAAATAAAAAGACGGGAGGTGCTTTCTAACGGCCTACAAATGAAACGTGTGTTATTATAGCCGAAAAAACTGTATTAATTGAAGCCATTGTCATTTTTATATGGCACATTGTCCTAAGATACCCATAGAACACTAATCTAATGATGGTTTGACTCTAACATTAAGGTATACCGAGCATTTGATTGTTAACAATTAACTGAAACTTTTATAAAAGATGTAGATAAACACGATAGTTTATTGAAAGCAATAGTTGAAGGAATAGTAGAAAAAAGAAACGCACTAAATCTACCAAGACAACAGATATATCTGATCAAATAATAAATAATTATGGATGTCCGATATGAAGAATACCCAAGAAAGAAGAGCGATAAATCGAACTGAACAGAGCAGAGAGTGTAGGGACAAACCAATCGATGAGATTGATAACTGAAAAGCAGCAAAACATACGAAACTTCTAGGTATGCAACAGAAACATTAATCAGGACGATCCATAAGAAGCACAACTTCATGATGTACTTGGATACGCTTTCACCATTTAGGAAGGTGGTTATTATTGACTCTTGGTGCACTCTTTTTGTGTTTTTTTCACTATCCCCGTTTGCTCCCACTTCATAAAAAACTAATAAATCAGTTTTATTTATCTTTCTTTGGAAATATTTAGTTGTATTAAAATTATTAATTAATATTAGTATTAAAATGTACTATACAAAAATTAAAGATCTTATATATATACACGCTGATCTTTGAGAAAATGTCACTTGTTTGCTACTATCTTGACGTTGGGATAGTCTCTTTGTTCAAAACTGGAAACGTTCGGCGATAATCACATACAATCTGAAGCAAATACTGTTTCCGTTGCTTGTTTTTCGTAGGTAAGTTTAACCCGTCTCACTGGTGAATCACTTATAAGTTCCAAACTATTAACTAGTTTAAGAACTTTTACAAAACTGTCATTTTCATACCACGTTAATGATTCTATCTTAAGGAATCTATCGTTCAAATTCAAATCTTTCGAAGAATCTAGTTCAGCTGGAGACGAATTGTAGACACTCTGTATGTCAAAGGATGATTTTAAGAGCCAAAGCACCATACAGTCATAAACATTTCAAAAGAGTTTCGCCATAAGGCCATATTATTACTATATCAAACTATTTCATAATATTTAAAGTTACATCTATGCAATTTCAATAAATATTGATTTGAAATTGCAACTGTCCAAGTTTAATTAAAGAACTAATGGCCATAACTGAGGTATATGTGTCGCCTAAAAGTCATTCTCACAACAGCGTTCCGTACTTGAGAAAAACTTGGGAACCACTGATTTAGGTAAGTAGTTTCATTGCGTTGGGGTTCCCGAGGTAAGCGAGGGCGAGTTTCTTATTTATTGTCGAATACGTTAGGTAGCAGTAGCGCCCAAAACCCTTCCGCCTTGGGACGTCGAAAATTCAAATCTGGTTCTGGCAACGTGTCTTTATTTCAGGTTTCTTGTTAAACTTTTTGAATGTCAAGGTATTGATTAAAGCATCTTTCATATCTAAACAAAGTAGAAAGAAGTCGCACTAGCTCAAAATTATCTCTAAAATTGCTAATCGTACGAGAAAATGTGGTAAATGATTATACAAAAAGAATAAAACTGGATCTGAACTCTGATCAGCACATTAACCTATGTAGTTGATTAAACAAAGCTCGGATCTTCGGAACAAGAACATCCAATTAGTTATAAAGAATATATACAGTTTACTGACCGAGTAATGCAAGAGTAAAGGATAAATGCGACAATGATAATCCAAAACAATCTAATGCAATGAGGACCTGTGCCAAGAAGGAACGAGAACTAGTTTAAGTGAAACATATACGAGGTTAATGTATTTATTTTCTAAACGATCATGGGGCTACTGAATAAAAAGAGATGTGACACGGCTGTAATGCTTCACACTCAGTTCATGTCCCAACACAAGGTCAGATTTTTTAAATATTCGTATATTATTCCATACTATACACATTTACTCTATTTTTCGTATAGGTCACGACAAAAGAAAGTAAAATCACTGTCCGAAACATTCGTGATTTGCAAATTAAATAACAATTGGTGCATGAACGCGTATAATATTTTAGCGCAAATTATAATAGATCAAGCAAGGAAATCAGAAACGCGAATTATATGCCGCCAATTTTTTCTCGATTTTTAGCTTCCATTCAAAAGTAACCTTTACACTTAGTTGTATAATATATATCCATACATATATACTGTGATACCTGGAGAGATTACAGAATTTAATAGGGAATTAATAAGTTGCTTTACTTCTTTAACTTAACTTTAAACCTTTAATGAAATAAGAAAGGCTGCGTGAAATAAGATTTTGATAAGTGTCAAAAGTTGAAATCATAAGAAATTATTATATATTATATACGAGTTATTAATGAAGTTAGAAGAATGTTTTATCCCAACGTGGAACTAATTTTCTTAAACCGTCCTCTAAAATCTTTTTCGGACTCTGCAATCCATCTACTTATAGCAAGTTTTGCCTCATTTAAAGTCTATAATCTAATATTCAGCAGAGTGGTTCTTTCAAATTTGGAAACAGATGAAAACCATCAGATCTGGCAAATAGGGTTAATGAGGCAATTCTCAACGTGATTCGTTAAAAACATCCTTCACCCTCCGTGAGGTATGCAATTCTGCATTATCCTGTTGCAATAGCGGAAAATTATCTAACTTCTCAGGCCGGTTAATTACAGTGCCTGTTAATAAATAGTCTGTAAAAATAATCCCCTCGCATTTCCAGAATACAGTAAGCATTACTTTTGCAACTGACGGAACTCCACCTGCTTTAAACGAAAGCTTTGCAATATTCTTCCGACGGATTTTCAGTCTCAAAATTGATGTAAGGTGTCCGTGTTTAATCAGCAGTTATTATGCGTTGCCAACATTGATCGCCGTAACATGCTAAAAGCTTTTGAAGTTGGCGACATATGTTGAACCTGTTGAATTTCTGTTCCGGTTCCAACAGCTTTGATAGCCAACGGATTGAAACCCTGTTCACGCCCAAACGTTCGTTTGAAATTCTATGAAGCTGTCGTGTCCCACACCAACACTAATTTCACGAATAGTTATTCGCCTTTCAATAGATTCTCATCGGCAGCAATGTTTCTCTCATTTACAGAGGTACTGGACCGTTCACTTGCAGGCGTTGAACAATTTTTTAAGGTTTCACGTCCTTAAATAAAAAGAAAATGATAGCTCTTTGTGGTTTAGTCACATCTTCCATGATTGTAAAATCAGTGATACTTGATTCTAACAGCTGAAGGAAGTTTTTCATCTATTTTGCAGGGATGTCATTTTCTTGAAATCTTCTTACTTATGAAAGGCATTTCCTTGGAAGAAGCCGTCATTAAGGTTACTGAAAGCAGTGAATTCGATCCCTACTTTAAAAAATCCTTCCTAATTGATCTAATAGTTCTGAAAAGAATTTGCGTATATTTTTCCAAAATTTGGCTGTCCTTTGCAATTTCGTTAAATTTTTGTATCTAGGCAATAGTATAGCTGCATTTTGAAAAACAATGAAGTTTACTTCCAAAGTTTGTAACTGCAAAGTCTATTTCCGGAAATCTCGTAGCAAATATTAACTTTTATTAAGTTTCGGCCCATTTTATTACTGAATTGATTCACAATACTAGTTATTTATATCATAGTTCGAGACATAATACTCGCAGCAAAGAATCTCCTGAAATTCCATATCCAAGTATTCCATCTTCTTCGGTGAAATGGAGGGTGAAAACTTTTGTACGAACCATCCTCCTTCTGTCCCTTGAAAGAATTTAGATTATTTTAAGTATTTATTTCCCTGACAAAGCAACTTACCTGAAATAACTGATTTTAATATTGTTTCTGAAGTATTACTGTACTTATTTCTGTTTTTCTACTTTCTTACCACCACCTACACCTACTACTTACTTCTCCAACTACTTTATACCTAAATTTAAATTCACATAAAAGCTTCAAAATATTATTCAGTTTAAGACAACTTTCATGTAACTGGTATCTGATTCCCACAGTTTGCTGAATTATTCAGTTCGTATTCATAATATCGCCATTAACCATTAAATTATTAAATTTCGCTTATTTGTTTTATTAAATTAATTTGTTAGAATTGAATTGAAATTGATATTAGAATCATTACTTAATTGTACACAATTATAGAAATTACAGATAAAAGTAGTTTTTGAATGGTAGAAAAACAGAATTGACCGCGAACTCTAAATTTAAACCAGTCATATCATGATTACAAACAAGAATCTAAAACTCCTAAGATAAAACCAAGTCAGTAAAAATTAACTCCATTCGTAATTTATGATTAAGCAGTCCCTACAGCTTTAAGAAAAAATCCAAAAAAAATAGTAAATCACAACAATGCATACTCATTCATCACTAATGCAATTACGTCGTCACTCATACATCCATATTTATTACATGCTAATGACACCGTTGATGTCCTCCTTATGAGAATTATCCGTGGTATTCATTAAGCTCCTTTGGACGAGGGCCAAGAGAGATGCGCAATTTTTTCTTCGAACGACGGTATGATATACATGCAAAAGCGGTAACATATGCGACTATTAATTTGACGCTAATGAACTCGTCTGAGCTGATACAACGCTATTTTATGGATGATATTTCAATCTTCTTTAAAATATTGGCGAACGTCGTTCCAAAATGATTTAGTATTATGGCTGGAGGAGGAGCAAAGCTTCATCACGACTCAATTGCTCACTAAAGGAATTTAGAGGTACAGGAACCCGCAAGTATATCTATGTATCATATATGTACTATCAATAAATCTAACAACAATAGAAAAAAGAAGAAGAATAATGTATTCTGTAATTTAAATTTACGTGTTAGCCTTTGATTTCTTTTGTCTTAAATATGCAATCCCCACCAACCCTCTGTCATTTACAAATTCTGATTGTGAAAATGCGATAAGATCAAGAGATGCAAATATAAACAGGGAAGGAAATTTAAATCCACCACTGAAAGTTTCGTTTTCCCTTGATAGCGCAAAAAACGTGTTGCAATAAAAGCTCCCGGTCGTCTCGTATACGTATAAAATATTAAAAAGCCCCATTTATCCTGCCAGAGCTCGACTAATCAGAATTATTAACATTATGACGATTTGCATTCGTTCACCTGCTATTGTACGGCGATTTTCGCTGGCGGTCCGCATTTTAATTTAACGTTCGCTGTATATTATCCTTGGGGGATTGTCGGCGACCGTAAATTGTAAAATCTCGTTTTTCCGGCGCGTTCGCGATAAAATCGTTTTAATTTTAATATGGCCGGCGCATAATCCGTTTATTAAAAGTTTATCAGCGAACGCGCCGGTCTCCCGCCGCTCGTAAATCATTCCGAATTTACAATGTTACGAAATAAATATTTAACGGGAACGTTACCTACCTGCACGCGCATATAATATGCGTAATTAACGACGAATTCGGGAATTACCCTGCTGTCCCGGCGGCGCAACACGCGCGCCTACTACTATCGTGCATCGCCCGTTGATTAAATTAGCACGATACCAACCTATTGTATTTTTAATATATTTACATAGAGAAATAATACGGATGATTTTTATCACCGTCGAGATCTATTTATCTTTCGGCCCGTACAGAATCGACGTTGTATCTGTTCCCGATCGCGTGTCGTTCTATTCCGCGGCGAAAATATAGCGTGACAACTTGCACTATTATGTAGTTAGCGAGAGAAAGACAGCTCGCACACAAAACTCAAATAATAACGCGAAACACGGATATAGAGCTGCAGAATGTTAAACACACCTATATCCAACTATCGATTTCATTATCTCGACCAACTACGCATACAATGCCATTTTCCATTTCAAACACTTCCCACAACATGACAACAACATTGTCTTTAGACTAGTCTTTGAATTGCGATTTTTTCATAACATCTGTGGTTTAGAATGAACAGAGGTTCGAGAAACTGCACCGAATACGAAATTATCAAACTACATATTCCTCAGAATGAATTGGAAGAATAATAAAAATAGTTATGGTTATTATTTTAAATAATATTGTAATTAAACAACTATTGCAGGTGACTACGAATGATGTACAATAAACTAATCTTCTACATCTACGCCGAATATTAGTCAGTTAGTCCCTCAGACATTCAGTACTCAGGTACGGCTGCGCAAAAGAGAAACAAGTCAGTATCTAACAGTTGCTTTGAGACCTTTAACGCAAACGTCACCCAGTTCTTCGGCACTGCAAAGACAAACCGAGCTCTCCTCTGTCGAAGCGCTTCTCTGTTCACAAAATCCACCTCATCTCTCCAACTCCAAATCAAGGAAAATCCTATTCTTAAATTTGACTTCATATATTTGCAATGATAAAAGCATATGATTCGAATATTAGTGTAATTCAGATAAGAGTCAAAAGGCAATTTTTACTTCTTACTAGAGACTAAAAACTTTTAGATACACTAGAATTTCTTGCATATCAGAGAACTAAAAGTACCTATGGACTAAATGTTACTATCAAAGTCAAATCTCAAATACATTTCGTTAATAAAGAGGCAACGGTGAAGACAAAACCTCAAGGATAGTGTCTCCAATATTACCGACAACCTATACTATACCTAACGTTAAATATGATTTGATTAAGTGCAGGTGTGTATGATGCATAGTTTTCCAACCACTAGCATAACGTCAATGGATTCTTCAGAACACCATGGGAAATTAGCTTTGGTTGTACCTCAATACCCTTTCATTTTCAAAAAATTAAACTAAATTACAATAAACTCGTAGTAATATGAATACATCATTGTCTGACTTATTCAGGTGTGTGAAATGTTGACAGCAACGGGGAAACTACATTTAAAACCTCTCATTTCTTCTCTTAGAGCCACGGTTCCTAAGCCACTGCATAGAAGCTCAATGCCTTGTTTTCCCTCCTAGATAGTTTATTCTATTATCAGATATGTGTCTCTATATCTTCTGGTTGTAGGAAGCGTGGTGCAAAAGTTCAGTTTTCACACTGTTCAGGTCGTCGCACTTATAGAAAACACCGTCTTCTTCACAACAGGCTCTACAGGTAGGATCTTCCACAATTCCAATGGTGCGGAGATGTTTGTTAAGGCCATTGCTTTTCCAATGTGGTGCCTGTTCATTCGATCTCACTGCTTTGCTTTTGGCATTTGAAGATTTCACACTAAACACTACCTTAATCCCGGCGTGGCTCTTCAGTCTGTTTTACATTATGTTGTATTAGCAGGTTCCTCATGACACTATATTACATTGGTAACCCTTTCACCAAACAGTTATTGAACCAAATTCAGTAACACGTGCGTCGCTAGCAACATTCGATAATTTGTACTTGACGGTTTTGAAGATGCTTGCCTCGTTGCTAACGAAATGTAATTAAATCATCGTGTGGTGAGAAGTTTACCGATGTGATACAGTATCATTACTAGACTATCACTATCAAGTTCCTCAACTCAGTCCTTATACTTTAAAGCAGTACCATTTCCCGTCTCTCTACCCAAGGAGGCTCGCCTTTTCATTTGCTTGCACTATGTCCTGGAGTCCCGGCACGCACCATAGATTTATACCATCGTGGCCTGTCAAAGACATCACAGCATCCCTATATTCCTCTAAAGCAGGGGTCTCCAAACTACGGCCCGCCAGTGTCATAAATCCGGCCCGCGACAGCTAATAGTTTATTGCTGTTGTGATCAGTTGGATAAAAAACACAGAATGATAAAAACTCGGATTTATTTACTTGCTAGGTAAAGCTTAATGACAAGTTTAATACGCAGAAAACTCACTGAAGTAATCAGTATGGCCCCAAGCCTGAAAAGTTTGGAGACCCCTGCTCTAGAGCCTTAGATCGTACTTAAATGTTTTGTACCGTCTTGTTTAATACTTATTATATTTAAAAAATTCCCATCACTTTTTCTGTTAGAGTCTATACCGTAGCTATTTGAACCGTGTTCCTTGAAATTGCTTATCGCCATATTTCGCCGTCTCTTCCTTCAGAACTAGACATAAGCATTGTTGTAAGTTCGTAACAGAAATAAAGAGAACGCTACTTAGCATCTTTTATTATTCATCATTTATTAGTGAGCGTTATTTTCAACTATTTTACTCTTCCGTTTTAACAGGAAATTAACTTACTTTTTCAAATGGAACCGTGTCTATTTCTTCATTCTCTGGCGTAGAATTGAAGTCTCCGTTAAGAAATACTAGCATCGAGATTTTTATTTTAAAAGGAAACTAAAAAAGATAAAACAAAGGGTATTCAAACAATATCAAAACACCTTCGAATACAGGCACAAATAGACAACAATAGAAAATACGCCACATTATTACACAATTCATTAGTGTCGGGTGTTGAAATATTTTTAATCATAAATTTAAACAATAGCTGTTAAGCTGGGTAAAGCCGAACGAATTGAGATTCTGATTAGGCGTGGGTAAAGTAATAGACAGTGATCACATGAGAGAATTTTTAAATAAATCGGTTTAAAAAGAACCAAGTGACAGTTCCAGAATTTTTAACTAACCCTGTTTATACCCTCTCATTACTATTACTTTCCTTAATACTTGAGTATGTTCATATATGTGTGTTTATATTATCGAAGTTAAAGTGTTCACTTTAACGAGTTTTCGATTACAAACTTGTGTTCAGACTGACCGGATGTTCATCACGTTATAATTAAAGTCTGCAAGAACCGTCCAATTCCGTGAGCGTTGCAAGTGAGGGCAATTTCGGCATGTATTAATAATGTCTAGATTTTGATAAGGTTTACTAGTATAAACATATATTAGTTTCATTGTTAGGTTATTAGCTTAATACTAATACATATTTATGCCAGTAAATGTTATCACAATTAAGACGTTTAGTACAAGCTGACAATGGTCACGGAATTTAATAGCTTTTGCCGACGCGTAGGACGTTTAAATTGATAAAGAAATACACAATCGTAATATAAAATACACATCAGGACAGTCGCTTTAGAAAAGTGCCAGTAAATCATAAAAAATAGCTCATCTTGATGGGATGAAAGAAAATTGTGCCATTAACTTTCATCGGTCGGAATTTGAAAGGGAGAATTGTACTTCCGGGAATTTTAGACAAAAATATTTGGTAAAATGATTTTTAAAGAGAATAAATGACTAAACCTAACAAACACTATATGCTAGTTGAAATGGAAATAAAGGGGATATCCATTACTTTTAAACTGATAAAGAAATATATGCATGTAATCAGTAAAGTCGGCAAAGAACGTCCAATATCATGTCTATTACAGCTGGGGGTAATTGTTAATGCATTATGATAACCTTTACTTGCATAAGCATGTACATATGTATCAATATTATGAATCATTAGTTAGATAACCTACATACCTATTCATGCGAGTAAGTTAGCATAATTTAGACATTATTAATGTAAGCCGATAATTGCCTACACTTGTAACGCTCACCGAATCGGACGCCCTTTTACGACTCTAGTTATTACAAGTCCGCCGTATTTGAAAGACTTTCACTATTTTTCAACGTGAAATTAAGTTGACTTTTTCCCAAAAGTCGAATTCAATTGCGTAAATATTATTACAACTGGCTGATTGACCATCTATTAGGACGTTAGAAAAAAAAATCGCTCAAACTTTAGTAGTCGATCATAATCGATTTCGACTCATATTTCGCACTACCAATTTACGCTTCAATAATTTTGATTTGTACGTAAAATACTATTTTGTAATTTATTTAATATTTTTTTATAAACGCTTTTGATATAGCCTTTTTTTTATTAATACACTCGCATAAGCAATCTGGTCCAGGATTTCACGGTTTTTTGTTTTAAGTAAATAAGCGATTAGTAGCGTATAGTTATGGCTATAAATATTTACTAGACTGTATTTATTTTTAGGAAATGAAATAATCTATCAACACTCAAGCGGTATCCAAAGAAATACCATTCACCGATTATTAAAAAATGTAACATAATATGACGAGATATCCAAATTTATATTTAAAACTATGCGGATAAAATTATTATTCCATCAGCAACATTTCATTCAAAATATTAATTAATTTATTAAATATGCAAATCGCTACAGTAAATAAATTAAAAATTAAATTGTATGCCTTTCCTTAACATTTTCGCATGGTAATGTTATTGAAGATCAAAATAACAAGTAAAAAATTAATAAACATAATTAATAATGATTATAAAACGCTCGTTCAAGGAGACAAAGTAGACATTAATTTAAATACAAATAATTTTTATTATGTCGCCTTACATTAATTCTTAATTAATTCCCCAAAATATTCCACTTTTGTCAAGACAACAACAGAAAATGAAAAGGTCTATATATGCATATGTTAACTATTTGGCAAATCGCTAGGAAAGTAAAAGAAAAACGAATCCTATAACGTCGCACATATAAAAGTATATCCGCCGCCAGCATCATCTGCAATTTTGCGAATGGAAAATGGAATTAAAATCGTCGGAATCGGTAGCGAGACGGAAGGAAGGCAAGACGAAACTCCGCCACCCTCATCAGGCAAAATCAAATAAAATTATATTTCCGCAGCCTAGCATCGGATGAATCCGAGACCGACGAGATGAATTAAACACATTCAATTTATTTCTCTATTTCCGTCTCTTTCGCCCGATGCTTTCCGCCCTCTACATTGGATTATTTAAATTTCGTAATGGATTATTTGAGGACGACAGAAACGGAGCCTTGTCGTCCAAATAAATATTTAAACTGTTTGATTTTATAATTAACGCCAAAGATATGTATGTATAGTATGTACGTTCACAATACGGTTGGACGTTTCGTCGACGCTTTCTCGACTGTAGAGTATGAGTTTGATTTTATAACCTTGCCGCAATACAGATTTCGTACCAAGTAAGTGTCAAAATAAAATCGAAAGATACGTAAAGAAAGAGGAAAGTCTGAAATCTAACCCATAACTGAAAACATGCGGTCTCTGAGACCGCCGCATATATGAAATTTATAGGTTTATTTACGTCTCCACTTACGGGTTAAAGTGAAGTCAGGTAAGACGATTCCCAGTCACCAATGTAAATTTTTCGAAATACTCGTTGTATGTAGTCCTCGGTGGAAGAAAACATGAACGAATAAAATGCTGCATGTAAACTTTCTTGTTCTTTATTTGAAGCATTTCGTATTATCCAAATTGTTCAAGTAAAGGACTAGAACCACTCTGTTTGAGTAGAATGTGTCATAGAAGGATGATCATTACAAATCTAAAAAAGCAAAAAGTATGTACAGCAAAAGCTCTCATAAGCGGATACTCGTGGTCCCAGTGTTGTCGTCCGGCTATGGGAAATGTCCGCTTATGGTATAGCCCGAAGAAAATTCTTTATTTGACGTGCATTTTTAAGGTAATGAATAAAAAACAGTATTTCGGTTAAAATTTAAAAATAAATTTAATAATGGGTTCAAAATATTTATAAATTTTCGTCTATTAAAACTTGGCTTGCTTTCATTTTAACTGATGATTTTGAAAATGATTTCCTAATTTTTTCAAATTTTGAAACGCTAAGTACTATAAAGTCATTTTTGCAAAGCGGTTCAAACGGGCAATTTGCTTCAGTGCCTGATCATAAGATTTTATTGAATCAGAGGCTTGGTCACTGACGTCGTCCTCTTCGTCCTCTGAATCGTTTACTTCCATAGTATAATTTTCACTGTCTAATTGAATTTCTATGTCGTGATATTCAATGAGGACTGCTTCACCAATATATAAAAATTCTTACAAATTTTGTGTAACTTAATTCGGCGAACTTGTTTTCTAGATTTAAAAGTGTTAACAATGATAGTTCATCATCGGCATTAAATTCTGGAAGGCTACAATTATCTCTTACGAACGCAATTTTTAATAGTCGCTGCTCCAACTTTATCCCACGAAACTTTGAAAAAGTATAAAGCCTCAAGTACATTAATATAATCTTCCCAGCGGTGATGCTGAATTGGCTGCATCCATTTTTGATAATACGTGCTTCAAAATAAAGCCTCTGTAATGAATCTTGAAATGTTGAAACACTGCAGTTGTGTTTGCAGGTAAAATAATTATATTAACATTCGTTAAATTCAAATCTCTAGGATGAAATACTGCATTATTCAAGAATAAAAGAACTTTTCTTTTCTGTGGTCTCATTGTCTTATCAAATTGCTGCAACTATTGAGACATGATATCTCGCATCATTCATCCCTTTCTGTTGGATTTTCAATTTGCTGGTAGGTCTTTAATTAAAAGATTTTCGACTGATCCAGACGAGCCATTTTACGTATAACTAACAATATATCTTCTTCCCCTGTCATGTTTACACCAAACAAAATAGCGAGTCTTTCCTTCGACCGCTTACCACCGATACATTTATCAGATTTCAAGGCGAAAGTTTTATCAGGTAAAGCACGGAACAATCACCCACTTTAATCAGCATTGTAAATATCCTCTGGTGAATATCCAAGCAATATAGGTGGAAGGTTTGCCTTGAAGTGGTCGACGTCTACCTGAATTACATCTACAGTTTCGCCAGCTGTACGTTTGAAAGTAATGTTATATCTTAAACGCCATTTTTGTAGCCTTCCATCTGACGCAGAAAATGTAGAGTATCCCATTTGCTGAGTTATCTCTCTTGCCTTTACTATCTGTCCAGAAATGGGGATGTTCTGACTTCTAGCCTTTGCGAACCAATCAAGACACATTTTGTCTGTACAAAAATCTTCAGGTTTAAGAAAACTTTTCTTCTGGTGAATATTTATACCAGACTGCCATTTGCAATATATATTTTCTTTATTTTTTAACTTTCTGCAGCCTGTGTTTTCCCGATATTGAACCTTTGCAAAAATATTTACAAATGTGGAAAATCGTTTATTTTTCCTAAATAAAATAGCTCCCTTGCCTTTTCGCTAGTTCACGAGCTGACAACTTTTGTTTATACAACGTGTTGATTATTTCAATTTTTACATTCAACGAGAGTATATTTTTCGCGGTGCCATTCTAATATGTACATACGCATCGTTACGAGATACAAGTTTTTAACTGATTCAAAAGGAGTAAAAACACCAAGGACAAAATAGACAACACGTACACTGAGCGTAATACGAGCTGGTAAAAAGAGGAATTAGCGCGTTAACTGCGATTTGTGGCACACACTACGCATGAGAGTGTGTAACAAGAGGAATTACCGAATTCACTGGGATTCGTGACACACATTAAGCATAAGACCAATGTAAAAATTGATTTTTCCGGATTTATTATGATTACTTTTTGGATATTACATACATTTTGCACGAAATATATAGAAGTATAGTGCCCGCGTCCATCCGTTAGAGCGTCCGCTTATTGTATAGTAATTTTTACTAGAAACGTAACAAAACACTTGTGTATAGAAAATTTGTTTGATTACGAGGGACATCCGCTTATAAGAGGAGCTATAAGTGGAGCTTTCACTGTGCTTATGTATGTATGTATGTATTTTGAAATACGTTATTTTGCACCGGCACCTCTCGATACATTTTTATAACTATAGTATACATATAACGAGAGAAAATAATATCCCTCTAGAAAGACCTATAGAAGGGAGAAACAGAAGTGTCCCAACGAGTTATGCTTATTATCGCCATAATAGAAATCAATTCTCCCTCTCCCTCTCTCTTTCTTTCTTCCAGTTTACTTATGCGCCTTTTTACAGGTATATCTATACCAAGATGAACGAACACGCACACATTCATGCATGTATATATGTCTACATACGACACACATCCAAACACTCGGCGATCCTTTTTTAGCGCGTCAGTTTTTATCCCCCGTTCGTCGTCGTGCCCAAAGAAACACTGGCTCTATAAAATCTACCTGAAATGGATTTATGTAAGTTATTTATCAAAATACTTCTTCTCGGTACGTACGGATCGACGACGGTGGTGGTAGGTATTTCAAGGTTTCGAATTATCATTTTCCGAACATAAAGCCTTTCCGTCCCTCCGCGTCGGGCTAATTGATCGATATTAGGTAAAGGACGGGGAATATACGTATGATGATAAAATAAAAAACAACCGACACACGCACACGCGCGACAACGCGATGGAGAGAACACACTGGTCGTGTCGTATCCGTAATGAAACGTCGGCGAACATGTGTTTCGTCGAGGGATTTCTGAAACGGACGCCAAAGCGTACGAGGATAAGCGCGCATATTACGGATGGTTTACTGCATACGTACAAAAGTGACTACATTTGTATGTACATTCATACACGTATTGAGATAGGCGAACAGCTTTTATTTGGCTTCAATTAATTTGATTAAATATAATAAATTGCATCGCATAAAACAAAAGTCCTACCTAGGCAATATTATTCAAATACAAGCAGAAATACGAGGTATAAACTGAAAAAATTACAATAAAACACACGGTTAATATTTTCTAGGATTTTATTTTAAATATGCTCAAAGTAATTATTTCAGCAATGATACACTTGACCATTCTTTCTTTCCACTGTTTAAAAGCTACCAACCAATCTTCTTTCAGAATATCTTCGAAATAGGCGTGAACTGCGGTTTTCGTGTGAAGAAGACACGAAAACCTTCTACCCCGCAAATTTCGTTTCGAAAAATATCCAGAAGTCACACATTGCTAAATCAGGCGAGTACGGCGGATGTTCTATTACTTTTATATTTTTTGAAACAAAAACTGGATAGTTGACTCTGCCGTATGGTACGATGCATTGTCATGGTGGAGCATAGTTTCCTTGTCTGGAACCTTTTTCAAATCTCGCTGCTTCTTAGTCACTGTGGAAGCTTCCCCATCGTTGTGAATCCATACACGACTCTCTTGGCGGGTAGGAAGGTCGAAACAGGGAATATAAGTTTCGTCACCTGTCACTATTTTCGAAAAATTTGGTGCCAGCCATTGTTTCATAAATTCAAAGTTTCATGACAAATTCTCACAAGCTCTGATTTTTGGAACTCAGAAAGGTGACGCGGCATAAAGCGGCTTACCACTTCTTTTAAATGCAGGTGATCGTGTGCAATTGTTTAAACAGCTGAATATCCAATCTTAAGACTGATGCTCTATTATCGCATAAGTGGCTGTATTGTCCTCTTCAATTATTTTTAGAACAGCAGCAATGTTTTTGTCATTAGCAGTCGTAGGAGGACGCCCTCTTCCTTTTTGACGCTGGACAAAACTCCTTATACTATCGGTAAATTGTAGCCAAGGAATATGCCTGTTCACTAAAAACTGAATCTAAACTCTTTTGCACTCATAAGCGCTTAAACCTCTTTTAAAATCATAATAAATTATGATTCGAAAGTGCTCTTTGGTTAAATTCATTTTATTTTACATTTAAGAAATAAGTAGCTGAGTTATAGTAACTTCAACAACTAAACGTCAAATGACAGACAAAAAGTTGCTCTAAATAAACACTGTCTGATTATTTGTCACAGCCAACTAAATTGTCTTATTCTCATTAAATTCAGCTTATTCCTCGTAAATCAGAAAAGTGCTGCATTGAATGAAACGAATGAAAGAAGATGAAACTCCAATACAATTACATCTTGACACCTTAAATTTTATCGATAGCTCTGCACTAGATAACTGTCATACCAGCATCTTATAAAAAATTCGGTAAGACGCGGTTTGAATATATTGGCCTCGTTGCTAGCGAAAGATCTGTCCCAGATTAATTAATAATTACGCGCTGCGTAGCTACGCACAACTTTGTGCCGGTTATACTACAACACAAGTCTTGCAATCATTGTCGAGTGAAAATTAAGAGAAGTGAAAACAAGTGGTCAAAGTAGCCTCTTAAATCAAATTTTCTTAATTATGGAGAAACCTCTGACTTTTCCATAAGTCAAAACAAAGGCCTAAAAGAGGAGCTTTTAAAGATTGGATCTTTTACTGAACCTGCCATTAACAAGCGATTCGAGTAAATAAAGACGCAATTACATACGCTTCGAAAATGACTTTTTAATTGATACCAACTGTACTTAATCGCTGTCACTTTAATTTTTCCATTTCTCCCGAAGCACCCACCATACATAAGAGTACAATATGCGATCACAAACATCATCGGGACGAGTTCGTCGAACAGTTGCAGTTTTAGGAGTTTTTTATGGGGCGCGGGGCGACGATCGATTTATTCGATGACATTCGGTCGAACGACAGTTGCCGCACCATTCACCGTCGGTTCGTTTCATCAAATTAATTTAACATCACATTAAGTGCAATCAATGGCGTCCGAAGTCATGGGGCGTGGGTGCATATGTGTGTACTACGCGAATGCGTCAATCAAAATACAGCGAAACAAAGACGTACGAGATATAAGTAAATATTGCACTATATCCTGCTGTCATGTTTTCTCTTCTTAAGAATGAAAGTCGTTTATCTTAGATTCATGGTAAAATGTTTGATCACAATAGTTTCATTGGTTCCTATGGGCAGCAACTTAGAGCTACCGCAGATTCTTCTTAATGTAACCCTAATGTATAATCTTCGAATTATTCGTGTTAAGAGAAGGACACTTCCAAGATTTTCACAGTTTTCTGGAACTTGTCTCTCCCTCTGACTATATTCCCAAACCTTTATGCGTGATGACTTAGACATATACCCCAGGCCTACGTTAAATTTCCAACTTTAACACCGTAAAGGTGCATCCTTCCTTTTAGTCCCGAATTTTGGGTAAGGATCACTGCCCACATTGCTACTATTGTTTGGAGCTTGCTCCCACGTCTCGCTACAGATCGTTTAGTTTACATCTCCTATGGCTGAGGCCTACATTCGAACTCCATGCATTACAATATCAAGATATGTCTTCCATTAACACCCTGAACTTCCAGAGTTTTAGCAAACAATGAGTCTTCGAGAAGGAACACTTTCCACACTTAGTTTCCGGAATCTGTCAGTTACTCTAACTGCACTGTTTAGCCTTTACGTTCGAGGGCTTGGACGTACGCTCGAAACCTACACGCAACAATGTTAAGTCACATCTTCCTTGAAGCCCAAGATATTGCAGTTTCACGAGAAGCTAAGGGAACGTCAAATCACTTCAAATATACTTCCCAAATTCCAGGAAGGCCTATACAACCAAAGAT
Source organism: Chrysina gloriosa (assembly GCA_038088585.1). NCBI lineage: Eukaryota > Metazoa > Arthropoda > Insecta > Coleoptera > Scarabaeidae > Chrysina > Chrysina gloriosa. The sequence goes on along the minus strand of CM076089.1, from coordinate 16,192,710 downwards.
CGCCTGATCCCCGAGCGGTAGACTACTGTTACGAGGAGGCTGGCTCAAGCGCTCAGGGTGTCTAGTTACCTTGCCCCTATTCGGTTGAGGAAGCAGCTAGACTAAATTCAACGTTATTGATGTAAATATTATAAAATGTTGAGAGGCAACGTAATTCTGATACTGATTAGTAGTCTAGGCAAATAGGAGTAACACCGTACAATTACGAAATAAGTTACGACAGCATCGCCGACTCCCCACTCTAATCAGTACGTTGTATGCGACTAGTTCTGTGTATATTTTGGCTGTCGTAACTTATTTTGTAATTACCGCTGTTTACCCAAACTAGTTATCAATATTATCATATTGTACTAATGCAGACATTCTCCGATTATGGATTCCAGACTACTGATTAGACGTAATTTTAGTATTCCTTTCATTTAACAACCACATGGTGCTTGTTACAAGAGTTCGAGAGCAATTTGAACCTTTTCTCCAATCCAAATTATTCCTTTATATTTTATTCGACTTTTCGTTCCCAGGCAAATTATCAATTACAAAATTTGGGAAAAATAAAAAACTTCAGCCATATGGCGACAAGACGCATAAACGGCGAGAATTCAATACCGAATAGAAAAGAGAATAGAGAACGGCGTACGTTTTATAATCCTATGAACATCGTCTTTGGACGGACAAAGGAATCACTCACGTCCTACCATAATATTTACAGTATACTCCAAGTGACGCACATAAATTCATAGAGACTCGTAAACACTTTAATAATTCCCTCTCTCCCGGCACAGTTGTCCTGTTAGTAGAGTCGCCCGCGATCCGGCAGGAAGATTACACATAAAATCGTCCGCTCTATTCATACAGCAGTCATCTCTAAAGGAAGAAGAACAACGGTTACTTATGTATAATGATGCGTAAATTATGATATTAACTGACATTTTATCATCGAGTCGCACATAAATGAGCATTTTTCTGTCAGTCGCGCTGAATCGGACGTATTAAGTAGTACGTATGTATAGTCTGGTTAACACGTGTTGCGTGAACAGAGCGCTTCCGAATCTGTCGGAGAACAAATACACCACCGATGACATATGTATATGACTATGTCACAAACTTGGTATGCGCTGGCACTTGAAGTGCTCACAGATACTCGTAAAAATCACGAAATAAACTTTTAATCTCAGTGCCAATTGCTTAGGAAGGATGTATGTATGAAAAGTAATTATAATCCTGTTGTTCCAGCTTCCTTCACTCCGATTTCATAATAAATAATTGTATTTACCTTTTGCTAAGATACCTTTGCAGATGTGTCGTGAAGCTTGTTTATTAATTATTTTTGGGAACGGTCAACTATTGTCTTCCATTCCTTTCTAATTGTCATTCATATATCTCTTCCGTTTTCCCATTAATTTTCCAAATCCTTTTTAACTCTAGTCAATCTGTTAAATCGTTATATTGATTTTCTACCCAGAGTTTTAAAATCGAACTTCATTTCCAATTTCGCTCTTTCATTACATTAATATAATTTTTGGAAGGATAACCTAAAATAACATGGAAGCATGAATGTTTCCTGTTGTGCAGAACCCTCATCTGTTCCATATTACGAAAGATCAACAAGAAAAACAAAACAACCGAAACTAGTGACAATTTAAAAACAAACAGCAGCGAACACATTCGTTGAAGTCGCTTTATTATAGAAAGGTTCGAAAATGCATGCCAATTTGCGAGTATAATGCGGAATTTTGAAATTCAAATATTTTTCGAATGTGTTTGCCGCGTAGCCTCGAGAGACGACGACGACGACGACGACGACGACGACGACAATAGCAGCATCAGCACATCGCTCGTCACCGTACAGAAACTCGAGACGATGGACGAAATATGGACGATAAATTTTATGAAAATTATTGCAGAAACGATAATCTCCGTAGCGTTCGCGAATTTAGATCGAATACATCAACAACGGAAATCATTTTGCGCTGTACGTCACGGAAATTACGAATACGATTTCCGGCGAAACAGATGTCAATTGTAAGAGATTCCTTTTTTCAGTGCATATGGTTAGGATATTTATTTTTTGTTTATTTTTCTACAAGATTCGTTGCGTGCGCTTTTGCGGTTATTGTTACGGTTGACCGCAAGGCATCGCACGAAAAAATGAGTATGTATCGGTGCACACGAATAATTTTAACATGTGACATTTAGGGTGAGTTCGTGCGCAACTATTTGTATATGAAGTGTAATTATAGCATGTGTAAAACATCAGGAAATACGTCGCATATTATTTCTTTTAATATGCTTGTGAGTGACAAAATTAGATATGTCGATATATCCGACAGTATCGAGATAGTGGCATTCAATCATCGTAGCACAATCTGCTATTTCCGATAATACTTTTGTTTCAACCCTAACTCAACTATCTCCCTGAATGACAAAATAAAAATCCAACCTATGTATAGATGTACAGATTGGAAACGGCTCCGAAGGTCAAAATTGCTATAGCCCAAGAATGTATCGAAACCTAGGGACGTATTCTATGCCCAATTCGTTCGTAATTTGAATATATCTTAATATTTGTACACTTTGCGTGCTAAAGCTATCTTAAACCATTAATTAATTATCTTTTTTTTTCTGCCAATATTTTATCAACACTTCTTTTCTTTGTAGTAGGAAGAAAACGACACACTCCCTCTGGCTTCAACATAGAGTTCATGAAGAATGTGATAAAGCAATTTGGCTTTCTAAACCTTGTGTGACCTTCAAACGTAATTGTACATGAAATTCACAAATTTAATTTTTTTCACAGCCTACATTGTGGCTCAACGTAGAGATGTGATAAAAACAAGGATCCTTCTGGATCACAGTCCCTCTCCTCCCTCCATAGTTTCTTTTTCTATTTCATTCATATGTACATATACCACATTTAGAAACTTTCCGTTAGTTCACTTTCTGATTGGCTGCAATTGTTGGTACTTCGTTAAAACCTTTTTTTTGGCAGATTGTTTTCAACATTCATTCTAGATTCACACAGATTAACTCGAGCTTTAGACACATTTGCAGTCAACATCCAAAACTCGCCATTTCGGTACTTTAACATCGGCAAGGGATATTCGACTCGTTCAGGCGGCCCCTTTCCGATTCGATCAGTCACAGCTAGAACGCGAATTCGTTGCAAACACTCTAACGTATCTAGTTAAGTGGCGCGTATGTGATAGAATGCATACATTTCAGTCCTCGACATAGCCCGTGCTCAGCCCTATTGCTCGTGGATCAAGGCCACAAAGCATTGGATTGGCTCTCCAGTTTCCACTCATCCTTTCTTTCAGCCGATTAACAACAAAAAATAATTAAATAATGAGTTAAGCTAAGTACTGCATTGCTTTAGTATCCTGAGTATAGCAATATCAAAACAAATTCCAACTACGAACGAACATTTCAACACAGTCAAGTTCTACTTGCGCAATAGCACAAATCCCATATGTATCTCCGCTCCTCTCTGATTGATTTTTCTATATTGTTTCTAATATTGTTTGCATTCTGCGTTGGTCGTATTAGTAGTATATTATATGCAAAAGGCGATCCTACTTTCTGCTAATAAAAAGGAAATGCGAAATTTAGTTGGCGTGCAAGTTCTATTGTACAATCCCTGTTGATTTTACTGTTCTTTGTAACAAAAGTTATGGGAACTACGCCTTTCGAAACCAACAAGATGCTTATCAAATCAAGATTTGATTGTCTTCGTCAAAATGAATATTTTTTCTGAACGCATTTATTTACACATAGATATGTATTCCGCCTATCAGAAATATTTAGATTCGTAGTGTCAAATATATTTTTTAAAAGCCATAAAAATAACATATTATTTGCCTCAACTGACAGACTAGTTTAATTGGTTTTATGCTTGAGCATATAAAGTTGCTCTTTCGTGTGCCTAAGCACATACTATAAAATATAAAAAATTTCATTCATTTATCTATTAACATTGATATTAAACCTAAAATCGCATTATACGCGATATTGTCTAATAGCGCAAAATTAATCATAAATTTTTTTAATTAAGGTATCTTTTATTCCGATAATTCCTGCATTGACTTCATTTTCCAATTCCTCTCCCTTCACCGAATTGAAGGATTTTTTGGCAATATCCTTCTTATTTCCCAATGGCTCTTCTATATCACCTTTGGCAACCGAACTAGATCGCCAACCACCGTGACGGTTTAAAGCTGTAATATCTTCACTCTGTCGACGAGGGACGTTTGGTAACGTTCTTCGTAAACAATACCCGGTTTATTGTTTCCAATTTGGTAGATTTAATATGACGTCATAACTACATTTCAAGGTTGATATTCTTCTACAACCATGGTGTAAGATTATCCATTTTCGTATTTCACAAAAATACCAGCTAAACGCAAGAGATACACTGTCTGTGTTTAGCTAGTTCATGACATCGAGACGCTCCAGAAACACCAAATATTAAAACAACCTAAAACAAATAGTGTTATATATACTTACACTAAATGGAGTAGTCTCTTTACCTTTATTCCAAGATATTTCTCATCTGGAGCAGCAGTCACTAACTCAGCAAAATTTTTGCTTCATTCGGTTTACACTCGCCGCCTTGTAAATCCATAAATACTTAAGTAAATATACTACGTGACAACAAAAACGAATCACCGAGTAAAAGTATATACTTTTAAACTATACTATGTACAGATGTTAGTGAGATAGATCGATGATTTTGGGAAATGATAAAAAAATTAACAAGAGCACAATAAATCTTTTGTCGCTTTCTGCTCAACTCCAAGGAAAATATTCGTTTTTCTTTTCGTTATTTTGATTCCAAATGCCAAAACTTGGAGGACGACCAAATTATCAGCAGCCAACCGATTTTGAACAGGATCGTATTGTTGGACTGAGGCGGTTATTGCATTTCGTGAAGTCACTAGACGTATGCAAAGAAATATTGCTACAGTTATTCGTTGTTGAGAAGATTGGTCTCAAGAAGGTAGGCAAGATGGTAGAAGAGGCGCTGAACGCCCTAGAAGAATCACCAAACGGAAAGAAACGGAACCATGGAAATATTTTCAATGCGTTATAATTTCGTGAAAATCTGCAATAGTTCTTTTTTATTTTAATCCTTAAAATTTTCGTGTTGATCTTATACCTATATGTGCGTTTGAAAAAAGATGATATACATACACATATCATTCGAGCCAAAAATCCCTTCACCTATTTCATCAGCCCTACGACGTTCGGCCGGCAAACTAACAGGCTTAGCACACAAACCTAAATTATTGCTCCTAATAACACAATCTACCATTGTTGTTCCCTGTAAAAGAATAATGGGTAATAAGCGTGTAGAATCAAGGCTTCAATATCTTATGTCGCACTATGCGAAAATTGTAATTTTCTCTTCGCAGGATATTCTCCAAACAGAAGCTTAAATGAAAGCTGAAAATTATGTTTATGCATTACCACTAATTCCACCCCGTTTAGACTTTATCAGCCCGATTCATCGTTCATCGTGAAATACTACTTTATTTTAGTAAATAAAAGAAATCACGTATTGAACGTCAACCAACTGAGCAACGTGGCCAGGTGCTAAACTCAACACAACATGATAAACACTATACAACGACCACTGATCCACCTGCCGTATTAAACACCACATTAATGCAGTGTTTAATGCGGAATTTAGTTTAAATTTATGTGTGATGTGTAATTTTTGAAAATGGTAATTCAGTTGCTAAAATATGTGCTTCGAATGTGCAAATATCGAACGACTTTTCTTACCTCGTGTTATAAGAATAAGAAGACTGTGCCTAAAATAATATGTAAGGGAAATCAAATTACCCTTACCACACTTTTCGGAAATAATTCCAGATACGTATTTCGGCAACTAAGTTGCCATCCTCAGTGGCAAACTGGCGGAATTAAGTATCACCAGCTAATGCGCAAGATGAACACCACACAACGAGCACTGTACAACTCTAAAGTATTGCACAATGAACATCACACACTGAACGTTCGCACGAAACACACCAAAACCCTTTAAGCAGTTAATGTTTTGTGGATGCTCAGTACTTTGGTGTGGTAAGGGTAATTGTATTTCTTTTATATTTTACTTTGTATTGTTATAACTATACCAGCTGAGCGAAGCCAAAATATTAATTCATAGAATCTGGTTCACTCTATACAAACTAATAATAATAAAGTTATACATATGTAGTTTCCTCCGTGACTATTGGCATATGCAATTTGTGCTTACTTAGTAAGCTATTGCACAGCTCACTTGTAGCTGTCCAATTAACGCACCTAATTAATTAGGTCGTTTTGTGGGGAGTCATCCAAATTCTATATAAGGATAAGGAGATATGAATCGTTTAAATTTCAGTCACGCCTCATACAAAAGCATGTTGAAATGCGCTGTAGGTACTTAATAAAAGTTTGAATTTCTATTTTTGCCTTTAACTACGCAACGTATGCAATGGCTATAAGAACACTAGCAACAGCACTAATAATTGATTTGATTTTCCTTTTATAACTTCAAACAAACTGTAGGCGATCCTGAAGTCTGCTACCGAAGCAATACCGCATTAGAACGATCGATCGATATAAAATATTATCGACGTACGTACCTCGCCATAGACAACCTTGTCAATTAGAGAAAAGAAACATAATTATATAAATTATAGCATTCGCCAATCTATACGCGTTCGGAGGTTTTGATTAATTACATCCGGCTGGAATCAACGAATTATGTAACGACGCTCGACGACAATTGCTGTAAAGAATAAAATGAAATGAATATAAACCTCAACATATAATTCACACAAATGTATTCTTCATTTTATATCAAAAATTCAAAGATTCGCCCCTGCTGATTTGTGAGAATATTAATAGAAAGACTAAAAATGGTATGGTTAGAGGAAATGGTATTTACTAGACACCACCGTGCACTTTAATTAATATTACCTAGATATACATAGACACATAATAAGATTAATAAATTATTACACTCGAAACATACAGATAATGCGCTTAAGCCTTGCCGTTTACCAACGAATTGCTTTAGCAAATATCTGAACTATTTGCATTTATTAACGTTTCTACATTCACACGTGGCGTTGTACAATTAATAAGAACTCTTTTCTGGCATCATAGAGGATGTCCACGACTGCATTAATTATAACTTAATACCGCAGGTTAGTTTGCGCGCAAATGTCTCAAATATTTATCACAACATCGAAGCTACATTCGCCTTTACACTTCATTTATATCAATTCACATTTGTCATCATAGCGAGTTTCGTACTTGCATACTTAAGTAGGTATGCGTATGCGTAGATACATATGCATACATATGTGCAACGCATATTCATAATACTTGTGAAAGAATTTTTCCACACAATACAAAACTGTTAATTTAATAGCCTTACTTCTACATTTAAACTTGTTTACTTACCAAATTAAGTCTGAAAATTATCTTTGTTATCGTTACGATGGAGCGTATAACCAGCAAGGCGCAATCAATTCCGTTTCGAGTCGACGCCAGTTTCTAGGACGCGCCACCCCTTTCTCAACTGGAACGATGAATTATTGATATCGAGGGATGAAATACGAGCGGCGTCGCTTCTTGGCAGAATGCGCGTCGGAATCGCTGACCTCTATTGGTCGTTTCGTATCTCTTTCGCACGGCAAAAAGCCATTAGCCAGATCCGGCATCGTTTTCGTATCGATGAAAATTTTCGAAAATTATGTATATTTCATTCGTGAAGATGTCAGCTGTTCCACCTCAATAGAATCAAAATTTTCTACACTATTTTTTGGTTGATAAGTACGAAAATTAAACAGTATGAGGTACATTAAACTTTAAGAGTTGTTAGTTATAAATTTTAGGTATACAGTTTTCCTAGATGTCTGATAGGAATGGTGAGGCACTGACGCTTAACGCCCGGCTAGTGAGTATGGGCTGCAAAGTAGAATATCAAAGGCCTCGTATCTTCGCTTTCAAACCAGGTTTCGCGTACCAATTCGTTCTGAAATATTACGTGTGTTGTGTGGACCGCATCATTACCCTTGTTCATAATGAACGCAGATACGTCATTAACATATTTAAGTTCCACGCCTTCACCGCCAGACCTACGTCGACGAAATTCAGACAAAATTTTAATTCGGGAATCAATTTGTATAGCAGTTTAGTCCTTGAAAATGAAGATACGTTTCCCATCTTGATAATTCGTTAATTTCCCACACTTGCGCAAAACAATTTTGACTTCTTCAGGGGAACTGAGTAAGAACTAGAAAACTACCTTTGGGTTATCAGCCGCTAATGATTTACTAAGCATGTGCAATACGTAATACGTTCAATTTGGATCCTATTTTCGATCCCTATTTGATTGGATATATCAATTACTTTAGCAACACCACCATCCATGACTTCTTCCTCCATTACATCATAGACTAACATAATATTTTCTTTATTTCTGCATTATTCAAATTACTTTATAATATCATCTATGCCGAACGATCTCTGATCGTCACTAGAGATGTCGGTAACATCAAAATCAGAAAAATCTTTTTGTGGCTTTTCAATAATATTCGTTAGTGCTTGTGTCTGACTAGCAATATCTATGAAATAACAAGTTGAACATAACATAACAGCACGACAGGCCTTAAAAGCCCAGGACACGTTCGAAACCATCGAGCCGTATACATACGTATACCGTACCGGTCCTGGCCTGCTCAATAACATTTCCTTACTTTTTTAAACAAGCTGTACGTGTTCATTTAATGTTTCTTTTAGATCGCAAAATAGGCTAATCTTTATTGCCCAAATTTGCGCACATCAAGTTAAATATATATTTTTACATATAAGCAGCTCATAGTTTCCTTTTTCGGAAAAACTCTCACCACAGCATTTACACCTAGGGGGCATATTGAAGTAACATATAGGAAACAGTAACCTAAAAAAAAGGAAATACGGGACCACGCCTTTCACGCTGGCGGTGCCCTTCGCACCGAATTTAAAAACAGACAAACAAAGATTAGGCAACGGATGGAAGCAGCCACTGAGGTAAGGACAAAGGTAAGAAAAATCCAAAATATAGTTCAACTAACCTTTGTGGGTGTGCAGAATATCATAGCCCGTGACAGAAACCAGGTAATGCAAACCCCAGCAGTAAAAGAAATTCACATAGGTCTAACTTGTAGAAGAACTTACGATAAATACTGAACTATCACTACTGGGTACACAAACACAAACTATATCACCAGCTTCAACAGACGATGCAAATTTTACGATTAATACAGTTGATAAATACCCAGAAACTAAGAAAAATGCCAGACGTCAATAAAACTCTAGAAAACTATCATGAATCGATAGGATGGATACTATACTTGCTCAAGAATTAACCTACACCAAATACCTTATTTCCTACATATTCCTTAACCTAATCAGCCTTAATTACCCAAATCTTTCGCCAATGTGTGTGTGCAGAGTATCACAGCCGGTGAAAAAAACAGCAGTAAAAGAAAATTCATTTTCGGAAAAACTCTCACCACAGCATTTACACCTAGGGGGCATATTGAAGTAACATATAGGAAACAGTAACCTAAAAAAGGAAATACGGGATGACGCCTTTCACGCTGGCGGTGCCCTTCGCACCGAATTTAAAAACAGACAAACAAAGATTAGGCAACGGATGGAAGCAGCCACTGAGGTAAGGACAAAGGTAAGAACAATCCAAAATATAGTTCAACTGACCTTTGTGGGTGTGCAGAATATCATAGCCCGTGACAGAAACCAGGTAATGCAAACCCCAGCAGTAAAAGAAATTCACATACGTCTAACTTGTAGAAGAACTAACGATAAATACGGAACTATCACTACTGGGTACACAAACTATATCACCAGCTTCAACACACGATGTAAATTCTACAATTAATACAATTGATAAACACCCAAAAACTAAGAAAAATGCGAGACGTCAATAAAACTCTAGGAAACTCTCATGAATCGATAGGATGGATACTATATTTGCTTAAGAATTAATCTACACCAAATCCCTTATTTCCTACATATTCCTAACCTAACTCAGCCTTAATTACCCAAACCTTTCGCCAATGATGCGCATTAAAGTTGAAAATAGGACGTTATCGTTTGCGTATATCGAGATTTAGACGAGTTGCAATAAGGTGCCCGCCAAAAACAACAAAACAGAGGATGAAAGAAAAAGTGACAGAACGAAAAAACTGAAAAATATTTTTGGGTCATTAGATAGAAGCCGGATCAAATCCAATTATGAATACCGAGGCTAATACGGTGGAACATAGCAGGATCGGATATATTGAAGTGAGGAGGAAGAAGAAGAAAGACCGAAAATATAAATCGCTATTCGAGAATGGCATTAATTAAATGAGGAAGATTTATGCTTTGTCAAAAATAACCCGCGCACAATCCTCGATAACATCGACGTAATAAAATGCAAACATATTTAGAACTCGACTCGACGGAGATCCGTTAATCGAGATAAGACGCGACCACAACCTTACGTATATATAGATATATGCTACCTTTGCGACGCATGCATACATACGTATACGTAATTACGAACGGGTACATCCCCGGTGCAATTTTCTAGTTACCGAACAACGTGTGCGAGCACTTACGTTGACTATATACACACATGTTATAATAAAAGAACTTTCTTAAATAAATGATAAGGACGTCGCCGATATTGTCTAATGTGCTCGCATTAGGCGCATAGTTCAGTTTCGGGCGCGTTCACCTAAAAATAGAATCTGATTTAGAGGTAAAACTCTTTATTAAAACACCCTTTCTAAAGCGCGCTTTATGGAGTTTTATGTCCGCGTAACGATTTATGGGCTGCACAAAAGATGATTACGTCTCACCACGAAACTAAAACCCTTCCTTTAGTCCTTTCATCGCCCACTCCTCCATTCCTCATTCTATTAATTTATTAACATTCCTCTCCGTCCCCGTGATTGTGATCGTCTTACTTTTTTCCTTTTTCTTTTGTTGGACGATATCTATTATAAGAAAAACCAGGAAAAGGATAAAAGAAAGGACGAAACGGCATTACAGAAGAGTGTAGCAAATAACGCTACAGTTGATAATAATAGGCAGTAGTACAAGCCGCATGAACACAAATTCGTGCGTTTGTAATTAATGGGCGAGCATAAGGAGCCGCGCATTATACACATCCATTCAAAGCTCGTATCCATACCTACATACATACACATATATTTCAATTCCATTAGCTCCGACCGCATTAAATTAATGAAAAGTGAAATAAAATTAATTTCCAGTCTAATATATATTTGTTTTGTTCACCGCTCGGTCGCTTAATTGATGGTTACACCCCAGTTCTTTTTTACATTCATTTTCATTTAAATGTTATGATATCACACTGAAACGCCTGTAGGTACGCCGAATACCTCTGAGTATAAAGTTACAATCCAAAGGGACTTACTCGGAGATAATCAATTAATAATTCAAAGTTTTTCGACAGTTTCCATCGCTAATTACGAGAATCCCAAATCGCAGAACTAATAGAACCAGTTGTAGTAATTGGAATTGAATGCCCCTAGCTATACGACCTTTTAAGTCTTATTAACGACAGATTGGTGTACATAAATGCCGGTCATGAAACAAATGCGATGATTCGTTGATCATATAGATTCAAAACTCTATGTCGGGTAAGATAGTCCCAGATACTAGAAATGCAAGTTTGTGTCTAAAAGTGGTTTGAGACATTTAGTCCTCTCGTAACAAACGGAAATTGTCTTTTAATCTCTACCTTAATTACCGGTACATCAGTATTTGAATTTCTTGCTTTTTATCTTACTTACGTACTTACTTACTGAGTTGAGATCCGTGGTTTTTTCCTTCCATACTTCTCTCCACATATTCCTGTCCTTAGCCATTCTTCTTGCTAGTTCCCAGCCCTCACCCCCTCGCCTAGATTGCACCTCATCATCATTTCATGTCCTTGGTCCATCCATAGAAACCTAATTTCTATCTATTCTAATTGCTATCATCTTACTTCCTTGTCTTTCATTTGTTGTCAACGATTCACAGGCATACGTAAGTGTTGGTTTTATTGTCGTTTTGATCACGTCGTCTGTCACTTCTTGCGGTATTTTCTGTATACTTAGAAAAGGAGATTTGATTACGTTATATAGTCTTCCCGCTCCTCATAGTCTCTCGTTAATTTCATCCCCAAAATAGCCTCTGCTGTTTATGATTCCTCCCAGATATTTGAACGTGCTGCCTTGTCCTATTTCTTTTCCCTCTATCTTAATGTTGTGAATCTTTTTTCGATCTTCCACTATCATTGACTTTGTCTTTTCTATATTACATTTCATGACACAAATATCACATCGGTAAACTCCTCACCACACAATTGTTTATAATAAAATCGGTGACAGGTGTTTCGCTAGCTCGAGGTAAGCATCTTCAGCAACCGTATAAACGTACATTTCACATTTAACTGTTTTAGTTGTTAAACTATTAGGCAAACGTTTTCTTGTAGTTTCTCTTCTGTGCTTCTGAACACCACCACATAATTCTATAACTTGTATTACCTCGATATTTCAATATCCTACTGTGAATCGTTTCCATTGTTGCTTCCGTTTCTTAACTGCTTCGTCTAATATAATATTGAACAGCAATGGCTTAATCACGCACCCTTGTTTGAGGCCGATATTACATACGAACACACCGATTTTACTGGTTTTTCCATTGTCCGTCTAAGAGAAACTATTTAGTCCTATGTCTATCTACCCTTTCTGAACCCACACTTGGTGTCCCCCAGACTCTGCTCCGCTTCCATACTCAGTCTGGCCTTCCAGTATTCTAGCGTAAATCTTTTCCACAATACCCCCTATAGTTATTCCTCTATAATTAGGACATTGTTAATTATCTTATTTACTTAATCCTGAAACCCGTTTGACCGTGAAGTGTCGGGTTTGCTAATTTTCTACTTTTTTAAAAATTGGGCATATAACCCCTATTCGACAATCTTTAGGTATCATCTCGGCTGCACTCCCATCATTACCCGGCACGCTTTCGTATCGCGTGTATCCTTGGAAATTCCTTCTCAAACCATCTATGCTTGTTCTATTGTTATTGTGCTTTTGATGACTACAAAAATATTAGATCAAATTTATGAACATAGTTTTCCCTAATTAGGTAATGTTGCAGGGATTACGTGGAATTCATGGACAAAAAAGGCGCCTCACCAAAGCGGGGATTTTTTTGCAGTCGGATTGAGCAAGACTGGTTGGGTTTTCCTTCATTTCTCGAAGTTGGAGAGATGAGGAGAAATTCGCAAACGTTGGATAGATAAGAGCCCTTATAGAGAATAGATGGTCTTGTGCTTGCAGTCTCGGAAAGTTGGACAATATTTGCTTCTTAGGAGAGAACTAAACACCTCAAACAACTTTTAGATACAAACCTAAAGGAGTTCTGCACGGAACCAAATGTACTTGGGGAACTAACTGGCTCGTATTCGAAAAACTCATCTGGCACGTATACCTAATTCTAAAAAGGGAATAGGAAATGCCTGATAGTTTTACGATGCAAATACAGGGTAAATATGCCGTTCATTTAGAACGTGTAACTCTATCTACTTGCTGGGTAGTGGCACGGCCCAGTGGCTAAACATTTCGTGTAAGTGTTACGCTGCTTTTGAGCCAATCTAGACCTATTTTAACAAGGTAAATCAGCTCCGATGTTCTTTTTAAATTTTCCTGATTTTCTATCTCCTTTTTCGAATACCTGATTCCAGCGTTGTTAAAATCTTGTTTCACCTTTTGCAACCATTTAGTCTGTATCTGCCATGTCTTATTCAGCCTACCGATTCCCATATCAATATTGAGTAGGAAGGGCACCTTTTATGTATTCCAATTCTCTGTTCGATGTGTTATGTTTAGTTTGTTCTTCATTTTTTCTACATATTTTATTATCTTGTGCTTGCTTTAGTTTTTCTATGCCCCATTTATCTTTTAGTTTGATCTTGGTTATTAATGATCTTCTTACTTTCACTTGTAAAGTTGTACCAACCATAAAATGGTCTAATGTGGCGCACACCCCTCCCTATTACATTTGCAGTCCAAAATATCTTCTATAAATGAATAGTGTTAATGATTGACTTTAAATTGACTTTCAACAACCATTTACCTGTAATATTAGAAGAGAATCATTTGATGAAGATATATGTATATGCAAATACCTACCACTATAGAAGAGCATGCAGATTTTCTGTCTCAAAGGAAACAGCAAACATGTATAAAACAATAAGTACCTACACTTAATATACGTCCATGCACATATGGAGATAGACAACAAATCCGTATATCGATGCATACCTACGCTTAATGCACGACAACCATATCAATTTATTTATATAATAACTACCTGAATAAAATCGTTTTCGTGATTCCATACTGAACTTATATTGCGAAAGCATGATACGAAAATACTCTCATATAGTTAAAGCACGTACACTATACATGTGAATATGTCTACCAACTGCAGTACCTACGATCGGGAAAGAAAAACGAATAAAAATGCCGAGAGCGGATTCCATCTGCTCGATCATCTCTTCCTCTCGGTAAAAACCATGGCTATTTGCGTTGAATTTATTAGATAATATTCGTACGTATTATAATTTTTATTCAGCCGTTGTACCATGTCTCCTCGACAAGCATAAGTCGAACGTTTTAATTTCCAAGTTTGCGTAGGCTAATTAAAATCGATCGGTCGCCGTTATCTAATCCAATATGAATATAAATTTACACACAAAAATCATCGAATCCGGATTCAGATAGCGCGTTAGTAGAGGCACTTTACTATTCGAGCACACAAACTCATTTAATTTGTATGTAAATTCCCCGTATAATTATAAATATATGCGTGCATGTATTAAGAGACAATCGTCTCACGAATGCGTGCGCTTCGAATAGATATGCCTACCAACTAGTAGAAGCTCGATGGTAGGTACATGCATACATATCTGTACATACATTTCTTTTGTTTTTATTTTATTCAACGCTATAAATATTATAAAGTAAAGAAGAACCTGCGCTCTCGGTTCTCATCGAATAATTATCGGTCGAAAAGGCTTTTATGATGGCCCCTAATCTTAGACGTCCATTCCTTCGTTTCTCTTAATGATACGTTTTATTATATAAAATGACCATAAAACGAAAATGAAATTGTAGAAAAAGCATCGATCGAAGTATGTATACGTGAACGCGTAGATAGAAGGACACCCAATCGACGAAAAAAAGGGATGTAATTATTGGAATTTATGACATAATAATCTTATTAGCCCTTTCAGCATTAACCGCCAATGGTGTCCAGAAAATTTTAGCTTTAGAATTTTTCATGTCGATTGTGATGATGATTCAACCTCAACCAAGTTTTTAACTCTAACAATAAGTACAGAACGAATAAAATTTAAATTCTATCCTTTTTTCGCGATCTCTACATTCACCGCGAACTGTACTTTCCCTAATTTTCGAATCCGGCTGATGTAAGCACATCATAGACGGAATTCACGTACATATTCATATCGAATACTTGCGCGTATTATGTATTATTCATTCTTAAAATCGAGCATTTTAAAAATAAAAAGTTTACCGGATTACGTATTACGTACGTCCGTACGAGATTTGAATAAAGCATTTTCGCCTTACGTGCTTTCTTTCGTTCGCTTTCTCTACATAGATAAAAATTGACTCAAATCATGTTTACTGCATTTGCGGTTGGTAAAGCTGTTGCAACGTGGAAAGTGGTGAAAATAATTTTCCAACTCGTTACATTACCTATATCGTCGTTTAACGACACAAATCATGTTTACACTGACATCCAAATTTCATGGTTGTCTTTCAGCTACGCCTGTATCCAATCGCGCTTCGAACGACCTCTTTCCGTTATTTCTGATTTTAGTGAATCCGTTGATGAAATTTCCTCGAACTCATAGCCAGTATCGGAAAAACGGACAAGCTGAGGATCGTCTATCGTCTCCGTCGATAAAGAAATCCGTTCACCGGCTCGTTCATTATTAATACGTACATATTTTTACGTTAACACGATTTATTCCTAGAAGGAAAACGAATTCTTCGCGGGCGTTAAGAATAAATGCGATCTCAGATGATTTGCAGAAAACGAAAGTACACTGTGTAAACGATTTCGCTTCAAATACGAATACTATTATATAGTACCGATTAATTGGAAATTGTAGTTGAATCTGTTCCAATAAGTATTAAGTACACCTAGGTACCTAAAAGTGGCTCTAAAAGATGACCGAACTTAGCGAAAACAATCCGAAGAAAAAAGGCTCTACAATAATTTGCATACGACTCGCTGATGATGGAAGGAACAATGGGGGCTACGGCGGGTTTCGAAAGATCGGCAGAAGACGAAGAACGAGAGAAAGATTTAGCGTTGGAGAAGCGGCGAATATCCGAGGACGAGATCAAAATCGAAACGACAACGGATGAACGACGACGGACACGTTGAAAACATCCTACGGCACGGAGACGACGACATCGCTATATATTGAAAGGGAACGGAGATTTGCGGAGCTGCAGATGGTTTAAAATATACTAATTGGACGTAAGTCTATCGTATGGCTGCCTCGCTACTTTTGCAGGCTTCCGATACTGATTTGATATACGTGTAATATCAAATAAAAACAAGTGCTCGAAGAAATATATACGCCTGTGTTTATATAGTATATACCTATAGACCAGATGTACAAGTATGAAATGTGGGTTTTCTTCCAAAAACATGTTAAATTCGGAAAAATAATAAAAAGTGCTTTATTCAAAGTATGCTCCATCGCTAGCTATACATTTTCCCCATCTTTTGGACAATCTGTAACTACCACGCCAGCAAAAATCTTCCCCTTTTGCTGCGAACAATTCATTGAGACGTTTTTCCACATCTTCGTACGAACCAAAGCGCTGTTCGGCAAGTGCGTGACCCATCGATGGCAACTCTGGTGAGTACATGGGGTAGCACTTTCCAGTTGAGTGCTTCCAGCGTGTCGCCAACCGTTTTTGCCGTATGTGATGGAACACTGTCATGAGGAAAAATGACTTTGTGTTGCCTCTTTCGGTATGCTGGCCTTTTCTCAAACAGCGAACGGTTCAAATTGGTCAATTGTTGTTGGTAACCTCAGGTTTCAACAGCTCATAATACATCGTACTCCTGTGGTCCCATCAAACACAGAGCATCGTCTTTCTGCCAAAGCGATTCAGTCTTGCGGTCGATGTGGATGGTGCGCCTGGATCTACCCATGATTTTTTGTAAAATGTCACATGTGTTTTGCGCTTTCCCATTTGCTTGTCGTTCAACTAATATGGTACCCATATAAATCTTTCCCATCTCTCGTAGACGATTGGAAACAGCTTGTTGACTAACGTCCGATTGCTTGACGAGTTGTTTTTGTAAAAACACACAAATGAAGATGAACGAAGCAAACCTAATCAATTAGTAACATATGACATCAGAATTGAACACATTGGCGAACGACACCCACCACAAATTGACAAAAAAAAAATAAGGGCATTTAATAGATATGCATGCGAGTACTTAGATATGCAGATGGTATGGAATATAATTAAGCTACCAGTCATTATACTAATTTACTAAAATTAAACCAAGGAAAGAGGCGAAGAAACGCACAATTTATGGAAGCCGATAACGTCAAATAATTGGTGGTTATACATCGGCAGGCTATTACACATAATTTTATTGCTTTTCGCGTATGCAATAAACGTGTCTTATTCTGTTTTATGCATATCTACATGCATATTTAACAGCGGTGCTCGTACGATAGTTGATGCTAATTAGGTAATCAATAAGTATATGAATACATGCGTTTGCTTTTTAAGTTCGAATATAATAATAGCAGCGAAACGGCGTACATGGCAAGAATATCGAAATCGAAGAAAATAAATTTTAATTATGTTGTTTCGTTGTCGTATGTACTATGTACTTTGCCCGATTTTAATTGTTTATAGATACCAATCACTTGGCATTCAACTATGATATTTAATTACTCTTTGTACATAACCGACTGTTGATTACTAATGGCATCATCTACTATCTAGTAGAAACAAAAGCATCTCAAAGAAGTGAAAACTGTTAAAACGCTCTGATATACGTACACATATATAATGTAGCTTACCAAAGATGATAGATAGATATAAGATATAAAACCGAAGATACAATCTCCTCTATTCAGGAAGCATACAAATAAATATACGAATATACGTACACTACCGGCTAAAAGTGTTTACCCACCTGCATAATTGGAAATGATTCAAATAAACGATATTTTATCCCTATGAAAATATGTGTATTATTACATTATAATGAAAAATTTAGTTTGCATTCAGCTTTCGTACTGCAAGCAGTGACTAATGAAGAGTTTGTGGAATATTTTAAAACAGCGAGTAACGTTAAAATAATGTTTGCAAGAACAGAATTATCAACAGAAACACGTGCTCAAATAGTGACATGCCACATAAGATTGGTAAAAGTAACCGAGAAATTGCGAAATTACCGAAATTAGATCGTAGAACCGTTGATTATAATGTTAAAAAGTATCAAACAACTGGTAGTATATCCAATAAAAAGCGACCCGAATGATTAAAAATAACTACACCGGCAGAAGGTCGGGTACTGGTAATCACAAGCAAATGGAATAGACGAAAAACAGCACCAAAGCCAGTTAGCCTCACCACAGCAAAGAAGCATTTATGCCAATCTAGTTTATATGGAGGAATTGCTATGCGGAAACTATTATTACGTAAAGAAAATAAAGAAAAACGGTTGGCATGCGCGAGAGAGCACATAGACTGGACGTTTGAAGATTGGAAGAAAGCGCTTTAGACCGACGAATGTAAATTTCTCACCTTTGGTTCAAACAGAAGAACATTTCTCCGTAGATCGAAAGCGAATCGAGCACTTGAATCCTCTATTGCATCAACAAGAAAACATGGAGGAAGATCGGTCATGATTTGGGGTTGTTTTGGCGATAATTCTGTGGGCAATTTGATCAATATAGATGGTATCCTTAGAAAAGAAAGCTATAGGGAGATTTTGGAGAGTAATATCATTTCATCTAGAACACGAATAATCGATGAATATCTCATGTTCCAGCAGGATAATGATCCAACCCACCCTGCCAAGATACGCCGTCAGTATTTACAACAACTGGAGCAGAGAGAGAAAATTGTTGTTATGAAATTGTTGGCCCAAAGTCCAGATTTCACTTCGATCGCGCTTTTGTGCGAGGAACTCGACCGGCAGGTTCACAAATCTGCTCTAACATCGGTAACAGTAGTTTGGGAGCGTGGGGGAAAATACAATCAGTAGCATTGACGAAACTGTTAGAAAGAATGCCGAGTTTATCTTTGTTAGCACATTGTTTAATTGATTTGTGTAAGTACAGAATCAAGTTTCATTTTATATTTACCATAGTATTTGACTTGTTTTTGTAATATTTTGAGAATAGGTAAACACTTATGTCCGGTAGTGTATATACAAACTTGTCGCAGATATGCAAGAGAACACAATAAGTATTAGACAAACAGCCACGACATCAATAAAACAAAATATTTCAATAATTCAATAACAAAGTAACCGATAGATAGATAGATATGTGTGTGGGGCAAACAACAATGCAATAAGACGTGGGCAGATAAAAACAATTACCTATACTATACGCGCGGGCGATAAATTCAAAGCGGCATTTGATTTCGTTCGCCTCTTATCGTCTCGCATTTGACACGACACGAATGTCATACGACTCACGGTTTGATCGTGAATTTCTTACTCGCACAGATACTTATGAAGGGCAATAGGTGTATACCTACCCATGCCCACAAGAAGACGTATACCAAGGAAATTATGAGATATCTAACATTTACAAGCATAGATCTACGCCGCATGCTACAGTATATCATACGGCGATAGGATCTGAAATATTCGACGAATTCGCTTAACCTTCCTATACTCACGTATACGGTCTGTGAGACCGACTTATATAGCATAGTATACGTCTTTCATTTTGACGTGAGTATAGGAAGGTTAATAAAACACGAGAGTCTATAATTCTTTTGTTGCCCGTGCGTAGCGCGAAATCGCGATCTACATATAATTCATATTGATAATCACTCAAAACTCTATTAATTATCATACTCAAGTTTTTTGGAAGTTACGTCTTCTGTTCGGTATAATTATTTCTTTACAAAGCTTTAACCAAAAGTTACGGTAAAGAAGATGTTGAAAGACCATGAATCAACGTTGGCAACCAGCAATAAACCGCCTACCAGCTTCGACTTCTTTGGAACCCATCAGCATGGTTGCAATCCTTCACTACCACGCACTACCTCACTGCCTGCGGGATATGGCCATTTCAGTCAGTGATTTGAGCGGCCAATCTACTTGGTTTTTAGTCGACGAACTATGGATATTCAGAACGATTAAAAATATAAATAATCCCCAACTTCATAAACAACGGTAAGAGTTTTCGAGATCCGAATCTCTTCGAGTTCAGAGAGCGTGTAGCGTGCACCGTTCGGTAAATAAACAAATACATATGTAAGTACCCTTAACTCACAAGCCGAAGCCAAAGGTCTTGAATAATAGACTACCGGTGGGATTTCTCTTCTTTCTTCACCGGTCTTCGTCTTTTCGATCCCATATCTATTAAATATTAGCATAGCTAATCCGAAAAGCGGCGTTCTAACCACTTCGTTTTCTTATTCTTCCTATGCTTCCACATAACACGCCCGGTTCGTGACGACGAGATCTCACCAAACTCGAGCGTCCCAATGTAGCTCACAAGGTACGGAAACAGATCGATTTGTGTTTGTTTTCTTTTTTGAAGTAAAAAATCATTTAGCGAATCCGATTATGTGCCGTTTTGGTAGTCATTTAAAAAAAAATCGAAATCGATAAAAATTTCCGTTTTCTCGTTCTTCCCCTCTTCGAGAATCAAGCGTCCTAAATGGGTTCGTTCAGCCGGGGTCGTGCTTTCATACGTCTTCGCGATTACATCATATGCTCGAGCACCTGTCACGTGACTTTATTTATTGTTTTCATAATTGTCCGTTATAAGAGCGAGCGAGAAGGAGAAAGGTGAAAAGAAAGAGACACATCCGTCGGTCGGAAGCGGAAAGAGCGAGGGAGGAGAAACACCTGCGCTTCTTCGCCTCGATACGTCTACTTCTTGTTATAAAGCATCGCATTACGTATTCCGGACTAAATGTTGGATGTGTATGTTTTAATGTAAAATGCCAAGATATCGGTGGAAACGCACATACATACATACATATTGCACACGCACATGAATACATCACAAAATTATATAACAGAAGATCCTATTTAACCCTTCAACACCGGGTACTTATTTTTGCGTGTACAGGAAAGTCAACAGATAAAACTAACTTGTGATAAAATAAAGAATTTTAAACCAAAATTGCACACCATGCGTAGATGCCTTGCCCCAAGATAAGTTTAAACTGATTTATTGACCAGAAAGATATTAATTGCTTTATTTACGATACCAGCGATTAGGGATCATATATTCAGAAACACTGCGTCTAAAATTTAGCAAACTGGTTGACTTTTTTGTTCGAGGACAAATACAAAATAAGGGTCCAATTGTAAACAACCCTTTTAAAAACGTTTACCAACTTTGTGCCAATATTTCCAGCAGAGTATGTGGAATTATGGTTGACATTTTTATTACAGTCGCAAAAATAACTGCGACTCACGCTGGGGGTTTCTTCTGTTTGTGCAAAATACATCGTCCGGTTGTTCATTCTCGTACAATACATAGGGCAGGTAAAAGTATCATCAAATAATAGGGTTAGTGCTCGAGTTTCGGGAATTTTCAACGACCGCACCGAAAGTGTTGTTCTCCAACAATTTTAGATGTCAATTTTCCAATTGAACGTTAAGTCATTTTTCGGGGCGAGCACATCGCCAAAAGTAAGAATTTATGACGCCGCGCTAAAGCAAACACCTACTAGCCCGGTTCAGTTTGAAGGCGCGATATTAAAAATGTGGATATGTTTAGTGTAACTGTCTGCAGTTACATTAGGCGAAACATAAATATTTAAAGCGGTCGGTCTATTAGAGTTAATGTAATATTTAGTTTAATCTGAGATTAATCGCGTAATATTGCATGTTGAGCGCGTAATAGCTTTTCTTGTCTAAACAAAGACCGCGTTAAATTATATTTACTTTCCTTTTTGATTTCTTCTTCGGGTTTCGTAATACACTTTTGTGTTGCGGAAGCGCCCCAATACGTCTTGTACAAATTTTAATTTCGTGCGACTACCGCCAAATACAAGAGTCCCAATTTCGAACTTCTCATACCCACGCCAAATATTTTTCTTTGTGTATACGTGTCTTACATTAATGAACACCTTCGAGCTGAGGACTCGTACTTTTATTCTCTTTTCGGAGTATAAATAATAAATACGAGTACTTATCGATAAAATGAGATCTTAAACTTTAAACAGAAATTGAACTGTTCCTTCTCTGTTTTGGATTGCGGACTTCAAAGCTTAAACGAAGCTTGTTACTAGAGATTATGCTCACGCTCTTGCGGAACCCCTTCACTACTTGTCCAATATAATTTGCAAGAACTCGAAGTTACCGGATGTATGGAAGACTGCACGAATATATCCCGTGTTGAAACAACGTGATCCAGCTGATATAACGAACTACAGACCAATTTCAATTTTACGCAATTTTTGCGAAAATATTGGAGACGATTGTTTGCCATCGTATTCACAATTTCGTGATCTCCAGTTCAACATCGATTTATACCTAAACGCTCTACTGTTACTAATCTGTGTCGTTTCACTCAATACACTTCGGAAATTCTGGAAAGTGGATGTAATCTATATGAACTTCCAGAAAGCATTTGACCAGATTGGCTATTTCATTCGTCTCGGGAAGCTGTCTACGATACTATTGGCATGTCACCTGTAGTAAATTAAATTATTTATGTACATCATACTTATTCGATAGGAGACAATTTGTCGAATATCACAGATTTCGAACATCTATATTTAGTCTCTCCTCGGGTGTTCCACGGGGATCTAAGTTGGAACCGGTACAATTTCTTATTAGTATCAATGATATGGTCTCGGTATAACTGATTGTGAGAAACTCCTCTTTGCCAGTGATTCTAAGATCTCTCAAAGGATTGGAAAGATTGAGAATTGCTTGAAGTTGCAACAAAATCTGAGTGACATCCGTATTTGGTGTCAAAAGCAAATCATCTTTCTAAACTTAAGTGTGAAACGATGAATTACACTAGGAAAACGGACATAATTAAGTTTGGCTATTTGTTGAACGCCAGTCCACAACACTACTCACCTATGGATTTGGGCATAGCCTTAGATGCTAAATTATCGTTTGTTAAACATATTAATCAAGTAGTAGCTAGAAATTGCCGAGAATTTAAAAACACCAGATGCTTGACCATGTTGTATTATCCCTTCATACGGTCAAAAGTTTAGAATATGCATCATATTTATCAAACGTATATTAATGCTTTACTATCAGTCCAAAGCAAATTTTTAATTTATGCGAATAATGGCACAGATCCAATCAGGGGTTTTGTCATCTACCGATGCTGACAAGATTTAACATTACTTCGTTGAGTACCGGGCGTGCCATCCATAGTGTTAAATTTAAATTCCTATATGGCCTTGTACATAGTGAGACTGATTGTGCAGGGCTACTGAGCAGAGTGAATTTGGGAATTCTAGGACAAATAAATCTTCGTTAACAACAGAGATTTTATTGTGAGGTTAATAGAACCAATATATTAAATAAGTCACCTTTTCAGTATTCTGCACGAAACTATAACAGAATATGTCATAATTCTGACTAAAATTTTGATAACTTTCACAATATATCTTTAATAAGTAGCACGAATAACTTACATTAACGTTTTGATAGTGAAGTAAACATTGTTTATTCATTGTTTATTTTGTATATATTATCTTACATTATATTATTTTACTTGGGTGTCTATCTGTTGGGAATAAAATGCTATTATTATTATACAAAAATTGTTGACTAAAACTTAGTCTTCGATATTACAATTCTTGGTACTTTGTTGCGAGCGATTTTGACGAGAGTAATTTTCAAGTAACTGTCACACTCGTCAATTCTCTGAGACAACGACGCCTTACCGGATTGGAAACAATGAATAAAGTATATAGTTAGATGTATTTCGAATGTCGTCTTTTTCTCAATTCCTCACAATTCGCGTGCTCATTAGCGTCAAATTTAATATATGAAATTATGACGGCGGTAACGAAACCAACCCATTTAATAAACGTTCTCCATTTATAACTACCGTATAGTAATGTATAGACGTAGCTGTGCGAGTGTAATAATATTTACTCATTAGCAATGCAAAACGTGAAGGAAACCATTCCACGTAGCAGGGCTAACTCACTCGAACATAAAGCCCGAAACGCACACACAGAAAATGAGACGCGGAAAAGCCGTAACGCGGTGTAAAATATTTTGTTTGCGAAATATCTAAATCGAAAATCTCGTGTTTATGAATAACAAATTTGGCATAAATTAAGAACTCTTTCTGTTCCGCATTTACCACAATATAGCGCTTTATATGGAATGGGTATCATCAGAACGTACTGTATTTTCTTAATTTATGTGTAACCATTGCCGCACAATATTTATTTGGCATCGTAAATAATGGAGTCTCTTCCATATTTTCTCTACTGCTAGAAATACACACAACATACCTGCCGTAAGTCCGTTTATCGATTTATCGTACGAATAATATAGAGGCTACACATAAATTACCTCCGTTCGGATGTGAATGTTAGGTTAAAATAAGCATCGCGATTTAACTGAATACCTCTAATTCTTTGCCCACGTAAAGCACGACGAAACAAAACGGTTCAATTAATCAGATATGTAGATCGATTTCTTAGAGAAATTTTGAATCTTTAAGGACACATATGTCCGCTAAACTATCAAAAAATTACACAATCCTTATTTGCCAGAGGTGTTTACATATTAAGGGCCATTAGAGTGAAATTTTTATATTCATGCAAAGAGAAATAATACTTAGCAAGCCAGACCAAATTGAAATTAAAAAAGTGCTTGATAAAGATCTGGTTAAATGCATCTTCTGGTACTTGGCGAAGACTTGTAAGTACTCATAATGGACAATGATTAAGAAGCGAACTAACGAACGAAATATTACATTTAGCTATCTGAGTGCTGAATTGTTCACTTCGAACCGCTCAATTAGTAAGCATGTGTTTATTTTGTTTTATTTGTTTATTAATTGGTGCTCTTGGTTTAGTTTAGGTATGACAAAGATATCACTACTAAAACACTTCTTGTAAGCCACGAAAGATATCGCTCGTTGTTATTGTAGTCGTACTACACATACCCACTACGCGTGTATTTTTTAAGGAACAGGTGTGAGTCCGGAAGAAAGCGGGGGAGTGAGTTTAAATATTCAAATGAACAACTGACTGAGCAGCTGATCTTAAAGGAGAAGACAGGTGACGAAAGTAGTTGCATTAGAAGCATCGGCTCGGTCAAACAAAACATGTCTCATGTCGTCACTTTCCCGAAAATACAAAATTTTATGAAAAAACGCGCACAGGCGTAGACGATAAATACACGAGTAGACAACTATTTGCTATTTTCTCACGACTGTTGAGTTCATCACGTCTTATAAACTATCTCATTGGTAGTGAAGAGCGTGGCGATAACCCTACCGCGCACCGCATCTTTACGAATTCAGCGATGATCTTGCAGAGATTTCAGCCGCTTTGATGCTACCTGTTGTATGCGTATATCAATAGCTTCGTATTGTGGCAGTGCTCGCGCAAAAACGGTCCGTTATTCAGAAACAAATTGTCGAGTACCGATAAGAAAACCGTCACTTTTGAAGGAATTTATTATCGCGAATTCCAATACTAATTAACGACTTCGATATGCGCACAGATTAAATTGCTGCTGTTGGTAGTTTGTCCTAGACGATTACATCTGCGACGAATTCAAAGTTAGTAGTCAGAAAAAGGAAAAAGAATCTGTCGAAGCGAAATGCAAAATTTTATTCAGTAGTAATTAATAACAATTAATTTAGAGAAATGGTATACTCGCTTATACTACATGTCGAGAATCGAAAAATAACGCTGTAATCATCGAACCAACACAAAAAAGGACGATAACAGAAAGAAGAAAGGAAGAATGCCAACTGGTTCCATTCGGAGCGAGCTTCGCCTCGAGCTTCTTATTTACCATATCAATTCCGTGATGTCGAGCTGAAGTCATCGCGCGTGTTACTAATTAGTCGCATTTCTATGGATTCGCTCTTAACGGCGATTTCGTTCGCTAAATACATACGTATATGGAAAAAATACTAAAAAAATCGAATGCGTCTATAGGGGATCATAATTAGTTTAAGCCAATGAAAAATAGGTTGAGGTAGTGAGCAAATTGTTTACAACAAAAGAAAATACTAACAAACTTACGTTAGACCCATGCATAACTACACATATCTGATATTTTCTATTTATAAAAAATATTGTTATAGTATGAAACTTACATCGCCATAAGTAAATGGGTTAAGTTTTGCTCCATAACCCTCGTTTTTTAATAGCGTCATTAATCCTGCGGGGCATTTATTAATGGAAGACGTAGTTGTTTCATGGACCGTCGTTTTACCTTATATTATTTATTAATATTCCCTTCGTAGACTTCTCTCTTTTGCATACCACATTTTTAGATAGACTGCATACGTTTTCAATGGGTTTCAGACCCGGTAAATTTGCAATCCAATTTAGAAGAGGTATACAACTTTCCAAGCCATTACCTGCGGTAGGTGTTTTTACTAATTGAAGAAGCGTGGGCTCTGTGAAACGTTCACCAGGGCGTCTGCGGACAAATTGCGATCGCTGCTCCAACGCACACGGAGAACTCCCGTCGGTAAAAAAGAAAGCCGGATAGTTCTAGTCCAAACTTCTATGCCCGTTTGTTCTGACATCTTCTTAATTGTTTTTACTGTAAGAAATCTATCACTTACAGCCTGACGGCAAGATACCCGTGAATTATTTCTTTTACGACTACATTAAATCTTTACTGGGTATTTTCTATTAAAAAACGGAAGTGCTTCAAATTATTATTAACGCAACGCTAACAAAGTACAGGGAGATCCAAAACGAGTGTCTGAAAATTACTGGTTTCCGCAAAGGGTGATATCAATATTTATTTCCAAACTTCTGTGGGAATATAGCAACTGATTATATTTTTGTAATATCCCCCAAATCTTTTGACATTTTTAATTATTATTCGATATTGGCGTACGTGTGAAGAGTTTCTTTTCAGATGAAGATCGGTTTTAGTTAACAGCCTACATAAACTCCTAGAATTATATTGGGTATACTAAAAGTCATCACATATTTCATGAAACACCACTACATCCTCTAAAAATAGCGGTGTGGGTCGCTATTTCCAGAAGACGGATAATAGTTCCAATTTCTTTGAAGAAACCGTTAATTCAGATCGATATCAACCAATGTTAACTTTATTTGTACAAGAGCAAGCCGATGAATAGAAAGAGGGTATTTTCAACATGATAATAAGACAACACTCACACCCAGCTCAAGCAACACGCCAATACCTTCGAAACATTTATGGTGATAGGCTGTAGGTGCACAGCGTTGGCCTCTCATCTTTGGATATTTGAAATGTTGAGAGGTTCTACTATTGATGCTGTTCAGAGCATCACATTTGATTAGCTGAATAGTGTTTCTGTAAATATTAAAAGAAGGGTAGATGCTTCCATAAACAATGATGGTAGACACGCAATTTTTTAAGAAAAATAAAATTACAGTTTACTTAAGCGTGTGTCTTAGTTTATATAAGTTATAAGTAAGGTTTAATAAAAGATTGGATGACGTGTTATCATTAAGTAGTGTAAACCGGACTGACGCTGTCACTCCTTCGAATTTTATTGTTGAATGATAACTTATTGAATAAAAAGAATTGTAGAAGTGACGGTGACGTGAGCCCGGTTTACACTAGCCAATGATAGCACGTCATCGACTCTTCCTGATAAGTAATAATTGAAAGAAATGTCAACAATGAAAAGACTTGTATTGTAAATATTCTTATGTGTCGTGCTTAAACATGCACGTCACTAAAATAATATTAACCACAATATACCATAAGTATGCATGGAACCGCACAGACAGTTTTGGAACTCACTGTACTAGCACAAAACAATAAGCACAAGCTAATTTTTATACGATTATAACCATTTTTTGCGATCTTTAATCTGTAGGCTTGCTCAATACTGCATAAAGGCGAAAAATGAAGAATTGATGTCCTTCTGAATACAATTTTTGTTTTTTTTTAATTTCCTGGTATAATAATATAATCCTTTAACAATTGGTTCTACATAATACTTTGAATATCTGTACAAAGGGCTGGGCTGTCCAGGTAAAAGTGTGATTAACTGATTACTGAGGTGCTCCAAGTAAGCTGTTCAGGGATAATACATATTGAATAGAATAATTCGTGTCTGTTATCAATGTAAACATGAACTTCGAAATGTCTTCATTAGGTGATTGGCAATTCTCGCCTGAAAAGCAACTACGTGCGGGTACTAGTTGGTTTTCAGGCGAGAAAAGCCCATTATCTAATTACGAAATTAAGTAATTACTGAAGATAACTGGAAATCTATATTTACATAAATGTAGAGTGACTCCAAGCTGAGGGTTTCAGTATCTACCATCAAATTTGCTACAAAAATAAATTCGATAAAAAATACTGGAGCTGGCGAAAGGAATATGTTGTCGATGAAAAGCGATCGAAACTAAATCAAGTTTCTAATTGGCAGTGGTGTATCTTTGGAAAACATTCGCTTTATCTAAAATTCATTTAGTTAGGTAATGAGAGCGTCGGACTTGCACTAGTTAGACCGCTTACATCGCTTTTGCTGCGTATTTATTATGTAGATCTGCCCGCACATATAGGGTCGGTTATTTCTTAGTCGCGCACCTACGTTTCTAACGCATTGGTTACGGCCAAAAAGGAATATGGGCAAAAATCAGAACAGTTTCGTTTCGCTGTAATTAAATGGCGAATATCGGCTCGATCGCTGGACGTTTTTCCTTTCGACTACGACCAGCGTTTTTTTCTTTTTCTATCTTTTTCGAAATAGTTTCCATCCCCGAGTCGATATCGTGGGCAGACATCGCGCCTCTCTGGCTCGAAGAGTAGCCGCGTACGCGAGATAAGTCCAGTTTTACAAGCGCTGGATGATGGCCTTTGTGCTCAAATCGGGCATCTGCCGGTTTTACTAATTAACCGAGCCACTCGTTCGCGGCAATGCCGAGTATACCGCGACTTATTACGTCGATTCGTGTGTATTAGCGGCGACAAGTGCTCGCCTGCCCGGCGTGTTCTAGAAAAATTCTTATACTACCGAGAATCGCTCGCATTAGTGGTCCCATTAGCGCTTCGACGACCGGCTGAACGCTACCTTATTTGTAAGAGATTAAAACTTCGCGTGTAATAGTAAATACCTCTAATTGAATCCCCGGTAGTTGTAACGTAAATTAACGATTCGATAGATAAGTGTTATTAGCGAAGGGCTATAAGTTGGAACGCGTCCGTCCCTCCCTCCAACAGTGGATTTGTAAACTCGATGTAAACCGGGAGTCTTAAATTATTTCCCTGAATTCCGTCGCACCTATCCTCAGTAATAGGCGCTTTACAATTTGTGTACATCAATCTTTACAATCGCATCTCGGGCGTTTACGATTTTCACTTTGAAAGGAGGTCGTTACTGGGGGTGACTGCAAAAACTGCAACACATTCTTCGAAGGACTGTCGTAAAATTCCGTAAAATTTTCGCCAAAATCCGAAATAACTCCAACTCTTACTTTTATTTAAAAGACGCAGACTGTAAAAAATAACCTTGACTTTAGTACCTACCTTTATTACTCGACTGCTATGGCTACCTACGACCATTGTTTCATTACTCGAACTAAAGGGATATCTGACACAGTAAACTTTATTGGTGACATCTTTTGTAGAGTATATGTGAAAACGCTAAATACTTCGCAAATTATATTACTTATCTCTCTTTCATATTATACGAGGCACGCTGCAAAAATTTAGAAAAAAAAATGAAAAAAGACACACTTGTGTATTCTTGAAAATAAACTCCTGTTCAAATTTAATGCACCACTCAGTTTTTCTCATTTAATTCTTGTTATTGGACACATTATTGGAGCAATATAACAAATCATAGGTGGCAAACTTTATGATAAGTAAGTATTGACGGTTCGGAATTAGTAGATATCAGTAAAGAGTGAATAAGAACTTGTTACTTATTCTTTGAAAGTTTGTAGAGATATTTTATGAAAAAGTTATATTTCAACATTATTAAATTGAAATTTTATAAAGTGATCCACTTCAATATTAAAGATAAACGATCTAAGAATAAAGAACATGAATCGACCACGCCATTTAACCAATGATGAGTGTGTAAGACAACTTTGTTAGAAGAAGGACGAAGTATGCATTATGTCGCCAATGTGCTAGGTGTTAATCATTTTACAGTTAATCGAACGGTAAAAAGATTTAGGAAACTGTATCACACTCTATAAAACGTGGACAAGGTAGAAAAAAGGTCACCAGTAGAAGGGAGGAGCGTTTTCTCCGACAACAGGTGTTCAAAAACGAGTATCTCACTCTAAACAGTTAGAAATGTTAGTATTTCCGCTTTCACTATCAAAAGACTAAAAGCAGCAGGATTGAGTAGTAGGAGGAAACCTGCAACTACACCGTTGTTTACTGCAGGAAATTCGCTAGAAATCATGCAAATTGGACAGTTGACGAATGGAAGAAAGTTTTGTTTACCGATGAAACGAGGATAACCTTAAAATCTCCAGATAGTCGTGCAAGGGTATGGCCAAGACTTGGAGAAAGATATTTAGAATACACTATCTCTCCAAGGGAACCGTTTGGTGGTGGGTCTAAAATGTTCTGGGGAGGATTTTGCTTTGACGTTCACGCAGAATTACTCCCTATTAATCAGGTGTCAATGAATGCTGCGTTCTATCTAGAAAACCTTGTTCAAGACCATGTCCAGTCTTTTGCACCTTTTATAAGAAATCATTTCATTTTTAATGCAAGAAAATGACCAATCGCACACAGAACGACCGGTTTTGGAGTACTTAAATGACATTAATATTTAAGCTATGGATTGGCCACCGCGAAATCCCTGACTTGAATCCAATAAAGCATCTTTGAGATACTCTACGAAGAAAGTGGGATGTCGTTTCCCTGCCCCTAAGAGTCTTCAATAACTGGAAGGTGCCTTTCTTTGAGAATTTGACAATGTTCCCCAAGAAACCACCCAAAACTTGACTGCAAGCTTACCACGGCAAATGCAAGCAGTTATTAGAGCTAGAGATGGTGCCACACGTTATTAGATTTTGCAAATTTCTGAGGTTTGTCGTACCTACAATGTTGAATAAATTATTATTCCTTTTCGACTACACTAAAGCAACTTTTTTGTTCAAATATCAATTAAGACAAAAGTGCGTTGCTGCATTACTTTCTAAGTATCTCCTTTTACATTACCATACATAAATATTGAATAATATTTGTAATGTTTAAGATATATAGACAGTGATCCGTTAATTTTGAACAGGAGTTTATGTTGCCTTACAGTGAATAGCCTTTTGCATGCGTTGAAAACGGTTTTCAAAGCACCCTTCGTATTAAGAAGATGGTGTACCAGAACTTTAACCCTTGCATGCTCCCCCACGCCCCCTGTGAATCCTGAAAATCGGGTGCCACGCATTTTACTCCTGATAGCGAAAAAGAAAGTACTTCGACAACATTTATACTTCAATCAGGATCACATTGACACTGAAACGTCGTCGACGCTCTGCCGCTTCAAATAATCAACAGCTTGGGTTACTGTGTAAGATTGCATTGGCGTGGTAAAAGATACTATCACGTTTGGCATTTTTTTGATTTCCTTGATTACTTCTATCAATAATTGGTTGTGTATCAATCACCACTAATCGTTCAGCAATAAAATGACCAATGATATCGAAAGAATAGTAATCAGCATTTTACTTAAACCGTAAACGTAAACGAATGACGTTCGCCGACTCACCTTAAAATATCCAAACACTCCTTCGTCATGACGGTTCGTCCCTTATAACGATTTTATAAGCCAAATTTGGAGCAGCACTATTAAATTTTCGGAGCATTTACTTGCTACATTCAACGCGAAGAACTTACAATATCTGGAATTCTTGATCGATGTATCATTTAACAGCTGAATTTTCATGTAAAAATGTTGGTATGTGCTTAATCCTAATGCGACGAATCGACTCTATTTTAAAACTAGCCATCATTTATGTGTTTGGTTAGAAAATGCCGAAAAGATGCAGATTAACGTTGACTTAAATCATTTCTAATTCTATTTTCTTTCGGTATTGTTGATTCTGCTAACAATAAATGACATCTTTTTCAACTGTCAATGCCACTCTACTACTCCATTCAGATAGCCAAATCGTACGATTGTGAAATTTACAGTACCCTGACAACTACTAGGAGTATTACTTGATTTCCGACATTTATGCAGCTGTCTACTTATAGATTTAGTTGGAAACACTAATACGTGTGTGCTAGTGGTACAATTTGACAAGGTTAATTTTATAACAATGTAATTTGGCAGTTGACCTGCCATTTTTCTCCACTTATTGTTAGTTAGTATTCTATTAAGATTTTCTGCGAAAACAACTGTGCTGCATGGAGTACTGTTGAGTATCTTCATTGGGTCAATTGCCTAAATCAGAAGTCGGTAACCTAGGACCGGCGAATTGGAAGCCACTCATCTTTGGGAAGAAATTATCATCATATTTTCACAATTTACTGGAGCTTGTCCCTCCTTTGGCTAGGTTCCACAGCCTGCATTCAGAAGGGTGGACATGCTTAACAATATTAGGACACATCTTCCCTTGAAAACCGAATTTCCGTAAGTAAATGGTAAATTTTCGGGAAGGGATGCTCCCCACATTATCACAGTATTATGGAGCTTGTTTCTTTTTCTTTATCCTCGAGATCTAAATTCGACTTCCACGGTTAATAATCTTGGCACCTTTTCCTTCTTTAGAGTCACAAAGTTTAAATTAAAGCGATTGGTTTTCGGGCAGCAATCCTGCCCACACTGTCGCAGTTTTCGTACTTAATACTGTTGGGGCACATCTTCCCTTAAAACAGCATCTTCATTAGTGCCGGAGTTCGAGTAGCTAGAGAGCTAAATTACCCGAGACCCGCTTCATGCGGAAGATCGCCAGGTCTTCGGAGGTGTGAACTGGGGTTATGGGGAGGGTATGTCAAGCCCTCAACTGTTCAAGCTGCCTTGCCCCGTGTCGATTATCTATAAATAGCTTTAAAATATTTCCACGATAGCATGCTTCACTTCAAATCTCTACAAAATTTATTCCTATCAATCGTCTGTTACATTGCGACCAATATATGTGGATGCAAACTTTATTCTTCGAAAATACGTGAACTGTCTGTTGACAATGGGCAAAAACTCTGACTGTTAACATTACTGGAAAAGTGGAACCATGCCTTTTTCTTTCTTAAGGGGTGTGATGCATAACCCACCGCATTGAAAACTCGTTGGTTTATTGTGGCCATTGAATATCTACTCCACCAACTCAATAAACTTACCATCTTGGTAATGAGAATCTTTTCTACTTCTTCTGGCTGCAGAAGCCGAGATCCAAAGTATTTATGTTTAACATTCCTCAGTCCCTGATATTCATAGGCGACATGCTACAAAGTTTAGTCTTCCTCACAACAGATCCGGCAGATTCGATCTTCCACTATTCTATGTTTAGATGTTTGGGGAACCATGCCTTCCCATAATATAATGCTAGATCTAAAATATTCGTACTAATTAAAAATTTAAAACAGAGAATAAGGGAAAGACAGCGTCCAAAATCTCAACAAGAATGTTCATATTTACCGTTTTCAGCCAAGAACAATGGCTTATTCTGTGTGATTAAACCCTATATTCCTATTGCAACCTCATCTTCGTCAGTCTCGTATTAACTACGACTTCAAATTAGGAACATAGCAAGCAAGAAGAATGAGGAAAGAATTTTAATTTTGCAGTTCATTCATGACCGTCTAATCATCCATAAAATTGAGAGTTGTATAAGAATATTTATGCACGATATTGATTAGACTGTACCTAACATTATTAAAACAGCAAGCGATATATCGCGCGTAGTTGGTGCACAAATTGTTGCATATATTTGATTTATTGCTATTCGCGAATAAATAAAACTGTACAGCTTTAATTAAATGAATTGCATTCGGTTCGCAATCAATGCATAGTCAACTAGAATATAACAACTACATAGGCACGGAATACATTAATGCATTTATGCGTGTACCGCATATGTATGTGTCCGATGAACAGATAAATCTATGAATGCATACGTACGTACACATGTACATATGTGCGTTTTATGGAAACGCATCATCGGAAATATTATTCGGGCAGGGGTAATGCCGCCACACCCCACCACAAATTCGCAAAACGTAATGTTTTTAAATAAATCAACGAGGTAGCGAATTTACTTTTATAGGGGTACGTAAATCACGACTATAAAACGAAATTAATAGTACGGACATCGATCGATCGCTTTATAATATTACGCGTCGGTTTTATTTTGTTAAAATAACTTCAACAAAAAAATGGTTCCTATTGTTTTGCTTAAATTTCTTTCAAGTTCTAATTATACCTATTCTGTCCTTTCTGACCATTTTAAATAGCCTTCAAAAAGCAGTTCGAAACTGAAGAACTACACGTATACGTTAAGAACGACCAGCAATAAAATTTACAATCCTTTCAGCACAAAAAATGGACGATTGTGAGGCGAAGGGCGACCAAAAGAAGAAGTCAAAAGCGTTTCGATGTTTCCGCATTTTAAAATTTACGACCGACTGTCAAAAAGTCCCATAGAAATATTGGTAGCATACTTTAAAGTACCAGTCGACCTAGGACTAATACACGATATTAGGCGTACCCCATACGAAAAGGTATTTCGTCTGGTCGTAAACGAAAAATTGACGGTCGTTAAACAGGTGCAAATACCTCTTGACTCTAATCAATTTCCTACGAGAAAAAGCACGCTTGTTTTATTTGAAGTTCTCATGTCATGTTTAAAAAATCAAAGTCAAGTGGACGAGATGACATCGTTTTTATTAATAAAATCCAACAAGAAGAGTCCACCAATCTCGAGCGCATCTGCGTGCGTGTAGGAGCTCGCGCATCGACCACCGTCGTCGGAGGCAAGGGGTTTTAATCTATCAAACGCGAGAGATATCGACTAGACTGGGTGCGGCTTTTTATTGCTTATGTAGCCGTCCGTAGCACAATGGAACCCACCAATCACCAATAAGGCTATAACTTCCTTGGTATCATAATAGAGGAAGCCGCCACCAAATGTACCGTCTTTGCGTGCATGCATCTGTGTGTATGTGTTTACCCACCTGAAATCACGTTTCAATATTAATTAAGTCATACGACAGCGTTGATACATCTACGATCTCGGAATGAATAAGCACCGAATTCTAAAATTAATTAAACATAGGAACGTGCAAAAACATTTACATTCAAGCGAAGACAAAGAAAATCATCATCACAGCTATTATTATATAACAAAAAAGCAGTAATAAACTAATTCAACTAAAAGCAAAGCAAAACCCAAATCGAAAAAGATCATATTGCAGTAGGATAACCGAAACTTTATTAAATGAAGCATACCATCTGTTTCCCTCGCTAAACGAAAATAGAAAAGATAAATGAGGCAAGAAATAAATTACCATTCCTCACAAAAAAGTCGAACAGAAAGAACGAAACAAGGGAAAGAAAAACACAACGCGTCCCCCTCTTAGCTCATATTTTTCTACCGAATTCCGGAATCCTTACCTCCCTTCTAGGTTCTAAGGTAACAATTACAGAACGCTAAACACCAGCGTGCTCGTCGGAAGCTCGAAAGGGGGCATCATCGGCGTAAAAACCGACACATTTACGACCAATTTTCCGCACGTGTTTCGTATTTACGGCAGAATAGGATCTAATACGATAGAGAGATATGAGCGCATATGCGTTGTCGTTGCGATCCAGGGTTGGGATTACCCGACCTACCATACTCATGCACTTCGCACCTTAACGCGACTTATCCGAAATTAAAATACCGGGCGCACATCCCACACCGTACGGCTATTGAAAGTTATTTTTAAATCGCCGAACACTCATAAACGCACACACATGTAGACATCGATGCAAGTGTAAAGTAAATCACCTTGACCCGTACATTTCCCGTACGAAATCAATTACTGGCTTACTCGCAGCACCTAAATTCTATCGAAACTAAAACAAAAAGGTTCTTATCCTTACCACACCAATTAATCTCACAACCAATAAAGATATTTCCTTCGTACATTTGGTTACGCTCTTCTAATCTATTGAACTGCAATCCCCTAACGAGATGTAATTTTATAAAAGAAAAAAATCTACATACAACTACATTATTATAGTAGTGTAAACCGGATTGAGGCTTCTCCGAATTTTAACGTCGCGCCTTGCACGTAAGTGGGGACAAAGACCGGTTGAGACTACCTAATAATAACTCGTCATCCACTCTTTTATCAAACCTTAATTATTATACAGGTAAGGTCGGATTAAATGCATGGAAAATATGCACAAATTATTAACAAAAATGCAAAAAATATCAAATTTTCGAAGCCGAAAATAAAGACAAACGTAGTTATTCTAGGAAGAATAAATTTATTTTCCGTTTTTACAATAGGTACATTACATAATATATTTATATATAAAATATATATTTACAATATTTTTAACAACACTCAGGTAGTATTTACAAAAATATTAACATTTTACTTTAATGAAATTTTCATATAAAACTAGCCTAACAATCTGTACCTACCATTTTTTCATTACCTACTTAATATTATTAAAAAATTGAATATTAGAGGTTTTCCTAAATTTTCTATCTTGAACGATTGTCGCCTGTCATCTAGTAAATGTTTGAGCATTCAGATCAACACAAAGAGAACACAAAGATCGTTCAACATCGACTGTAGTAATGGGTGCATTTTTTAAGTTTAAAGCACTTGCTTATTAAAGTTACAGATTCAGTCAAAAACAATTTTCTTCATTCTTCTTCTTCTTCTTCTTCTCGTCAATCCTTATGCCTTTCAGCGTCGGATCATTTCGGATTCTTCATTCTAATTTCAAAACTGTTCTGCTACTACAGAAAAATTGCTTTCAATAAAAGCTAACGGACTTGGTATTACATTATTTTTGAAACATTTTGTTACTTCTTTTATAGCATTTGAATCAACATATAACGGTAAATTGGCAATGATACTTTGTCAAACTGAATTCGTAATGATGATTTTAGAAAAAATTTTTTCACGCCTAGGAAAACTAGGAAAAATATTTTGAGATTAACCACGGCTTTACACATATAAGGGATAGCATCATACAACATTAAAATTATTTTCTCATATGGTATTGGATTAGGAAGAAAGAAAGTTGTTAATCCACCATGAATAAATCAAGTCATTGTAGAATTATTGGTTTTCTCTAATTGTTTACAACTTATTCAATATGATTTTCTATCGTTTTCGACATTCAAACAACCAATTTTGCTGGTGGAATATTGGCGCTTACAAATGCTTCGCACAATTCCATGGAAAATTCTTACTAGGCCGTCTCTTCCTTACTATTCTTAAATGATTCCAAAGGAGGCCTCATATAATGCAGTACCCACGTGCTACGTTATTAAACATTTCTTCTCACACGACACCTTATGGAGTAAACCGACATTTAAATACAACTATTGCTAGAAACAAAATATTGGACCAAACTATAGGCAAATGAACTTACGTTTTTTCCACATGCTCTACAAAACACTTTATTTTGTAAACTCTGGTCGAATACTAATTCTGTGTAATTTTTAATCCAAGCATACACTAAACTTGCAACTTTCAGCCCATTGGTATACGTAGTAGACGAATGTAATGGACACAATGAATGCAAGAGATCAAATGAGTAAGTTTTACCTACCCTAACTATTTTAAAAGTTTGAAAATTACAATTTTGCCAGAATAATTCAGATTAAACTCTTACTACCTAACTACCTTCCTTAGTAGAAAAGCGATGGTTTGGTAAGAATAAGAATACCTAATGATTAGATAAATACTTATTTCGGTTCTAAGTTTGAGTTCAAGCAAGGCGGCTTAATCGGCGTCCAGCTTAATCGGCGTCCGGCTTTGGAATTCCAGGTAGTTTTCAGTCAATTTTAAATCGTCAATAATTTTTAATATCAATAAAATTTCATATTGAAGAAAAATTGTGATTTAAGATACATAAATATGCACAAATATGCAGCATTCGATAAAAAATGCATTACATTCCAAAAATATGCATTTTTTAATTAACCTATTTTAATTTGAAAACATTAGATTTCTCCAGAAAACTCAGTTTTGTTGATATACTTTGTAATATAGAATATGCATTATACATATAATCCGAGCTCTATTAATAAACTATTTCTAAAATTAAAATCCAATAAGACTACGATTGTCAACGTGCCTATCCAATCAAAGTTACGTCAACTGTTCCTATAGCTTACATAATTTCTGAAAATATTTCACATGTGTTTCAGTCAATTCTTTTGTTTTTTTTTTCGGCTACTAGTTCTCGTGTAATATGTATGTAGTATGTCTTTGTGTATATTATAGATCAAAGCTGCTATAATTAGGATTGCTCTTTTCCGGTGCGAATGTGTGTGATATAAAAAGACAATCAATTCATGTTAGTCTCGCTAACGACGGACATCAAACGCTTCGACCATCTGTAACCACGTATGTACATGTACATACGTACATATGCACATTTTTTGCATCGTATACAAATGAATAAGAAACATGTTGTTTCTTAGAACATTAGCAAAGTTCGATTAGCGAATATTTACTGTATAGTTTCGTAGCTTAAAAACAGACGAAATATGAATTAGAAAAGCCTTGTGGGTAATCTAAGCAACCATTCTCTCAGATTTCCTATAAATACCGCGCGCTATTCACGACACACGACGAAGCTTACGAATCCGACGAAATATTAGACACAGATGTGGGAAAAACGTTTATATTTACCTATAGTTACTCTTCCCTCGTATAGAGTGGTGGTGTTCGGGGAAGCTTTCGACGAACGAAGGAACGGGAAAACGGATAGATAGATATGCGTTCGGCTCGCCGTACGTTAGGCTCTTGAAACGAAATAAATTAGGTGGCAAAGATCAACGGATTGAGAGGTATATGCACGTCGGGTGCGTGGGCGACAATAGAATATGCAGCTGTCGTACATGTGGTCAGTTTTATGTATGGGTCTGGGGCACGCGACACCCCCGCACCTCCACACAAAGGTTCAGATTTAGTTCCGGATAATAAGCGTGGACTATGACCAATGGTCCTGCCAATAATTTGCGCACGGCCGGCCGTTGAAATAACAACAGGACGTAACGCGAGAGGAGGAAAATCGCAAGTATCAATTAAATGTGCTCGCACAGAATATGTCCGACTTCCCACTTCGACAGCAGAAATTGAGGTGATCGAAAACTAACAGTGAGTTTAGACGGGAAACTATTAAATGTGTCGAGTAATATGATTTACGACCTCAGTCGATGCATACTCTGGCGGTCGGCGAAGCGTTCTTAAAAACGCATTATCGATACCAAAATTGCATAGCAATTCCGCTGATGGAACACATCGCCGAACGCCATGACGAAAACGGAGTAAAAAGCGCCGAAAGGAAAAAGAACAGAAAGAATGTCTCGAACGTTTGAACATCGGCAACTGGTAAGCTTCCTTCTTGTATGGATGGCGCACGAGGGTCATTGATTAGTGATGCCAGCTTAACCTCTTAACCAGGCAATGTCAATGACACCTACAGTTGTTATTTGCATATAGATTACACCCCAGATGCACTGTGTCTAATGCGCGCTGTTGCCCATTGCAGTGTTTCTATGCGCCACGAAAACGCTTCAGTTAGCAGAAGCGTTGTGTCGAAGATTTTTATAGCTGTTCGCGCTTGTCGCGAAGAAATTTTATGATCGCATTCGCCGTTCGTCTCGGATTATAATTAAACAGCAAGGGCTTTCAGTTACGTATCACATCTACAGCTACACACATATATAGCTATTTAAATGGAAATTTTCAAAAACAAATAATTCTACCACAAAGCAGTAACGTATGTTATCCTATATCCTGGAATAATCTCTCTTTGCATTCCTACAAGTTCAGTTTTCAAGTGAGATTACACAGTCGGAGATTTTAGAAATAATTTTCAATTTTGACTAGTTGTAAAGGAAAATCACCATTTCATAATTGTCAGCTTCATGATGAATACCTAAAGGATTTTTATCCAAATAATGGAGTTACGTCATTACAGACGTATTTCGGATGTAGCCATATCATACTATTTGTCTGTCACTTCGCATTCTAGATTATGTATCAATATATATATATATATATACAGGGTGTCCCAGACTTCATTCCCCAGGCTTGTAACTTCGTTATTGTTAACAATACATAAAACAAAGTATATATATTCTTAAATGGGAGGAAATTCTCTATACGATAGGAAAAACCAATTTACAAAAAGTGCGTTAGTGTAATGACAGCTATATTCAACTTTTTTTTTCAAATAGCACAGTATACTTTCTTTTTAATATTCAGATGGTACCTTTTATTCTCTTTACAGCGATATAAATTAATATAGGCCTTACATGGGAAAATTTTCGAAAAAAACTTGACCTAAAGTTTGCCATGCAAAAAATTGTGGTTTATAGTGTTTATCTAGTAGGCGATGAAATCAACAGCTTTCTACAAACAAAAATGTGTTTTTATTCGAATAGCAATTAATTAACTAATAATTACAAAACTAATGAGCAATAATTACAAATTATTATAAAAGTTGTTCAAAACTGCTTCCATTATTATTAGAGCATATCTCTAGACGATGCAGAAAATGTTTGTTTGTCGCTTCTAATAAAGTGTGCATGGAAATGTTTTTCTCTTATTCTGCCTTTTAGGTCATCTACATTTATGACGGCTACCTTATAAACACGTTCCTTCAAGTAACCCCACAGAAAATAATCCAACGGCGTGAGGTCGGGAGAGCGAGCTGGCCATGCCACCGGGCCATGTGTTCCCATCCATCGTTGAAGAAAATTAGTGTCCAAATAATTTCGTACGATCGCACTGCTGTGTGCTGGAGCACCATCTTGTTGGTAGAACATATTTTGTCTTATATGAAGAGGTACATTTGCCATAAGTTCTGGCAATATCTCTTCTAGAAAATGTAAATAGCGATTGCCAGTTAGTGTCCCATCGTAAAAATGTGGCCCTATTAGACGCCCATCAAGAATTCCACACCAAACATTTATTGAAAAAAAAACGCATTGATTATT
The DNA here is from genome assembly GCA_038088585.1 of Chrysina gloriosa. Lineage (NCBI taxonomy): Eukaryota > Metazoa > Arthropoda > Insecta > Coleoptera > Scarabaeidae > Chrysina > Chrysina gloriosa. Next base: position 16,151,038 of record CM076089.1, on the reverse strand, counting down.
CGTTTCTCTCAGCCAGTGTGGCTGTTCTGTGGACCAGTATCTGCAATTTTGTGTTGAAATCAATCCATTGTTATGGAATCTACTTTCGTCAGACCACATTATTTGTCTCAAAAATCAGGTTGGTGATCATACTGCACTAGAACCCATGCAATAAATTCAAGTCTCCTCTCTGAATCTCCGGGGTGATGCTTATGTATGCGCTTAAATTTGTATGCTTTATAATGATTTCGTTTTAAAATGCGTTGCACTGACGATTTTGAAATATTACACTTTGCGGCTATTTCTCTTATAGGAAGATGTAGGGTTGACCTCCGTATAAGCAACAACAGCTACCGTATGTCCTTCATCACCAGCATGTATGTTCCTAGGAAGCGGTATACTTTTATTTATTACAAAAGATCCATGCTCCCTAAGATTGTTTTCCAAATTTTTAAACGTTTTATGATCAGGATGTCTTCTCTCAGGATATTGCTCGCAATACCTTCTAGCTGCCTTCCTCGAATTACTTCCACGCAAACCATACACTAACATCATATCGCACTTTTCGGAATTCGAATAATTCATATTCTATCAAAATACAAGGAATAATAATAACTTCAATGAATTTAACAACAAAAAGTAACAGAATTTTGTTTAGAAAACAGTTGAAAATCAGCATGCTATTCGTCCGAATAGCACATGTACCTACCTACTTGATATTTTCTTTGTTAACGACAGTTGATAAAATATTTAATAGCTTTTATCTCGATAATTTTATAAGTGCCATTGTTAAATAATTTGATTTGAACTGAATATAACTTCAAGTGAAAATTTATTCAAAGATGCGTTTTTTTAATAAATGCCTTTTATAAATGTGGATACACTAAAAATAAACCTTTGTATTTATTAGATGTAGTTGATAGCATACATTTAATTGCTATTCGAATAAAAACACATTTTTGTTTGTAGAAAGCTGTTGATTTCATCGCCTACTAGATAAACACTATAAACCACAATTTTTTGCATGGCAAACTTTAGGTCAAGTTTTTTCGAAAATTTTCCCATGTAAGGCCCATATTAATTTATATGGCGGTAAAGAGAATAAAAGGTATCATCTGAATATTAAAAAAGTATACTGTGCTATTTGAAAAAAAAAAAAAGTTGAATATAGCTGTCATTACACTAACGCACTTTTTGTAAATTGGTTTTTCCTATCGTATTGAGAATTTCCTCCCATTTAAGAATATATATACTTTGTTTTATGTATTGTTAACAATAACGAAGTTACAAGCCTGGGGAGTGAAGTCTGGGATATCAATATAACTTGGAGGTCGACCTTCTATCCTGGGGCCAATACTTAAAACCACTCTGGCCCCCTGATCCTCTTCTTGGCGGCCACGGTCTCGCCGCTGGTGGTTGATCCTGGGGATCCGGTCTTTGGTTTTATCTTTCATTAGTCGATGTTAGACTTCGAGTTGATTTTCGTACTACCTAGTGTCATGCTTCAAGAAGATCCTGCACCCTCTGCACTTGGGTTTTAGACGGGGTCTGTCCTGATCGAGCTCTGTAATATGTTGGAGCACCGCAAGCTCTACGATGTATTCGCTGAGAGGGACAATACCCAGATCTTCGTGTAATTGTTTGTTCCTAACAAACAATAGTGCTTCGGCAATCAGCCTTAGCATCTTATTCTGAACCGCACTCAATTTCTACAGGTGGGACATATTAACTAAGGCAATACTAGACATGTAACAAATTCGATATGGATTTGCTTTAATTCACACATAGTTCCAATGCACATACAAGGTCGGTACGACTAGTTATCCCTAATGACGTCACTGTTTGGTTACAATAAAAATGTTATAGGTATTGTTTCGGCAATTATCGATCTCTGATTATTTTTCTGCACATTATCTGTATAATTATATGTATTTGGTCATCTTACTCTATTCCCTTCTGGAAAGTCTACATAACTGTTTACATTCTATTGTTATTAGACTTTAATATTATGTTAAGTGCAATTCAATTCATTGTAGACTTTTGCTCGTAAGAAATCACTTACATTTATCTTATGTCGGTTAAGAAAGTGCATTTCCAGGTGTCATGAATCCATCAAAAACAGATCGAGGTATCAGTAGAAACATTTAATTGATGGCTTTAATCACAAGGTGGAACTGCCCTTCTACCTGACAATATATATATACATATATATATATATATATATAATTATAGATATTATGGTCTGGACAAACAGCGGTAATTAGGGAATAAGTTACGACAGCCTACATATACACAGAACTACTCGCTCGATGTAGTACTCACTAGAGTACGGAGTCGGCGATGCTGTCGTAACTTATTAGGTAATTGTACCAACATATGCCGACACAAGAAGTTAAAGTAAGAGATAAGAGATGCACTCGTAGCTCAGCTCATTGTCAGTCACAAATCAGTTTTTCTCATTTCGCTCAAGCAGTTTTATGAACCACCGCGAAGTTATAGTAATCGTCGTTGTCATAAATAAGTGAAATTAGTCAGTGCATTATTATTTTCAACACCACCTCGCCTCATTCCTTCAAAGTAGGGGGAATCATTACTTATTATACTACGTATTTGGACTTTGCCCAGCCATACTTGATTATTAAGATATAAATTATGATCAGTTTGGTTTGAAAAAGTGTAAAATTCAAGAATACGAATCCGTTAGCCCCGAAGCATTTAGTCCCCAGGTACATTTTAATGCCCTGGACAAGCAATTCAAGTCTGTCTCCAGAACAAATACATTATTCCTCTCGTAGGAAACAAAAACTTCTTTATTCAACTCTTCCGATTTCCACCTCATCTCTGCAACTCCATCAAATTAGACAAAATCTAACGAACTCGACCCAAAAGAAAAACAAGCTCTGTTAGTGCGCTTCTCGGTTCACCAATTCCATCTCATCTCTCCAACTTCATCAAATTAGGAAGAACCTTCTTCTTAAATGTTACCTAATATGTATTCCTTATGATAAAAAGCATAAGATACATATACTACTGTCAGCGCATTTCAGGTAGGGAACAACACATTTTTTGCTTCTTACCAGGGAACTTGTAGTAGTAAGATTTAAAAATTTGAATGTACCGTCATTATTCTTACCCCACTACTTGTGGTAGGGATTTCCCTAGTTTTTAGGTTGGTAGCGAGGAAGAGGGAGTCAAGTTATGGACTCCGGCGTGTTAGATGATGTAAAGTTCATCCAGACAGTTTTGTTAGAAATACAAGTGTTATTAAAATTCAACTCCTTATGTTTTATTCCCCTCAGTAGTCGGGGTGAGTGGCTACAAACTAAAGGTCTTAAATTATTCTTAGATACAGACTTGGGTTTATAGTTCTCGGGGACTAACTGACCCCACGCCAAAATTACATTTTGTGATCTCTAAAAAAAGCTTCGAAAATATAAACGTGTTTAAAGTAATACTCGCAAATATCTATTTATTTCGCAAAGTTATCAACACAAAGGACAATGACGTTTACGTGTAGTGCGAATCTCGATCGTAGAACAATAAAGGCAGGAGGACATGTAAATGGGACGACAATGTTCTTTGCGGCCTTAAGAGCGAATTATGTTGCAACCCTTGCCTTCGACTACTTATAATAACGTATATTAACGGCAGATCTGTCGCGTCGCACTTTACGCCGGACGTGCTGAAAGCCGGACCATGTAAGTCGTACCTCTTCGCGAGTTCAGTATTAAAGAGATGGGCTCTTCGGGCCCGCTTTGAAGCGGCGGCGCTGTCCTCTCCTCCGGCAATAAATATTAATAAACTGGCCGCACTAACAAACTGCATACATCGCGACGTGCGAATATAAATTTTAACAGGACGCGCCGTCGCTTGTATGTTCGCCTGATGTGTATGCGACTTCATATGTGTGCGTGCGAGCCTTCGTGAATATGTTGATCGACCGGGCTCTACCGATATTTTATCGCGGTTCGTCCAATATTCCGAGACGAACATGTCAACATAATGCGTTTACATAAACACATACATATGGATGTATAGTTATGTTCGTAATACGCAGCACATAATATCCATATTTCCATTATCGAGTCCTCGTACCGGTCGTTTCATTACTTGCAAATTTTTCGTGTTTGATAATCGCTGATCTTTTTGTACGATGAACAGCAGTCTTTGTCCCTATTAACACAACCGTATTTCATTCTTTAATGAATCAGCAATACGAAATTCCTATCGTAACTTAAAATGCAAGCATGTATTATATAGCTGTGTAGATTATCGATATTTATTATCTTTAATTAATATGAAATTTACAATTAATACGGATATGATCGACTTCACCCTAATACTTCAAGTTTCTTTTATCAGATTATTAACAGCTTACCTGGCTTACCTATTCTAAGGATTTAATACCATAAATTGAAATATTACAATTTACAACCATTGCTTCAATTCTTACAAAGTTACAGTTCAGGGATTAGGAAATTTACTTTCAAACTCATATTGCAGCCCAAGTACCGAAACTTCTTTAGCACGTTGTCGACAACAGTCTCGTAGTCAGGGTCCTTATGATTCCCCAAAAACTTTTCAATATCCTCTTTAAACGAAGTTCGCGCATCTTTATCAACAGGACTCATAAATTTGATAAAATCCTCATCTGCACAAAACGATCTTATTTCAGGCCCCATAAAAACGCCTTCTTTTATCTTTGCTTCAAATTTAGTCGGAAATTTGGTGCATATATAATTAATACAGCCTCCATCTTTGTCAAGATTTTTAACAAATTATTCTATTAATCCTAATTTAATATGTAGGAAGCGTAAAGCGATTTTTGTAGGATCCACCGATTTATTACATTGCATGTTTTTCGCACCTGGAATGAGATCCTTTCGAAGAGGTCACTGTTTTGCAGTTCAATGTTTATCTCTTGCTCGGATATTTCATCAACAGATAAAACAGGGAAACTTTGTACATCCTGATTGCTAACCAAGAAGCATATAAAGCACCTTTAGATCTCCGCAAAACATCAAATTATATATATAATATAATATTGGGTTGGCTAGAAAGTAATTTCGGTTTTGTAGTGTAAAAAAGCTCACTTTTCTTATACAAAGAATAAACTTTAACCAATTATGTATTTTCCGTCCTGTTCAATGATCTTTTGCCATCTTCTTTGCAGGTTCATGAATACGCACTCACTCATTCAAAGCGTTTTGCAAACTTCGAAATAAATTGTAATCAGATGGTGCCAGAACAGGGCTGTATGGTGAATGCGACATTAATTCCCAACCGAACTCCAATAATTTTCCACGAGTTACTAGAGATGCGTGAGGCCTTACATTATCCTGGTCGAACACAATTACTTTGCGGTTTGCCAATTCTGGCCGCTTTTATTTTATTGCTTCATCTAGTTTCATTATTGTTGACAGTAAATATCCGAATTAATCGTTTGGTTCCTTGCAAGCATGTTGGTCATATTTGAGTGAAAAATTTCAAGAACGGATTTTTTAAACCAATTCGAGGACGTGCGTTCTGTTATGTGATCAATAACGTAAACTTCACATACCTCTTCGTGAGCCTCAACAGTTTTCTTTCCTTTAGGGAAATAAAAGGTAAAATATTCCGAAAATGTTCGTTTCTGCACTCCATGTTAAGATTGTCGTAAACTAAGAGCTACAAACAAAATTACCCAGAACTTGCTTCTGGAGTAACCTAATAATTGCCTGATATCAAATGTCGAAAGGAGAAAGACATAACACTGACATGTCTTCCAAAACAATTACAACGCTTTCGATCTGTACCAAACAAAATTACTTTCTTGCAAATACAATGTTTAACGTTTTATGATACAATGCTGTGCTACAAACATCATTATCTAATATGGGAAAGAATATTTGCCATAATTATCTGAATTTCTTGAATTGGATCAATTTTAACAAGCACTCGGTTTGTAAGAAGAAGACTATACGTGATGAAATTGTCAAGATTAAAAAATCCCAATCATTCAAGAAAATGTATTAATTTCCAAACATCAAATGTGTTGTAGAGTTATGTTATTAATTCATACCGTTTTGTCACATAAAATGTTTCCATACGTCGAGGCATTATTCTAACGTACCGCAAACTGTAATGAAATAAACTATCCGGCAAACTTTCGGCTAATACGAGAACATCCTCACTAAATTTCTCGAAACAATACGCTATCGACCTGGTAATTATACCAATAAGCTAAGCGGTAATGTATTTATGGAAGGGACTCGAACTTGTTAAATAGGAACATTACAATACCCTAGGATCGTTATCCGGTCGCGATGAAGAACCGGGCATCCGTGTCCTTTTCGCGTGTATCTCGACCGTCGAGCAGCGAATCTACATCGGCATTATTGCCGGATCGTGAAGCCATCGCGTTGTAAACGCGGCCCACGCAAAGGAGGTGTTCCCGAACCACCGGGACCACCTGGAAGATTTCTGACTAGAAGCATAAAAGAAAAGCGTTATGTTAATTACAGCCACAATGTAATTGGTCAGATTAGAAATAACGATCCATTATAATACATTTTCTTCTAATTTCGAAATAAAATAATGACACTGGCCGACAAAAAAAAACATTTTTGTAACATAAAGCTGAATAGCATATTGTAGTAGAATGAACCTATCTAACTACGAAAGTGTTAGTGAATATTTTTCTATTATTAGAAAGGTATTAGCATTGTGAAAATGATGGGCTAAACTGTATTACAAAAATCGTGTTGGCCCGTGTAATTTGCTCCTCTATTCCTATTACGCGTAAATCTATAAATTAAGTAGTGATGGGGAAATAAACAGGCTAAACATTTGTGGCCTTGCAATGATATACAATGGAATCAACAACTTGCCAAGATAAGTATATTTTGGTAAATCGCGAATATCAGAAAACTTGCTAAAAAATAGTGGTCATACAAAAACTGTTCTCTTGTAATTAGAAACGCATAATCTGATACACAATAACAAAATATAAGGAGTCGCAACTAAAGTTAGTGATTATTGAGATTTTACTATTTAGTAAGTTGATAAGTTTTTGTAGATCCCCCAAACCTTTCCCTAGAATTAATGCAGTCCCAAAGTAGTTTGAATAAAAATAATAAATAAATACTAATTTCAAAGAAGAACCCTAGATTTCCTTTTAAACAAATAGGATAATTACAGTGAGGCACATAACACTGAATACCAAAAGGATCGACTTTTAAAAGGAGATAACACAAGAGATAAACTGGATACTTTGATCAAAAGACAATTTCGACTTTTTCATTTCGAATCTGCGAAATCTCTAGCGTCTACTGCGAGTAAGTGAGGATTAGAATACAGGTAGTATATGAGGAGAAAAGATACCGAGCGAAAAGCAAAGGACGCGAAGAAGACAACAACGCTCAATATGTACCCGACTGAGATATTACCCGTGTATGTCGTAAGTCTGAGGCTGGGCACGGCCCCTCATCGTTACAAGGGTCCCAGCATCGCACCGGTCGACCACACCACAACAGCCGCTTCTTATAGATACACTTCTTCTTCGCTCCCTCCGCCCCCGTATTTTGTGTTTGTTGTGCTTTTTCGTCGCATACTTCCACAACATACAAACACATACGCCTCATAGATCTCTCGCCACCTTCCCGATACGTAAACGTAGGTAAGCCGCATATAACAGTTGCCAATATCATCGCAGAATTGCGAGTACGATACACACAGTCATACGGACATGCACATGTACCTATTCCACGTACACGGATACATTTCTTCTCGGCGCTCACAATATTTTAATTTTAATTAACCCGACCATCATTAAGCGTATGTATTCACTTCTGTATATCGGACATGTCGACGAAGAGTGTATCGATCGAACCACGCGATTACCTTGAATCGGTGCATTGCCTGACCGATACCTGCTTTGTCGTCGTTGGTGCTGCTACCATCCCTACTCCAATGTTGTTTCTTACCGAAATAATAGGCATTCGTCATTAATAACTAATCGGCGCGAATAAGTTTACAATTCTATACTTATTTTGTAGTTAATTTGGTGTAACCAACAGACTATCGCCAAAGAAGAAAAAATTAAGCTACTGTGGGTTTTGATAAACCTGTGTAACTCCTACTGCAACATTAGATGTCTAATTCTACAAGCGTTCGAAGCTGAAAAGCTAATTTCTAAGATAATTTGTAGATAAATATGTACGTACAATTCTCCTTCGTTATGAAAACCGGAATTGTTATCGCAGCTACCCAACAAACTTGAAATACCCCTCAGACAGTAGGAGAAATCGATTAGGTAAAAGAATCTTCTTTCTACGTTGGTTAGACTAAAATATCCGTCACAGAAAATGACCAGAGGATCTCCAGCAATCTAGCAACCAAGACCCCGTTTAACCTATACTTCAGGAGCGTCACCTCCGACCTGTTCGCAATCGTAACTTGTGGACTCTTCTGATTCTAGCACCAATCGAAACCTACAACTGGTAGAAGCGCAATCAAATTCATAGTGTGGCTGCGAATTCCTGGTTTTCTAGGAGGACGGCATCTTCGAATTTAGAGGCTGGCTATCCAATTTTCAAGTGCCATGACAGATATTCGTCTAACCAAACACAATGCGCGTGCTATGTTCTTTCTTATATATACCCAATGTAAACAAATGAATAAAATATGAAAACACCATACATTATAAAGAACTTATTTGTAGTATTATCGTACAAATTTCAAACAATACATGATTCGTTAAATATGTTATTATTATTATGATTATTATTATTATGAAATAAATATGTAAGTACTGAATTGATATTATTTTTGAAGTCTGAATTATTGTAGTTAAGGGCAGTGGCGTTCGGAAGAGATGAGATGAAGGTGATAAACCCCTCCCGAAATTTCAAAAACTAAACTTATAATCACCGCATTTCAAAGTGAACGCTGGACCCTCACAACGCGATCTTACAACTCACTTTTTGTGTATAAATACCTATTTTCCAATTACGCCATTACCATATCTCGACTATTTCTGCAAATTATAACAATATCCCCACTAATGTTTTTCTGCGTACGCCACTGACTGAGAACTATACCAGAAGATCCAAGATAATTAAAATATGTTTAAACTCTAGAATTTCTTTAATTGGATAACCTAATATTAACTAGAGTCCATGTCTCAACCTTTAGGTACAATATGCGATTGAACGAACAGGGCTTTGCGTCTCTTTCTATCATTCTAATCTATCAATATCGCCATCTCTAGGTTTGGTTGCGCTGTTGCATGTTTTATCGAACGCAAGTATTCTGCCATTAATAAGGTTTGATAAAAGAGTGGATGACGTGTTATCATTAAGTAGTGTAAACCGGTCTTTGTCTCCACTTATGTGCAAGGCGTGACATTAAAATTCAGAGAAGTAAGGGCGTCAGTCCAGTTTACAGTACTTAGCGATAACACATTAAGTAGTGTAAAAAAGGTTCGAACAAGTGACAGCGTCAGTCCGATTTACACCACTTAATGACAACACATCATCCGCTCTGTTATCAAACCTCAATTATTATGGGGTACTCTGGACTGTGTACCTACTATAACAATCAGTAAATTATGAACTAAGCATTAATACGTTTTACCACGAGCAATTTGTCAATGCAATATACCGATATAACAGCTACCTACGGCCTCGTTAAAACGGGTTAGCGTTGAAATAGTGTTACGTCAAAACGGTCGCGGCGTCCAATAGGACGCATCAAAGCGTCCCATTCCGTGGGCATACCACTTAAAACATTGAGCAAGTGGATATTAGAGGAAACGCCAAATACAGGGAGCGTCAAAAAGGCGCTTCAAAAGATGAAGTAGACTCGCTTCAGTCACCAAAAGCTTATTGCGAAAACTACATTATGTATCATCCACACCGAAAAACTGACACACATATTGCATATATTCATCATGTAATACATGATTTCCTTGTTCTTCCACTGACGATAACCGATGTTCACATTATGTCTAGATTCTTCATCAAATTAGATATAGTAAGGATCGTTTCATACATTCTCATTACTTACCGATATATGACAAATCGTTATTTCAGTATTGCTACTAAACAATAGAAGAAATTTTAACACAAAACGATCGTTCAAATATTATCCTTTTCATTTATTGGTACACCCTTCTATCGTGTATGCGATACCACATACTACGTACATAGGTTTTAATAACGGTGTGCACGTACCCATACGTCTATATGGGGAGTGAGGCTTAAGAAAAAGAATTCTCTTTGTTTTTTAGACCGGTCCCATCAGCGTGCGCCATGTTTAGGTCCACGGCTACAGGAACTGGTTCTCCACACTCTACGTCTATCGGGTGTACGTAAGTACGCCGCGTTCGTCTGGCCCGAACGCAAGAAGTACAAGCAGAAGAAGTGGAAGTACTTCATTATGCCTCTTCGCATGTTCTATTTTCATTCCAGCGCATGGTCTATTTATTGAGGTGTTCGAATCATACTCGTACGTGTCCGATAGACTAACTCGTACGTATGCAAGTGTGTGCGTGTACGTACGATTTCTTTCCCATGATACGAACAGGTATGGAGAAAGAGAAGAGAAGAGGTACCGTCGTCTACCTGTGTGTGAGTGCTTGTGTACGTATATAAATAGTAAGAAACCGGGGACATGGGTAATAAAGAAACTTATGAACAAGACAAGAGCCGGTGGTAGTGCAGGTAGGGAGGGCGGCGCTTAGCCCAGGTGTAGCCAATCTCACCTCGTCATAACTCGTCCAGGTAACCAATGGAAGGACGCATACTTCATTGACCAGTCACATAAAATACTAATGACACGGCAGCGGTTATGCATATGTATGTTTTGTTCGTAAGCGCTGACTTCGAGTCTGCACGTTGTACACGATGGACGGTTGGTCGTTGTTGGTACTTGGTCGTTGGTCGTTGGTTACGGCGGCGAGTATCAATTTCGTCTACGCTTGTGCAAATTTTCGCTGTCCTTCACCTTTCTCCAAATTTATCACGACCAATTAACGAAATGAAAACAAAATTGGTAGATTATTTCCAAGCACAATATTTAAGAATGGTAAGAGAAAGTATGGGTTAAAATAAATACAAATGAAGTGGTTCTTACCCCCATAATAGCAATTTACTTTCCTCTTCTGCAGATGAAAATGGTGAGACTGCGCCCTGCTAGGAAATATTACTCAAAGGTGTAACGTTTCTTTCCTTCCACGGGGGATAATAACGCAATTGTGGAAATATTTATTTGCAAACATTCAAGTAAAAATACAGTAGGGATCGACCTAATATAATTTGGAACAGGAACTGCCAACTCCAAAACTTCCTCTAAAACGAAATTGATTCTAAATTAACTTTAATACTTTGATGCCACAATACCAAATTAAGTACGACGACCAACTTAGCGGCAAACGAAGAAATTATAAATTTGGTAGAAGACTAGTGAACGGCGTTTTATATTTTTCAAGTGATTAGCGGCAAAAATTAATGGCAGTAAAGCTGCGTATGCCGCTAGGTTTATTGACTGCTGAACACGAAAGTGCAACTGTATAAGCATATCGCAATGACATATAGCGAAAGAAACCTGATCGCCCCAATGCTCATAGTTTGGCGAGGCTTAGACGGCTACAAAGGAAAAGGGTCAAATAGCCATCCGCACACAGTTTACCCATTTCGACATAAAAATGCTTATTAGATATACTGGGGCATATTGAAAACAAGGCGCCAATGGATGAGTTGACGCCAATGCAAATAAAATATTCCTTGCCGTTCGCCAGTTATGATTAAAGTACATGTCACAAAAACTGAAATTCGGTACAACTCGTGCAAATAAGCAATCGTGACAAAGAACATGAACTTATTTACCAATTACAGGTAATCAACAACACAATTTTGAAAAGCCTCGAAGTCACAGGGTAACAATTATATGGAGTCGCTTGCGTTGTGACAAAACAAGCTGATTTAAAATTGAAAACTGAACAAGAGTTAGAATTCAAATTAAAAAAAATTAAGCCATTAGAATGATGAATGAATGAATGAATTCTTTGAAAAACTTACTATACTAATCGGAATACTACTTTTCATTGTATTCGTTGAGCATAATGCACGTGCACGAATGCCATTAAAAAGAAATTCAACTACAGGGGTGGATGAATACGTGGAATGCATCCTTGGACATATTTTTCCATTCAAAACCTAATTTAAATGAATGGATAATACAAAGACTGCTGCACAAATTTCAGGAAAGGCTTTTTATATTGACTACTATATCATTTTATATCTACTCATTACAAGTAAATGACTAGTTTACTTAACACCGAGTAACCAATGTAACCATTGTAAGTATTTAACTAACTAGATTTTTCACATTCTCTTTAGTCTCCCGTTGACAAGTGGCTGACTGTTTAGTTCTTCCTTCGGTGAGTTGTCGTTATGTATGTAGGTTCCGCATTCTACGTTTGTTGGCGTGTTGTTCCATACTTGATTGATAAAGGGATTACCAGATCTTCGTGGAGGTTCAATGTCATATAACCAGAAAGGTAGTAGGATGGTCTTGTTTGTATATAGTTAATTAATTAGCCAGTTTCATTTGCCTGTGACTGCATGCTATTTCCTGCAAAGGATGAAAAAATTGGAATGCGGTAAAAACATTTATTGTTATTTGGCCGTTGTGGCTAAATAACCGTTAATGTTAATAATAATTAAGTGTGGACAGAAGAGCCAAAGTAATCTTTGTTTCACTTTCTGTGTAGTACAGTACTGTCATACAGTATTGTATACAGGCGTTAGTGTAAACAATACGCTAATGTAAACACGAAATATAGTATTGCTGTTCATACTGTCGAGTATATAATGCAAAAGTTTCTTGTTTACATTAGCGCATTGTTCATATTAACGCTGTCCAGTAATGGAAAGAATCTTTTAAATACGGACTTCGCAGGATTAAATGTTCATTTGTTTGTATTTTATTTGCCATACGTTTCAAACATGTAAATTAATAATTAATATGTGTTGTATTCAAATTATTTCTCTTAAAAAGTCATCTCAAAGTTGACGTCATGGATGCGAACATACGGGATAATTTCGCCACATTTTCGGTATTGTATAATGTAACAGTAACATTTGTCTCAAAATCTTTTTGTGTGCCTTAGTGCTGAATATCAACAAAAGAAACCAAAAATACTGTGGGTACGTCCATGTTTTCCAAAATCAAAAGTTGTGATTATTCAATGACTTGGTGGAAAATATATCTATCTCCATTTTCATGAACTAAGCATCAAAAGATAAAAGAAAATATTCCACTCCAATATTTTGTTATTCATCTCTCTATGAAATTCTTCAGTTTATTAATTTAAATTTAAAGAAAATTTATTAAAAGGTACTGCATATTAGCCTAGTAACAACAAAACAAACATAAAATCCAGTTTTTATGGTACTCGTAAATGCTGAGTATTTTCCGTCATTTTAAAGACAGATCTTGACTCTTCGTTTTATATTTTCGAATACACGCTTAAGTTGGTCTGGTGTTATATTGCTTATTTCCCTATCGACTGCGACTCTAAATTATGCATTCAATTTCTAAAAACATTATGTCCTAAGAGAAAAAGTCACAAAAAGTAAGATCTGGTGAACGTGATGGTCATAGTCTTTCGCTTACCAATCAATCATTATAAAGTCATCTTAAATAATTTATTGTTGCGATCGTCGTATGGGCAGACCCTTCATCTTGTTGGAAGTAGCCAGCGGGTAATTCATCATCATGCACTTGTTACTACTCTTCATTGATCGTTTTGTTAAAAAATCGAGGGCCAGTTATTCGTCTTCTTGCAACTGCCATCGAAACACCTATTTTAGTCGGATATAAATCCGTTTCCAAAAAATTATAGCTATTTTCTGCAGCCCAGATTCTGTAGTTTTGGCTGTTTATGTATATCGATTTTAATTATATACATTTACTTTTATAAATAAGGAAAAACCTATTTGTGTAGACAGTTTTCCCAAAGGTTTTTGTGAACTTTGCACTAGTCACCAATACCTTCGATCCTGTTTTAATCGAAGGTAGGTGGCGGTTCCTGTTGAATTGCAAACGTTTTGTAAAGAATATCTGCATCAGGAATAGCCGGCATGAAATTGGTTCACTCACGATTGCAATGAGTATGACCATGTCCCATTCTCATTGAGAGTCCCACGTCCAAAATTAACCATCTGTATAAATGCACTTTGTTGTTGCGTAAACACCATGTTGTAACTTGAAGAATTCCTTATTACACCTAATACTGTTAAATTTAAGTTAGAAATGAAATAAAATCATAACCATCTTCTAATTAAATTACTTACCAACGAATGTCAATGTCAAAACTGTGTGAAAACAACATTTATTATAGTTTTATTTTTGTTCATAATGTTTGCGCACAAACTTAAAGTATATATAATCCCTAGTATTTTGCGCGGTATATTTGAATCGTTGTCTATCATTTTCGCTCACCTAATACGCGATACCTAGCTAAAGAAAAGAAATGCAACAAATGTATCCTAAAGGATTATTTTACAGTCAGATGCTGAACAAAATATGCCAAAAAAGGAGATCGTTTAACAAAAGAAATAAAAGCGGTTAATTAATTATAAGTGAGCAAAGCATGGATCGTAGACTTAGAAATAGGATGTAAAAAATGAAATCTATAGTTATTACTACACCGTGATCAAGTACAACTGTCACGAAATTTTGTTGTGGCAGCACTGAATTATTGGTGAACCTGGTTAAGATTGACCAAAAATTCAGTGCCGTGCTAACATGGTACCAACGGGAAATTACTTTCTTAGTATCACACATTTACGAAGGCAGTTTGCAAGTGAAAATGTACAAATTGCATTTATTTTTAAATTTGAACAAGAACTGAAACTAAATAGCATAAGATACGACGATTAGCCTTTTTGGAAGTGTAGCTGTTTTGAGATAGAAATAAATAATGCCAAATGTCAAATTTATTTAGGAGACAAAAGTAATAACAAAACCATTCAAATAAAATGCTGCTCTATATCACTCTATATGATTACCATTATTTTGTATGCAAATGTTACATCACATTATCGACCACATTCTGCAAAGTTTCAACACTTATATTTCTAACTTCTTCAATGACTGCCAATTGTAATTCCTCCAATATGTATATGCGATTCCGGAATATTTTATTTTTAAGTATCCAAACAAAAAGAAGTCAAGTGGCGTCAGATCTGTTGAGCGAGCTGGCCAACGGTTATGGCTAATTACTCTGTTCGGAAAGTATTTTTCTAAGAATCTTAGATTTTCATAACTTGTGTGTGCAGTTGCCCCGTCTTGCTGAAAATAGCCTCTTTGCAACTCATCATTATGTAATTGGTCAATAAATGGTTGCAATATTAAATTGCGATAGTTTTGCCCATTAATATTATCATTAAAAAAATTGGACCGATAATCCTTCTCCGACTCATGGCAATCCATATTCCTAACTTCAGACGGCACTTCAGTTAGGGTATGTGGATTCTCTGTTGCCCATGTTCTATAATTTTCTGTCGTCTATTTCCTGATTCCATTTCCTCCCAGTTCTCTCACTGCTTCTTTTTCTTCTTATCGTTGTTTCCGTTTCCCAAATCACTAGCCATTCTTTATTTCCTTACTCATGCACACTAGATGTCTGAACCATTCTTCAATTTTAGTGTTTGGATCTTTTGTAACACACTAAGAGAGGGTTTGGAAGTGAACCAAACCCTCTCTTAGTGCTTCTGATTTTATATATTACGGCCGTTAGTCTTTTTGTTTAACCAAACGTATATTAGTTCCGTTAGTGTTGCCACTTCTATGTAGTTTCCTGTAGGACTTTTGCACGCTCCCATTTACTTCCTTTGAGATCTGATCTATCGTCATTGTACATAGCAATTTCTAGTGAAGTCTTTTGATTTTCAATTAGCAAGTTGCGTTCGTTTCAATGTTCTCCATTTTTTTTTTGTTTATAATGTCAAAAGATGTTTGTAGATCTAATGTACGTATATATCTTTGTTTGTCGTTATTTTATCTGAAATTTGTCCCACTACAAATTTCTAATCGCTGGTGGAGTTACCCGCTCCGAACGCTGCGTCAAAGTCGCTTCTTCTTACATTCTTCAGGTATCTCGTTTCTCTTCCATACTAGTTTAATTATTCTAAGCAATAAATGATATTCCTTATTTTCCTATGTGTTTTAAGATTTCTGGACGTATATTTCTTCCTTCTGCTCTTCGTTAGATTGTTGTGCAGTATTCGTACATCCAAACAATATTTCATAATATATTCTTCATCTTTATATACTCTTGATTTTTTCTGCAATAATCTGTCCTTAATTATATCTAATGCTTTTTGGTTTTCCTTTTATTACTTCCTATTAGTTCTAAATATTCATCTACTTATTAGTTGCCAAATTCAAATTGCAAATAATAAAAACCGGTAGGCACATAATATTCTAATTCAGTTACGTTTGTGATTAGGCAAATCACTCCAATTCAAAGTTGAATATGCAAAATTCTCACATCAAAATGCGATCAAAGAAGTGATAGGCTTTTTCTATCTGTCATATGATCAATTTCTCATCACTCGACGTCTACAAAACAAATTATACATCCACGGAGACTGACAACGGTTTGGTTTTCTGTACGCGCATACAACCGCACGACAGCCTTTTTATACATAACCCCACGTCATCGCTACGGAAATCAAATGAAAGGATCCATCTAAATTTTACGCACTGAGTCGAAATTATAAATAGTTTGAGATGTGCGCCAGATCGATACGTGTTTAACAAATCGCGAAGCTTTGCGCGCACGCTCCTTAGTCCGGCTTTTTATCGTGGAATGTACCTAAGTTTAATTCTTTCCCGAAACGTGTGTTCTGCAAATTGTTTCGTGGTCGTGGACGTTTGCCAACTAGAAGATGGATGGACGGATAGACCGTAGGTATATCAGCTGTAGCTGATGGCACACGTTCCCGTAATTTTTCGATCATTAGAATAAACTAGCGCCGTTTAAAGTCGGAACATCTGGAGATGTGTGTCTAGAAATTTACGATTTGGGGACAACGATCAAGATAGGTGTTTAATGTCTTTAATGTTTGTAACATTATTCTTTCTGTTTTTTTTTCGAACAATAACAGCGCGTACAACCATTTTATTATTAAGATTAGAAAACGCTGTACTGAAAATTCATTCATAGTGGACCGCAATCAGTTACTTCTTTTACTTGAATAAATGAACAGTTTAGACTTTCTTCCACAATATCTTATGTTTATCTTAAGCAAAAAATCTTTTACACAAATATCTTCAAATACTTATTTCGACAAACAGGACTCCATACTTTTAAGATAAATACTTAGAGTGCTACCAACTAATGCAATAAAAGTAACAGCCATATTTCTCGTAATCATTATTACTATTAAACTTCTTCCTGAAGGTTATCCATTCGATTTTACATGAATCTTCAAGACCTTAAACAGTACCTACTGCCATAGAGTACTCTCCTCTCACTCTCACTTCATCATTCACTCCTAGAGTATATGTACGTTTTGGATACAGTTAAGTAATACTTATGTTCCATAGTACCAATGTTCATAGATTCAAGCAGTCACCCAATTACTTTAGTAGATTTGCACATCAATGCAGGATGTAATATACCTCACACACCGCGCAACAGAGGAGGAACGTATAAGTATGGAAATATTGCGTAAACCTATTACAACTTCTAAGTTTCGTTAGTTAGTAGGCAAATAGAAATCAACAACTACTTAACAAGCGCTGGTGCTGCTCGTTGTATGTAAGTATTGCAAAGTACCTAATGCATACAATAAGTCGCTTATTACGCGAAGATCGGTATAAGTCATTGTATACCGTAGTTTGTTATAATTAATGTTAGAAAATACCAACGTCTTAATATTTATGATGCTGTTCGTGTACACGTGAAACTTGCTGTTATCGTGCGTCGTACGTTGAATACAAAACCCGACATACAAAAATAATTTTCCCCTACAATTAATATCAGAAGGTAGTTTAATACCCGAGAGAAATGATAACTAATTAAAGAGTCGACTGTACCCGTACGATTTCGTAAAATTCCCATCGAATTAACGACCATTTACTCAGTATTACGAGCGAACAAAAGAAAACGCAAAGGATTCTAGAACCAATGCGAGTTCCATGCGGCAAACACTGAGATACCTACACACACTGGCGAAGAATCGACCCATACACGCGCATACGCAGACACAAGAGTGCATTGTTTAAAAAGCCACTAATTATAAGGCTCGCTAAAGGCAGAGGGAGATTTATTTTTCTTGCATATTGAAAAGGCCTCCTCCTTCTCGTCTCTCTCTTCCCCGCTGTTCGTTGTCTTCTTTTTCTTCATCTTCTTCTTCTTGTTGGCGACGCGGTCGCAATATAATTCAGATCCGATGTGACAACTCAACCGACGGAATCTATACGGGGTGATGTTTTAAAGTTAAAGTGGGCACCATTATTTCTCCCATACTATCACTCTCTCTTTATCTTTTTCTCCCTGTCTTTCCATTCTATTATGCTCCTACTCCACCTCCTTTTCTCCCGTCCCATCTCTCTCCTCCACGCTTCCACGAAAAGATTAATTGGTTTCTACATCGTTCGAGATACATTCACGAAGAATATTTATATTTTAAATGATACCGTTGTTTATACGACTTTTGAGAGAGAAGATCAGAAAGGGGAGGTGGTCGAGCGAAATAAATTCGTGTTGCGCGGAACGTCGAAAACAAAAAGAGGAAATTTGAATGTTTGCTCGACTAAATTTATACCCATAAGGTCGAAGAAGAACCGAGTCGTTATTTATGTTTAATTAGTTGGACCGTAAGAATGCACGTCTAATTAGCATTATATTAACCGCATAGAAATATAAATAACAATATGTGTTTATAGTTAGTTAAAAAACAAATAATACTGTGTGTAATCACACACAGTCATATTTTAATTGACGTTCTAGATTCAATTGTGTTGCTATAACTAATAGAATCATTTGAATATATGCCTATTAGATTTTGGAGCAAGACAGAAATTCACAGAGTACGGATTGCGGATATTTCAACTTTACATTAACATTGAAATCATTCGTATACTGCACACCTACTACATACATACATGCTAATACGGGGCCAAGGGTTTCTTTTTCTGGGATTCCCACAGCGCACTGAGTCATATCGAATGTGTGGTATCGCCATGAAACTTATGGAGTAAAAGAAATAGAAAGATACCTTGGTTACGAACACATTCATCACGGCGATTTTTCCTCTGCTACATTACATACGTTATGTTTAATTGTATAATGCATATGCATACGACTACAGGCTTATAATTATACAGAAATTATCGCGATTCGCAAAACATGCAACGTGCAATCGTTTCCAAACAATCAATGCCATACGGACACCGCACTTGGCGTGCAGTAAAGATTCTAAAGTGTAAAGAACGACCTTCGGTTAAAGTTAAGTAAAAGGGACTAGAAAGCAATTATCTTATCAAGTCGATTTATCTCAAGAAGATGTCTGCGTCAGTCAAGCAACTGACTAATAATAGAGTTTATAGCTTACCTATTGTGATGAACATAATTTCTTCTATACGAATGTCTACAGTATACCTAAATTGTGACAACTTTTGTTATAGCTTGGTCGAAAATAAGGTTATATTTACGCGATTTAATTCGCTGGGAATCTCTGAATTTATTTAAACGTTGTTATGATAAGCAAGTAAGTGTTTTAACATCCGTAAAAATCATTCTTCTGTCGTTAATGGCATAGAATGATTAAACTTCTTGCACTGTGGGAATCTTTTGGCGTCGTTCCTGAAATGAACGAGCGAGAGAGCTAGCGAAATCGCGCCTAACAGATAGAGAGACGACGGCGAAGAAGGGAGAAAAAGACCCTTGCGTCTCAGTCCGACAAGCCAAGAAAGCCAGCAGCAGCAGCCGCAAACACGGCGTGACTCTTAATCTGCATGTCTCATCGATAGCATTCCCTATTTGGAGAAAACCTGCACGACCCATTGTTATCATTAAGCGTATGCATTACATGTATATTTGCGCTGTATATAACTCCGATCTACATTGCTTTGTTATAAGCAATTTATTTGATTATTCCGAACCGTCGGCCGATCGACTATAGGTATGTATTTCTGCGACATAAGCATCTATCGACAGTCTGCTTAGGTGTTCACTTATGAATGTTTAAAATATTCCCGGATCGTCGCCGAGAAGCGGCTGATTTAGAAATCAATTTAATATCTTGTCTCAACCTCCGCAGTCACAAATTTTCATGTAGGTAGACGTGCGTCTTTATCAGTTGGCAGGAATATTGATAATGCTCCGAGTCGGATTTCCCATTAGACAAACAAGACAATTTGCATTGGGGTGCCCAATTTCTGATTTCTTCCAGAATACGTTGGGCAGTAGAAACGACCAAAACCTTTGTGCTTCGAGGCGCCAAGAACAGGAAATTATCAGAGCGTAGATATTTTTTCTGTTTAAGACAAAACTTGATCTTACCCACGAATATGCAGCAATCAATTTTTCGAAACGACAAACCTGTAAACAAAACAGTTTTACTTAAGAAGTATGCACCAACTTTTGGTATTTATGGAAAACACTCCCTTCTTCTACAACAGGTATGGGCAACCTCCGGCCCGCGGGCCACATGCGGTCCTCGAGTAAGGTTTGTCCGGCCCGCTACTGAATTCTTTCGTTTGTATATAGCACGGTCCGTCTAAACTTAATTCATAATGAATCATAAGGATACTACAAAAATGTATATTTTTCAAGATTACTCACAGCATAAAACTTCTACAAAAAAGGTTGCCCATGCCTGTTCTACAACATCAAATTCGAATACGAATTAGCATGAATCTTACCACTTCCTTTGTGGGCCAAATGTTTATAGACGAATGAATACGTATCCTCATCGATATCAATAAGTAGAACAAAATTCTTTTTCTCAAAACTGTTCTGTATACAAAACAAATATTACAGCGTCCGGTATTGCAATCTGTATAGGGTAAAATGCGTATCTTTTAAAAGATATTTTGACGATGCACAGTAGATAATACCCCGAGTTTTAATGCACAATACCTGAAGGAAATGAAAGACCTACTTATACTTTTATCGAAATGACAAATCTGAAAACGTGAAAAATTTCGACAGCAATCAGTAATACACGTCGAGACCGAAATAATTACCGACCTCCTCCTCATCTCTTAAAGAGCCTATTCGAAAACGTAATGACATTAGTAGATGACAAGGTTTTAAAGATCCTTTCTTCTCGTCTTTCCGTCTTCTACAAACACGCACTCACACAACGAACCGCAACGAATTTGTCCTCGTTTTGTCTCCTCTGTTCGTCGGTATTGTCAACTAACTGGGCGACTACTCTCGGAACTCCGTTTTCTTCTCTCTGTTCTATTGGTAGTATGCGCATGTAACTAGCTCTAGGCATAGTAGGTAGGCTTATGCTCGTTTTCGTCTCCGTCGTCCTTTATGTCATTATCGTTTTCAATGCGCAATATGTACGTAGGTATGTAATGCGAGATGTTTATCCTCCATCGGTGTGCTACCTGCGGGCAGAGGATCTCTCTCCTCGGTGTATAATTGACCGCATAGGCAAGGATCCAAGTTCCATCCGCCGCCGCACAAATGCATGCACAGATATACATTACATCACTGAAGAGAAGACAAACAGCAGCTATATTTATGTCATTGTAATGTCATCGAGCTATAATCTCCGTCGTGTCCCCTTATACCGCCTGTACGTACCTACCTATTGTATGCGCGTATTACTGTCGTTCTAAATATGCCCCAGATTATGGCCGCAGGTATAACTTTGGACCGTTCTGAATTCCGTCGATTGTTTGCTACTTACTATTCGCGGTAATGGCACAGCACAATATTTATACGCTTTCGGCATTTTCTACATTCCCGTTTGTAAATCTAAAAGATGCAACAACATCCATAGAAAGACAATTACTCGCCGACCTTGAAACTTACATGAGCATTTGCCCTTTGAGCAAAATTTCGTAATGTACAAGTTTTCTGTATTTGCTCGATTCGTACATTTAAAGCAATTTACTATTCAGAACGGTTATTGCAGTTACATCTGTATACGACAAAAACTACCCGAACGCATTAAATTAACAATCCACCCACACAATGCCATGTAATGTTCAACCCCGCATGGCCACCTTTACCTACCCTCCGTAATTTATAGGTCCAGTTTTAATTTCTGTGAAGAATGACACTCTGAAATTCGGTTATTACCATTTTATCGATAAAAGCGGGGTTACACCGACATATGGTCGTGCGATGCCTATTGTATTACGTGACGGTAATGGTCATTTATTGACCAACTTCAGTATATACTATTATAAGTTATAGGTGGGTGATGCAATCATTTTTTTTCGACAAGGTACACTTGGAATTGAGGTTCGAATATAGGAAGAGTCACCACTCCTGGTGACTCTTCCTATATCGTAACATCCAACGGTTACTACTCCTAGTAACCGTTGGATGTTACATTTATACTACATATAATCCAGGCAGAAGTAACGAGTACAACGTAACTTGCAAACTTCAGGAGTAACAACGTGTTAGACTCTCCGGGGAGGTCGAGGTGAAAAGACCTCAATTTTGCCAATAGCTATAGCTACAATAAACGATATTAGCAAAATTTAGGTCTTTTCACCTTGACCTCCCCGAAAGTCTAACACGTTGTTATTCCTGAAGTTTTCAAACTACATATAATTTCCAAGACAAGAATGATTTAATAATTAAAAGAACCAAATGGTATTAACAGACGTAAGACGACTATAGGGGCACGCTGTTTCAAGTTGAGGCAAGATACTGTTTTGGATGCACATTAAGTCATGTAAGAAGACGAGATTGACAATTGTTTTTCAATAAGCGGTAACCGTTTCCAAATCATGTCCCGTAACCATTTAAAATACGATTCATTTTAGTACAACCTGACATCGACATAATTTCATAGTTTACTGTGTGCGGCCACGTATAAATCATCAACTTATTGAATTTTTATTTTTAGAAAGATCTGTCACAACACTCGTTCCTTTTTGTTTTCTTACACTTTTTGCAGAGGTTCGTACTATTTTCGCGCCACATCACGAGTTGTTGGCAAGGCCGATGTTATTTCAACACAATTGTCACAATTTCATGTACCAAGAACATCTTGTCGGAAACGTTGGACAATATTTTCGTAAAATATTAGTTTCTTATGTACTTATAGCCCACTTTTAAATGTATAAACGGCGTATTAGTTTTTCTCTACTATACTAGAATATGAAGACCGACTTGATACTTTTCAATCATAGAGACGTTCGACTCAAACCTTTCTCGAAAATTTAATCGATATACTAATCTCGTAAACCATTGCAAGCGTACAAGCTGAGCGTCCTTTTTTGTCGTATTCTCCACGAAATCGAGTAAAGACTCGATTTCGTAGAGAATATCGCGCTCCCATTTAAATTTAGCGACGCGCATCTTCTCGTCTTCTTGCGCGCATTGTGTCGAGTTCGTTAGTGTCAAGGTAATTTAACTAGACGTCATAAATAGACCGAAAAGAAAAAGCAGGCGACATCAGAACGCGAGCTCGCTTCACGACGTCTGGACTAGCAGTAGCGAGGAGAAAGAGACATCAGACTAAACCGGCCGAAAGCACGTGCCACCGCCGTCATACCGAAAGACACCAGAATTAGGGAAACTCTCATCTGATATATTTATCTGCGGAGGGTCATAGACTGACAGACAAATGGTCGCACTCATACATATACACACGCGACCGTATTTAGGCACACGAAAAGGAACGGCTAATATCCCTCTAAGGCAGAAAAAGAGAGAAAAAGAGAAGGAAGAATAGAGAGAAGGGCACATGGAGTTTCAAACTTCCGTTTCCAGAAAGCTGGAAACAGGCTGCCGTCATATGTGGAGGATAATATCCCTTTACATATTTTTTATAACAGCAGTGGAATTACTGGAACTAAATTTTTAAATTAGATCCACAGTTTAGTGAGAAAAGTACGTCTAATAGTCTAATTCCATTTGATTAAAGCATTTTTAACAATTACATTGTCGATAAATGGGGAAAGTATAATTTCATATTTATTTTCTTGGCCTGACAGAATCCAGATTTTTAAAATCTGTAAATTTTGAAGCTAAAAGCCGTTAACGCAATAGTTAACATTCCTTTCGTCGCGGTATCACAAGCACATTTTCCAGTTTTAGAGTACTAAATGGAGAACGACAGAAAATATGTCATATTCATTATACGATGGCGGTTCATGTTGAATGCGCGCCAGTGTATCTGGTCGATAATCTATGTGTTTATGCACTAATAGGTAAACTAGGTACACACGCCTATGTTATCCTTTTCCTTTGAAGCCGGGTTCTGCCGGTCAAATTATGAACATCTGACCGATGACGTTTCTTTCGCAGTATATGAATGCGATTTGTAAACCTATGTGTCCAGATGGACACATACATGGAGTAATTTTTGTAATAATTTCAAAATTATTATACATTTAACAAAGCTGTTTGATTATTAAATTATATTTATCAAAATTGAAATGCAACAATTAATAAACCTAGCGGCATACATAGTTGCTCGCCGTTCACTAGTAATAAACAGCAAAAAGTGTCAGCTATTTATTGTATGTACAGGTAGCGAAAATACAGAGGAATCCACTTATAATGTACTCGATGGTAATAAAAATTCGTTTATAATGAGCCACTTATATTGCTTCCGCGTCCATTATAGCTGGATTCTATTATATATCTATATACAGTTCTCGCAATATAAGTTGGCGAAGGGTGGGAGTGAGTTCGCGCAAATAGAGGAGGGATAGATTGCCTATCATTCGTCGTGCAACGTTCCCGTATCAGTTCCCGTATCCTATGCACTATCTGAATCAGACAGGTGGGAGGTACATGTCCTAAATACGTTTGCGACACATCTCCACCGCTCGCCAACTTATATTGCGAGAGCTGTACATTTAAATACAGCGTAGAAAAGGAAGTGGAGGTGGTAGGTTGTTGTTAACTAGTACCTCTAACGATAGAAACAGGGCATGCCCTGCATTTCAAGTAAACTCAAAATTTATTTTTCACATTTACAGATTCAATTGGATCACCCCCTCTCCCCATAAATTATCTACGTAACCTAACATAAGACATCCTACACTACGTATGGTTAAGCGCGAGCGCGACCGCACGCAGCCCCGTTTTTTAATGAGCTTTTTTTTCATTCAGAAAGCGCGCGTCGTCAAAAATGCGTGTTTATTAAAAAGATGGGGGAAACGAGGCGCAGTTCACCCGTCCGTAAAATCATTAAG
Source organism: Chrysina gloriosa (assembly GCA_038088585.1). Lineage (NCBI taxonomy): Eukaryota > Metazoa > Arthropoda > Insecta > Coleoptera > Scarabaeidae > Chrysina > Chrysina gloriosa. The sequence continues at coordinate 16,125,652 of CM076089.1, read as the reverse complement.
ACACTTTTTGTGCAGCTTCCACCACCGCACCATCAGACAGAACTGAAGCGAGATGGCAATTCGTCTTTATTTACGAAATATTTAAATATTTATTTAAGCGATGCGGGCGACGAACGGGACACGGTTTTTGTTTGAAATCGAGTTTTTGGTGTTATTTTTGGGTAGTATGTCTATCGTTTGAAGGAAGGGGACGAACGAAAGGGATGGACCGGATGCGTATGAACGAGACTTCCGTATTTTTATTTATGTTTTATCATCTAACGGACTATCTAGAGCAGCGGTTTCCAACTTCTTTTTTTTCGCCCCTTGATCGGGTTTTTCATGCATGAGTAAATCCCCAACCAGGGGTACGCTGATGAAGAAGATTGAAGTAGATATACATAATATATGCATAATTGAGCCGTACATACAAATGTACGTACACCTCGACTGATATTTTCTCAAAAATTTCAGGAAAACTATGTGAGATATTAGATACTATTATAGATATGCCGAATAATGTAGTAACTCTGAAACCACCAAATACCATAAATTAGCTACAGTTATGCTTCCTTCCACACCTTCAATCAAATTGTCATTTTACCTTAGGTAATCCTAGATGCTCAAGTAGTAGGAGAAAAAATTGTAATGACACAAACATAAAGATAGATATTATGACACTTATCCTTTGTAGACAATAACTTTCCGTCAATGTATTAATTCTAAAAACTACTATTCGGAGAATTGCATCATGATCAATGCACTACGGGAAAGAAAAGAAAACATCAATTTGGATGGAATGTCTAATAAATTTAATACGCGATCTAGACACGCGGTTCTAGGCAGACGACCTCCACCAGATGAGAGTGTTGGAGAACGTGTTGGAGTAACCCATTTCCCCGCTCTCCCTGAGTCTCCTAATCTCGCAAACTGAGGCAATTACGATCGAAATTTTCAAACAGAGGCATTCGAAAAAATAACTAATATACAACCCGGTCAGTGGCTACAACCGAAATGTCTCCGCCACGTAAAATGCATACAGTGCTATGCAGAACAAAAGCAACAAATTTAATCAAAACGAAATGATTGTTATATTTCTTTTAAGAAAAAATTTAACAAAAATGTTAAATACTTGTATACACTCTAATTAAAATGTATTTCATTTATTAGCTTTCAGGCTATTACATTGAGTAAAAATAACAAAAACAAGTGTACAGTCTATTGTGAAGTGTGCGCAACAAAAGCAACAAATCAGTATTTGGTATAGGAACCTTAATTTTTTATTACTTCTGCGAGGCATTGATGCTATTAAATTATTAATAGTAAATTCAGAAATATTGTTCTATTCCATCTTTAGGGCTTGGAACAGGTTTTCTTTGTTAAGAAAACGTTGACCAGAAACACTTAGTTTTAGTATTCCAGGTTCTCGATAGGATTCAGGCAGGCCAATCAAGAATTTGAAATCGACTGTCCTTAAGATAGTCTCTAACCATCTTCATTGTGTGTTTTGGGTCGTTGTCATGCTGAAACATCCAACGAAGCGGCATATTTCATTCAGCGTATGGCAGCATTTTTGACTCCCATATGTGTTTTATACACAAATCGGTATATGATACCATCTATTTTACGAAAAGGACCGAGTCCACGGCCAGACAAACAGGTCCACACCATAATACTACCTTCTCCATGCTTGAAATTCATCTTGCAGTTCCGTGAAGCTAGACGTTTACCCTTTCTGCCCCGGACGGTACATATACCGTCGGAATTTATCAAATTGAATTTTTGTCGAAGCTGAACAGAATCGTTTTCTACTTTTCTACTGTCCAATTCAAACGTGTTCTAGCGAAAGTTAGTCTAAAACATAGTGGTAAGCAAGGTTTTATCAAAATTTTAATCATTAAATGAAAAATGTTGAGTAACACTTTTCTTGTAAGTGCTTTTTCGTAAGCAGTAGTTTTTTGGCGGGTCTGTATCTTTTTAAATCGTGTTCAGCAGCTCGTCCACGTACTGTGCTGTCATGACCATTTAAGTCAAGAATCCTCACAACCTCAGTAAAAGTGGCAAACGGATTCTGTTTCAAAATTTCACAACTTCTTCTATCCATTTGCTTGGAAATTTTTCGCAGACGTCAACCTAAATGCATTGTAATAACGCTATTAGTTGAGTTGTACTTTATAATGGGTCTGCAGATGATAAATCTATTGTTATGTTAAATTTTTAGCGATTCGCCTTTCTGAGAATCGGTTATTGTACGCGTTTCAAAACTATCGCAGTATTCATCGTGTACCATTTCAAAGCGTCAAAACATTTTCAATATTTAAAACGAACTAACGCCTGAATTGTTTTAAAAAGGGCAAAACCAACTAAAGGCAACCGCTACATTACATGAAATACCGTTATCTCCTACAACACAGATTGCCCATTGTCTTCAAGTACTTCGTTGCTTTTGTTTGGCGCGCTTAAAATTTGAATATATTTTGTTGTTGTGATTTGTCTACTTTTGAGTTTCGTTGTCGCTAATGGATACCTAACTTATTTTTAAATTACTAGCGTACATTTACTTGTGTATATAATTTTCTTAAGTTTACTTATTCTATTTAAAAATGGCAATTTAAATTGTATGATCATTTTGTTACCTTTGTTGCTTTTGCACAGTACTGGTATGTGACCATAAATAACCGATTTGCGTCCCGAAACTATAAATTTTATATCCGCGTTGCCTCCCGGGTCCTAATTAATTTCTAAATATCATCTAGTCATACTTTTAATGTAACTGTAGTTCTAATAGGAATGTGTGATTTCCTACACAGGGTTAAAATAGTCCTTTCGTGTAAATTTGGATATACACAACTCTCATAAAGTTTGGTAGTTGGTGATAGACCAGCTAGACCAATTCGAAGTTTAGCTAGCCATTCCGAGAACATCAATACTAAACTACTAATTGCAACCCTAATCGCAGCACCCCAGCCAATTGCTCTCGGGGCTTCGCCCCTCGAGAAATCAACTTACAGTATCCTTAAGGTCTCTGAGTACACTAGCATTATCCGTGTACACCACCTAGCCCGAATCGCAGTCCAGCTAACTATCCACCTAAAATTAATGTAATATTTCGATCCATGACGCAATCCGATCGTTTTGTTAATTGTGGGACGCAACGCGGATACACCTGGATCACTTAGTAGGTACCCGAGATATTTAGTCCTTTTGTACTAAAAATTTAAGGTTTTAAAGATAGTGAGTCCGTTTATAAAACTTAAACGATTGTCTTTTAATGCCTACCTGAATTGCGGTTACAGAAATATTTGAATCTTCGTATTTCAAGCCATTAGATAACATTTTAGGACAGGTTTCTTTCTGATTTGGTGGAGTTGGAGGAATTTAGTGGCATTCGTAGACATCGTCCCGACAGAACGGGCTCCTTTTTCTCAGGCTTTCCCTGATCTGGTGGAGTCCCAAAGATGGACTTGAATTCGTGAAGAGTTGGACAGTGGAACGGCCCGATAGATAAGAGACCGTCTCGTGTTTACAGCCGATAAAACCGAGGAATTTTGGATTTTTACAAGGAGGCATAACGTTTAAAACAACTTTTAGATACAGACTTGAATTCCTTGGGCGGAGGACTGAATGTATCGGGGAGTAGCTGAGCTGAATTCGCGCTAACCCATTGACGGCCTAATTGACATCCACTTATCTTCATCGCTTCTGCATGCTACCCAGTGAATCGGTGAAAACGACGACGACACCATTACCGTTGAAAAAGTATGGTGTAGTGCTAATGATACTAGGTGACATTGCTTAACACACTTCTCATTACGCAATAGTCTATTTCCCGATACGCGTGTCTGACTGGTAACCCGGCCAGTATCTTCAAACCGTATAATTCGACAAAGTTTTGTCTAAAAATTTTAGTATATTGATATGATCTACTGTCAGTTGATTATATCTTATTATCTGACACGGTCTGATCCTAGAAACTATATTGAGGTAACTCCGGAAGAATTGTTTCTTCATATTTCGTGCAAAATGGAACATATTGATGTTAATAGGTGTTAGCTGTTTCATCTATTTAATAGTTTTTCGATAGATATTTAAATCAAGCATCAAATATAGACTATGTATATACAATGGATTCGTAATTATTAACCAGTTCCAAGTAAGTTTACATCCGTGCTTACATCTTGGGTAAAGGCTAACAAAGCCAGGCGCTCCTCGTTCGCACAGAATTATCGATATGGAATTATGGGCGTTGCTTCGGTCTCATATACGGGGCGTGCATTATGAGTGAGCAACAAGTGCGTTTTATTTATGAATGTACGGCCCCGCCTAGCTGTCATAACCGAGGTACGTGGCTGGTAGTATCGTCGACACTTTGTCATACCTCGCGCTTGCTCCATCTCCCCTTTTGCGGATATTATCCCCACTTCTTTCATATTCTCATTTAATATTTGGACCTATGCCACCAGTTGTGCGACTCGGCCCTACCAATAAAGACGCGCGTACGCCACTGTACGAGAACGAAGACTATTATTCACTGTACCGGGGAACAGGAGTACCTCCTCGATGCCGTGTAATTATCCAGTTCGTTTAGATATTGTGCTGTATGTGTGCGCGTGCATTACACAATAATTAAAATCAACGAAACGTTTCCGATAGTGGAGACAACGGCGTCACTAGTGCACTCGGAGCTGTTCTAATGTCGTTAAATAATCGTGTGTTAGTGGTGCTACCCAACATATCGATTTTATTTCACTAAATAGGACGGTTAACGGCCAACGTTTCCTATTTATATTGACCCATGCGTGCTTTTCAGTTTTATCTAATTATTCAATATCGGTCTTGTATGGTCCTTCGTGTAGCAATACCAAACACATACCTCTGCAGATAAATTAGGAGTAGTCCCTCATATATCTGAGATTCTTCAGATAAGATTTACTCGTTAGTTCGTCGATACACGAAAGATTGACATACGTTGAATAATCAATAGCGCTAGTCGAGAACGTTCCTAATACTTCTAGGAAAGTCGCCAACGTTAAAAATAAATCAAGCGTAATGCCGCGATATCAATCAAACGATAGTTTATACTTATTTTAGGTACATATATCTACACTAAATCTCATTTAATTCGACCTTTTTTCAGTTCATAGCGAAGGAGTCTCCTCTTATACTTAACGAAATGTCATTCCGAGATATTACGGATACCAACTAAACCGCGTACACTAACAAACACAATTTCAAAATTAAATCCACAGAAGAATTTAATCTACCAAACTTATTATTTTTAGGTGACATATCTCCCTCATCGGAAGAGGAGAACATCCACGCGGCAAGTTTAGCCGATATATCCTATCCCGGTGCACTGATGTGTCCACGATGCCAAGAACAATTTACCGACGTTCAAGAGTTCCTAACGCACAAAGCCGAATGCTCTCTGAAAGCTAAAAAACACGATGAACCAGCCCACTCCGATCCCGAAGACATGGTCGTATCCGAAGATGATGACGATGAAGAAGATGACGAAACGGGGGCAAGCGATTAGAACGAATGCGTCGCCATCACCAGGATGCAGCCAACAACAACAGCGTCGATGGAGGCTCGCCCGAAGACGAAGGGGGCCCCAGATTAGGATTTCCGTTTCCTTTGCCCGGCGCTGCCGGCCACGTCACGCTTGAGGCGTTACAAAATACGAAAGTCGCAGTGGCGCAATTCGTCGCCACTACGATGGCCAACAATGCTGAAAACGAAGCGGCTTTTAAAGAATTGGCGGTATTACAAAATACACTGTTCACGCTTCAACATCAACAGGTTCTTCAGCTTCAATTAATTAACCAGTTGCAGCAGCAACTGTCCATAAATCGATCGAAGGCTAGCAGCCCAGCATCACTAACTAACGAAAACGAGGCGGAACCGTCCGCTCCTGAATCACCTCCTCCATCGCAAGTAGTTTCCAGAGAACCGACGCCGGCGTTGTTACCACCTCCGACGAATCAAACGCCCATGGAACAACAGCCCCCTATTTCTATCTCGTCTGAATTGCCGCTAGAAGTAAATGTTCCTTCCTCAATGGCTTCTCAAATTCAACCTCCTTTATGTTCCATATCATCTTCCCTAGCGTCGACGATTATAACGCATAACAACGACCCACCATCGCTGGACGAACCGAATACTCTCGAGATGCTGCAGAAGAGAGCACAGGAGGTGTTGGACAACGCTAGTCAAGGTCTTCTGGCGACGAACTTAGCGGACGAACTCGCATTTCGGAAAGGCAAATCGCCTTCGCCCTACGACGCAAAGGGCCGTAACGAACCTTTTTCAAGCATAGATGCAGATACTGCGGGAAAGTTTTCGGTTCCGATTCGGCACTCCAAATACATATCCGATCCCATACGGGCGAGAGGCCGTACAAGTGTAACGTCTGTGGCAGTAGATTTACGACGAAAGGCAATTTGAAGGTGCACTTTCAGAGGCATAGCGCGAAATTTCCTCATATCAAGATGAACCCGAATCCGGTACCGGAACATTTAGACAAGTATCACCCGCCCTTATTAGCCCAACTCGGCCAGCAGTCAGCTTTATCGCCGAGTGGTCCACCACACCCCCTCATATGGGATTTCCGCCAGCACACCCTTTCCCACCCACGACGATACCCCTGTATCGGCCGCCGGGCCCCCTCCCGATTTACTAAACAGTCGTTTGCAATCTTCGCCTCATCGACCTCCCGAACCATCCAGATTGTTTCCGTCTCATCAATTGTTCAGTATAAAAAGAGAAGAACAGGATATGCCGGAAAATCTCACCAAACCTACAAGGTCACCGACGCCCACTCGAGAAACTCCGAGTATACCGCCAGAAAATCAAGAAGTAAAACAGGAAATTAGCGAAGAGGTTAAAAATCAAGTAGCGGACATAATGCCAAAGCAGGAAGTCGATACGGATAACGAACAACAAGAGCAGGAACCGGAAAGGTTCTCTTCGCCCGGTCCGTATCACGACGAATCTAGCATAGATAGCAGTAAATTCAGTAACGACGACATGTTAGGGCACAGAAGTCCCGGTATGGACAGATCTGAGCATATTCAAGACGAGCCCGAAAATCTATCGCAAAAGAGTAACCCACTGACGGGACCTCTCAACGTGATAACGAGTCAAAGATTGCCGGCTAATTTTCCGTTCGGACACGCCTCCTCCCCACCCAGCAGTACGTCTTCGGGCAGCTTAGGACCGTTTCCCAGTACGCCACTGGCAGATCCCGCCAAAGATCCCGCGATCTACACGAGCTTGTTGCCGAGGCCCGGTAGTAACGATAATTCTTGGGAAAGTCTGATCGAAGTTACAAAGACGTCCGAAACGAGCAAACTTCAGCAGCTGGTGGATAATATCGAACATAAACTATCGGATCCGAATCAGTGCGTGATTTGTCATCGAGTGCTATCGTGTAAGAGCGCGCTACAAATGCACTACCGGACACATACGGGAGAACGTCCTTTTAAGTGTAAAATTTGCGGTAGAGCGTTTACTACTAAGGGTAACTTAAAAACGCACATGGGCGTGCACAGGGCGAAACCGCCGATGCGCGTGTTGCATCAGTGTCCGGTATGTCACAAAAAGTTCACCAACGCTCTCGTTCTCCAACAACATATCCGCTTGCATACGGGCGAGCCAACGGATCTCACTCCGGAACAGATTCAAGCGGCCGAGGTGAAGGAGTTTCCTTCGCCTGGAGCTTTTCCACACCTCAATTCCATGAATCCATTCCTTAGCCAAAATTTTCAAGTGCCCGGTTTATCTCCGCTGGGCGGCAGTTTTCCGCTCCATATGAAGTTAGATATGGATAGAGACGTCAAATCAGAACTGGACTACATGGACGATGACGACGACGAAGACGACGATATGAGCGCCTCGGACAACCACGTATCTTTTTCGACCTCCCCGCCCGAACAGCACCATAGCATCATAAATACCGGCGTAGTACAACTATCGGGGTTAAGTTGTTCAACCGAAGATCTGTATCATGGCGCTACCAGAAATCTTTCGGCAATTTCTCCTCTGCAGAACGGAGAAAAATCGCCAGCGCAGTCCGGTATTACTAGTCCAGGAAGCGCCGAGATCAGATCGTCACCAAATCAAATAACAGCAACCGTCCAGGTAAGCCATACGAAAATTTCAGAATCAGAAGTGCCGATACAAGAAAAGTACAATTGATTTCGTTTAGGTACCACGCCCTCCGTCATCTCAACAAGCTGGCAGCCCTACTCCGTCGGAATCAAATTCGTTAGGAGCCTTAGATCTCACCCCGAAGACGTCGCAACCGCCCATATCAAGTCCGGGTCCAATTCCTGGACCGCCGACATTATTTTCTTCCTTTGGTCTTTTGCCCCCGTCTCAAGGAAGCTCTCCCCTCATGACTTCGGCGCTCTCCTCTCTTACATCATCGGTGCTGACATCCACTAGCTTTAGTCCGTTACGATTAGCGGTCGGGCCGGGAAGTAAGTGAATATCATTCGCCACGTTGCATAAAAATGTTGCCCCAAAACGGCGGTCTATTATTGATTGTCAATTATTCGAAAGAGTTTGTTAATCAACTTTAATAATAACAAAAACTCTGTCTTGGTTTTCTATTTTGTTAATCGTGGCAAGTTACGCCTTTCCTCCCCTTTCATATTTGCTTAAAAGTGTATTCATGAACTCCTGAAAATAGGGACAAGTATCTATTGATGTTTGTTTTTCAGTAAGAGGAAATACCACTTGCAATCTGTGCTTCAAGACGTTCGCCTGCAATTCGGCTTTAGAAATCCATTACAGAAGTCACACGAAAGAAAGGCCGTTCAAGTGCAGCGTGTGCGACAGAGGATTCTCCACCAAGGTGTGTATCTTTGTCCATCTTCGCGGCTTGCCTGTATCATCAACACAGCATGCACGAACTTAAGATCGAATTCTATTCCTGTAGGCGCGCAATGCACACAATAACCAGTAGTAGTGAGTTGGCGACATCACTTGTCTCATCTCGAATTAACTGTTGGCTGCAAGCCAGCCATAAGTTATGTCAAATGTCTGAGTGGTTTATTTTCGATTAAGTATTTCATTTTTACGTGACGAGAGCGCGTTACTCCTTTTTTATGTGTATGCATTAGGGTGATACACATTGTGTTTTCGAACAACGATTTAGATGCCGTTACAGTCGAAGAAAAAATTTAAAACGAATCGCACTCTTACGCTTTAATAATAGACATTGAAACGATAAAATCTCCGAAATATTTTCTTCTCTTTTTGTTCTGGCTACATAAATGTCAGTTAAAAGCAATTGGAATAGCCGAGTCTAATTTTGCTCCATAAAAGTGTTTTATATTGTCGTTAAGTAGCGCAATGTATTATTTTGCGTAAACATTTTCAAAATTAACTTATGCGCCGAATGCGAATCTATTTCAAATATCAATTGATTCGATATCCTCCAGGCTAAGTTAGTATATTCAAAATAAATCAAAGTCATACTAGTAACGAACCTCCTTACTTAGTCCTCCTCCTTTTCTCAATTCAGATGTACCCATTATACACACTTGTGTCGTATATTTACAGGCAGGTGAAGACTGCGTATGCGGTCAGAGGCGTATCCAGGACGAAGGGGAGCGGAAAAGAAAGCAGCCTCAACGCAAGAAAATCCCTTCTGTTTTTCCATTACCAATGAGCCCTGGATACGCCACTGCCTCACAATGGAGCTCGCTCGCGGTAAGCTAAAACGCGAGCGCTCCACTCAGATAGTGATGTGCTCATGCGTCTCTTTCCTTTATCTCATTCTAGGGCAACATGAAGCAGCATATGTTGACGCATAAAATCCGGGACATGCCGCAACATATGTTCGACAAGCCGCTGATTGGAGAAGAAACATCGAGTCAGGCGTCCCAACAACCGCTGCAGATGCAACAGTCTCAATCGCAATCGCAATCTCAACCTCAACCTCCGCAAATCCAACCGCCAGTATCAGTTCAACAACAACAACAACAACAACAACAACAACATCCACCGCCACTACCCTTATTGCAACAACCTCTTCCTCCTCAACAACAGCAACATCAACCCGCGAAAGACACTAAATCCGAACCAGAATTGCTGCCATCATCGCACCTTCCACAGTCGCAAATACACCCGATGCAGGATAGTAATAGTGAACCTGTGAAGAGGGCACCGACAGAAAACGACCTTCCCCTGCCCAAGCGACCTCCAAGTAAGTAAAGAGAATACGTATAAAAATCTCGTGTGTATTTTAGCGGGAGATGACGAAGTAAAATAGACAGAAACTTGCAAAATACCCCTTTTTGTTTTCTAACTTTTAATCGTGTGTACATACTAGTTTACTAGGTGTCTTCCCTTTTATATAACGGGCGTGTAAGCCTATATTAAAAATACGTCGATCTTGTATTACACGCGCAATTAAAAATTAGAGCAAAAACAGTCAATGGTACTTAATCATTTTTTCCAAATCTTTTCATATAAAACAACTGTAATAAAACATAAATGTGTACGTTACATAACTCTATATCGATCTACATGTGTTTGATTTGCTTGCACTAACTTAGCTGGTTGGGGGCCTCATGTGTGTTTTGTGTGTGTGTGTTTGCAGGCTTGCAGGCCAATAAACACTTGTGCCACGTATGCAATAAGAACTTCTCGTCCAGCTCGGCCTTGCAGATACACATGCGGACACACACGGGTGATAAGCCATTCCGATGCACCGTTTGTCAAAAGGCCTTCACCACCAAAGGAAATCTCAAGGTAGGAATTAACTACTTGCCCGTTGCTTTTCGCTGCCGCTGTCGCTGCTTCTGGTTTCGCTATTACTAACTTGACACACGTTCACGTGTTGTACGTATCGGACAAATTTCTTATTATAATGATTGTGACACTTGTGGCCGCGTATCAACAACGAAAACAACCGGACCTAGACAAATATTTTCCTTCTCTCCTATCGTCCTCGTTCCGATGGCTTTCCAAATCGTCCGAATTGAGCTCGGTTCCGATTATAACTTAAGCTGATTCTGTTTGTCCGATATAGGTTCACATGGGCACCCATATGTGGAGCAACGGAGCATCGCGACGCGGCCGACGCATGTCTCTCGATCTACCGCCCATTCCCATGACGCCCAAGGATTCCGAATTTCTGCAACGGAGGCCAGATCTCTTCTACCCGTACCTCCCGGCACCATTCCTTAACGGTATGCAACAGAAGGTAAGTCATTGATTTTCTTCGCCACTTATTAAGTTACGTAAGCGTGAAATTTTTAGCTAAATGAGATCTCAGTGGTGCAAAATCCACAGAACGGGCTGACTACGCCAGGAGGCAAATACAATCTGCTAGGCTTCAGCTACCCGCCTCCGGAAGTGTTGCGCTCGCAAGCCAACTCTCCGGAACGGCCACCATCGAGGCCACCGAGCCGAGAACCCGAACGTCTCTGGGACCTCCACTTTGATCGTAAGACGAACAGTGAACCGCCCAGGGAAGAACTTTTGCCGCCTAGCAGAGAAGGCCTGGCCGCCTGAAACGCGACTACCATCACATCCTCCTCCAACATGTTCCTAATATAAATAATACACACGTACATACCATATTATAACAACAACGTATAGTTTTATGCAGAGGTGTTTATCTTTAACGGTGAGCTTTCGGGAGAAAGATAAAACCAGAACGATAGAAACTTAAGCTGCTATATGTACGTATGTGCGCGTTATGAGAGTGTCAGAATTCGAAATGCGTCAAGCGAAACATCATCTACGTTATTCGAGGGTTAGAATCAAATGTTCCTGTTCTGCCAACTTTCGCAGCGCGCCGTCTATGTAAATGTAAATTTAACTAGTCTACGAGCGGATCGGGGCAATGCATACTGTGATACATCAGCTGTAGGGAGCGGCACATCCGGCCACTGAATACCGCTGTGTTTTTTTAATTATGTTAAATTAACTTAAGCGACTAAATCAGAGAATTATCATAAGAAAAAATATCCGAAAATTATGAAAACGCGAAAATACTGAAGAATTACGCATCGTTAAAATTGGACGTAATCGATAGAAATTGACGACTCATTAGTTTTGTATTATATATAAATACATTATAATCATTATTAAAGCATAGTCTATGATAATGTAATAATATCAATATCACAATGGTGAATCAGCGTAATGATGATTATGATGACGATGGTAAATGTATGATAAATGTTATAATTTCGTATACCGTTTGCTGTGTTATATTATACATATACATACATATTATATAAATAAATTAGATAAAATAAAAAAATATTATTGAAGAAGAAAGGAAACACGTAATATGTGCGAATATATATTATTATGTCGATTATATTGTGTCCTGTGGACATTGTGGCATTGCCAGTATATCTTTAGCTTTATATCGTTCCTTCCTTATTCTTTTAGTACCGTCTTTTCTGGTCAACCTTCATCTTTTTGCGTCCTTCCCCAAGATTGTACATAATTTAGATAATTTGCATTTTCGCGGATCGCCGCATACGTTAAGCGTTGTCGTCCGAAAAATGAAATAATATACAGAATGAGAAAAAATACGAGGACGATGGTGATGACGACGAATATGCAGCATTATTAGTAGTTAAGGATCTCCCACACACACATACACACAATATGAGGCATTTTACTATACGAGATAATCTGTACATATTATATGGATACTACTGTGGTTTACTTATGAGACTGTAAAGCGACATAATGTAATATGCTTGAAAATGGTATATCGTCTATGTCCTCAACACGACTTTCTTTTTCCTTTCCAATCATCCTACAATCGAATCCCATCCAAACGGCATCAAACATTTTCGATTTGATCGAGCGTATTTTCACTTTTGAATCGATAATTCCGGAAATATCGTTTGGTTTTGATTTTTCAGAAAGAAATGATGGCTATTATTGAATTAAAGTATCCTACCGCGTTTACGTGAACTCCTCGGCTATTCCTTAGTTAATCTTTTATTGTTTTTTTCTTTTTCAACACACCTCAAGTTGAGTAAAATAAAATAATTTTTAAAAAGAAAGAAGCCGATTCATATTTTAAAACGATATATAAACAACTAATCAACAACAATATCGTCGAGGTATAAGCTGAAATTCGGAAGACGCAGGATAGCGAAGCTAAAAGGGGAAATGCAGAGAAATAGACAGAATAACTAGAGCCGATAATACACAACAAACAAAAGATACTAAACTAAATACTGTATGTAAATGTAAGTAATTTAAAATGTTTTTATTTCAGGATAAATGTACAAATATTTTTAACTGGTACACATACTACTGAACTATGTCTGTATTTATAAAGTCGTACAAGCCAGTTAAGAATCTGTTTAATTATAAATTATAAATATTTATCACATTCACCTGAGTGGTTTTATTTTTATTGCCTGTCTTTAGCACCTCTCTCTTTGTCCTTCTCTTTCATTTGGTCATCAGACGCGTATTAAGGTGTAGTTCCAAACATAAGAAGAGATTATCGTTCCGAACGAGAGTATAATAACAGAACGAAGCTCCGCGGTAGATTTTCGACAAAGACGGAAATCCGGAAATTTATTGTGTAAATGTGAGTAAACAATGTTCATGCGTAGGTATCGACGCCGTCAAAACCGTATTTATCTGCTGGTGGGATTGAATCCGGTCCTGTTGGATTTGTTAAATCCCGCGCTTAGCGACGTTAAGGCATTCGAATATTCGTAGAAATTAACCGTCTGGCCAATATATGTCATCGTTTACGTGATGGAATCGTTTACCCGTGCGCGGCGGTAAATCTATTTAATTGTGAAATTATAAATTATAGCGGAACGACAACATTGTATAAATATTATTCGTAGCTACTAAAAATAATTGCGTAAATATTTTCTTATAATTTTTTTAATGGACTATTATTTTATATTTATGTGCCCGATAGCTTAATGGCGACCGCGCGCCCGTATTTTACCATGGAAGAGTATTTAGTGAGTAATAATTTTATCCGTTCCACCGACCCATACACCGTTTACGAATGCCAGCGTTATTGTGAAAGTGACTGGCCAACTTACGCGATTAAGCCCTTTCATACGCTTGGATACGATAAAAAAGGGGCATTCAATATTACATACAGTGTGAACTCGAGCGGTTTATTTCAAAACCCTGAAACACGTTTAATACATGGGATTCACCTTCCGACTTTCTTTTGTATCTTAGTTATAACATTACCTCAAACAAAATATGTGATATAGATATTTAGTAGTGGAATCTGATAGTGATTTTTCTTCCCTTTATGATCATGCAAATACATCCTAAGGTTGCATAATAAAAATGCTGAAAAAACCGAACTTGTTCAGCTCGATTTAATGTTGATATTATCGTACCTAATAGGAAATGATTCTAAATTATATTAAAATACCACACCAGAGAGTTAGATTAAATCTTAGTATTACCCAAGATAACATATAATTCAGACCATAAACGGAACGCAAATTGCTTGTTGAAGTACCTTTCGTTGTTATCTTACAACCTTTGTAGTCTACTAAATAATCAAAAAAAGCGTTTAAATTTGGCGAACTGTGTCACACACACATTCCGTCAATTTTCAACGCTCTTGACATAATTATTGTAGTTTGCTATAGAATTCTAATAATATTTTACTAAATTATCATTGCTAATTTAACAATAAATAACAACGTATAGAAATTCTAATTTATCTTGATTGTTGGAACCTCACAAGATCCCAGTAAGAAGTGTGTAAAATGTTTAATGGTAAAAAAGTCAAACATAACTTTAGGGGAGACGGGAGATGTGAAAAGTATTTCCAATCGTCGTCGTACAGAAATAACTAGTCTGGGTGAACAGTAGTAACAGCATACTAAGTTACGACATCTCCTTATCTAGTCAGTACTAAATCGATGCGGTATGCGAGTATTTCTGTGTATGTGTAGGCTGTCGTAACTTATTTCGTAATTGTACGGTGTTACCACTACGCGCTAAGACTAGAAATAACTGCATGCAATAAATTGAACATACTTTTACAATTAGAAGAAAATCCTCTCTGTTTTCTAGAAAGTTAGTAGCAGGTAATAGTTAGTAAGTTTGCAACAATTAATGAGAAAAGATATCGCCCTTTGGGTTAGAAGCAGACAAAGATGCCAGTAAGTTTGCAGTACTTAAGTTGTTGAAAAAGAAAAATATCCCCCAATTCAGATCCAACTAGTTCAAGAGCTTAGTGATGATGATCCTGGCCGAGGTCTACAATTCCCCGAAACAATAATGACTTTGCACGATGCTAACGAACGTTTACATCACCAAATCGTTTTATCCGATGTAGCAAGTTTTTGTATACATGGGAGAGTTAATCAGCAGAACTGCAGGTATTGGAGTGGGTAAAATCGTCATTGAAGAAACACACACTCAATTTCCACAAAAAGTAAACGCTTGGGCAGGAATAGTACATAATAGAATTATAGGTACTGTTTTTCTTTGAGGGAGAAAGATATTAGATATAAAGTTTCTTTGATCTAATTCCAGTACTGGCTGTATTTTACCCAAAACGAAAACGATTCTGATATCCCAAATGATACCCTTTGGTGTCAACACGATGGCGCACCGCCACATTATATGCTTCCTGCTTCTAATTTTCTGCACACTGTTTTTCGGAGATGTGGATCGGCAGACGAGGACCGATAGAATCGCCAGTAAGATCTGAGCTGATACCCCTGACTTTTTACTATGGGGTCGTCAAAAGTTTACGAAACGAAACCAGAAAATTTAGACGTATTGAAGCAATGCATTCAAGAAGAAATTCGCAATATAGAACGAACCGTTATTAATAACATTTTAGATGAGAATTTGTTAATATACAAGCTTATTGCCAAGAAGTCGATGGGTGGAATTTTAAACATATACTTGAATAGTGTTAGTTTTATTCGTTTTGTTTTAATTTTTTAGTTTAAAATTTTTCATTTATCATGCTTTATAAATTGTAAGTACCATAACATCAACATTAAATTTTCAGCTCGATCTTTAATAATTTATATTAAAACATAATATTAAAACAGCGCAAGTCACCCAAAAAAGGGGAATTAACACAAGATAAGTGTATTTATAAAATCTTGTTTAGATCACTTACTATGGTTCAGTAACACCTTAACAAACAGTCTACAGGTTGTTCGAAGTTTATAGAATTTTAGATTAAAACAGTTGTTCGACGATATATACCTCTTAATTACATCGATCTGTTGCACATCTTCTGTAATGTTCCCCTTATGGTGTATGGTCAATACCGAATTCTTAATCCTAAAGACTGAGCCTTCGCGGAAGAACATGCCCACATTTTCGCAGTATGCGCATGCGCCTGAAGCCTACTTTAACTTCCGTGCTTAACAATGATAACTCACATTTTTCCTTAAGATCCAAATTGCCAGACCTTTAACAAAGACCATAAGTCTTCTAGAAGATACACTGTCTACATTGTCATTGTTCTTTTGAGCCTGATTTAATATCTACCTCTCAATTACATTGATTTGCTGTACATGTTCTATAATGTTACCCTTATCTATGGTCAACACCGAATTCTTAATCCTAAAGACTAAGTCTTCGGGGAGCGACATTGTCCACATTTTCGCAACCTTCTGAAGCTTATTTCTCCCTTTGACGCAGCTTTTTAGCCTTTGTGCTCGAGAACTTGTAACATGCTGAGCGCATGTCAAAAGTCCTCGAGACCTACCTTCAGCCTCTAAGTTCCGAATTGCCAAATCTTTAGCAAAGACTATAAGTCTTCAGGAACGTACACTACCTACATTATCATTATCTTTTGACCCTGATCTTCCTCTACTTAGGCTCCATATCTTTTATGTTAGGTGCTTTATACAGTACGCTAGAGGCCCGTCTATATTCAAATCTAATAATGTTAAGGCACATATCCCTTACACCCCAGAATTCCCGGACCTTCAGCAAAAACTGTAGGTCCTCAGAGATAGACATTACCTACATTATTAGTATTTTCTCGGCCTCTATCTTACGGGGCTTTAACGTACATTGGAGATCTACATTTACAGTCCATGCGTTACTTTATTAAGGCATATCTTCCCTTAAATATGTGTATTCATGCTTCACGAGTAGTTAGAGTCAGATCGCTCGAGACATAGCCCCACATATCTTGGGATGGCTCATGCAAACCAAAGCTCTTTATGCTTTCGGAGGTGTGAACTGGGGTATGGGGAGGGTATGTTAAGCCCTCAGTCTGCTCTAACTGCCTTGCCCCGTAAACTTAGAGTATATATTAGCCTTAACAATAACTCAATTACTGCTACATAAAGGTACATATTCCCTGCAAATATTAAGGCATATCTCCCCTTAAAGCTTAGAATTGTCAAAATCATTAGGGAAGGAAGGGTAGCACTGCCCACATTTTCGTCGTCTTCATGGTTAATACTGTTACAACACATCGTTATTTAGAACAGCATCTTCATCAATGTGAGTATTGTATTCTATTAGTAGCTAGCATCAAGTCACACCAGATTGAGGGCAGCATATATTGCCAAAAGGGTGTGGCAAGTCCTCAGTCTGCTCCAACTGCCTTGCCCCCTAAACTTGTACTATACATCAGCTCCCATAATAACCGCATTATTACTAAATCAAACAAGAATTAAATACAAGTCTTAAAATGTTTCCTTAATATTACTAACATGAGAACACCGGCTACACCAAAATTCAAATTTTGATGAAACTGTACAGACTGAAAGAGTACCTTGCTATAAGAACAACACATTGTTTTGAAGCGACACAATCCTCCGATTTCGGGGTACAGCCCCTGCAAAGCTTTGCAAATTTTTTACACTTTTGTGAATATTTCCGAAACTGTAACAGATATCTTTTTTAAATAAAATTTGAAGAATATTTTTACATAGCCTCAAGAATGACGCGAATTATTCTCTGAAAAAATAAACGGCTCTATCCCGCTATCGGGGGATTCGGCCGTAAAAAGAGGGATGTTGTTCTTATACCAAGATAGTCTCGCAGTCTACACAGTTTTATCGAAATCCGAATTTTCGGTTTGTCGTTGCTTCCTTATAAGCTACATTTCAAATATTTATTTTTGCCGGTAATTGAATTATTAGAAATACGGTCAACAAGGTAACCGGAATCTAATTGAATTAACCAACAGCCAAACGTATACGCTTTAGTTCTAGAACTTATCCGTTTCTAAAGGTACGAAAGCCTCACAAACATGAATTATTCGGTACAAATACCGATAATTTTTCTATTATTCCTTCCCACATTACTGGTAAGTAAAATATGACGCATCAAATCCCATCTAATACAGTTGGAAATTATTATTAGTGTCAAGAGTATAAAGTTACCGATCAGATATATTTCGATATAACAATAAATAGAAAAGACGTAGGGCGAATCATAATAGGGCTTTTCGGTGATATTGTGCCAAGGACCGTAAAAATTTCAAGATCCTCTCGACCGAAGGTGTAGACGGTCGAAATTATACAGGAAGCATATTTCATAGGGTCATCCAGAGATTTATGATACAAGGTAAGCGTCCTTTAATCTCCTGCAACGTCTAAATCATGCACCAGAAAGGGCTCATAAGGTAAAGTCTGTCCACAGGAGGCGATATATTACACGGTAACGGTTCCGGATCGATTAGCATATACGGAGATCACTTCGAGGATGAAAATTTTATCGTTAAGCATAGCGGACCCGGTTATATCGGTATGGCGAATTATGGTAAGAAGGAAGAAATAGTTCAATAAAAATTAAGAGTGTACCTTGTTATGGTAAGAAGCAGTTTTACATAAGTGTATTCCAAATTAGAAGTTCTTTATACATATGTTTCTTAATCAAGAACTTTTGGAGAGTGTTAAAGACAATTATGATCTACATTTGAAATTTTTGTACCAGGTCCAGATAGCAATGGATGTCAATTTTTTATAACAACTATTTCTACGCCCTGGCTGGACAACAACCACGTAGTCTTTGGAAAAGTAACTGTTACTTTATATTTAAGAAATAAATATGACTGGAATGCTACTCAATCAACTTTTTGCAGGTAGTTCAAGGGCAAAATATCGTTCATAAAATAGAACATCTCAAAACAGATGTAACCGATAGACCGCTTAAAATAGTACGCATTTCGAAATCTGGATTAATTCCGACGTCAAAACCATTCTATGTGTCCGATTTTAATTATAGGTACTTAACGTATAAGTTATACTTTCAAACTCGTAAATAACTATTTCATTTTCAGTTTCTGGACGTGGCTAAAAGCTGGCGCTGTTCCATTATCATTTTCGTTCGTGATCTTGGTATTTTTTCATTGGGCTCTTAAACGCTTAGACGGTTTCCAAATACTTGAAAAACAAGACTGAATAATATGCTTTTAGTATGGAAGCGTGCCTTTCATCAAGTTCACAGACAATGCCGTATAAAGCTCTAAACGAAATTTAATTTGGGGCCCCATTTATATAAGTTACTTATAAAAAGGCTTAAACAATAATACTGGAGAATACTAACACTATAACCATATATGGGCAAATTACGGACCCAAGAGATTTCTCTTACTTGTCTATTGCTTAATGGGGCACTGTTCACGAATTATGGTTTACAATTTCTGTATCTTTGTATTTTGTTCACAGTTCGCATTATAATTTATTATACAGAGAGATTTTAAATGATTGTCCTGATCCTACACTACTTTCACACCTGTACCTTACGTCAATATTTATTTTCATTAAAACGCAATGTTTTTCATTGCCTGGTATTCGTAGATAAAGCCTGGTTATGTAACTTATCGTACACAACTGTCTATATAAAATCTACATCAATATTGCTACTACAAAATCTGTTTCAGTAAAAACGGTCTTTTTACGTATTTTTAACGGAGCGAAAACCAGCAAATACGTTTGGCCTTGAAAGCGATTTGGAGAAACTGGTAAACGCCCGAAAATATTGAACATTAAACTCAAGAAGAAACCCATAATGCGTCAATGAAGAATAAGTGACAGCCATGTCAGCAAATATAGGAAAATCTACTAGAAGTAACTAAAAGGCAAACTTCAGATAGGAACATGGTACTGATATGAGCACTGCGGAAAGTAGTATACGACCAGGACAATAATTTAAAATATCCCGTTACTCTTCATGTCAAATAACTATACATATATATGTATGTATATATTAAATAAATAAATAAAAAATATACATCTCCATAAAACTGAGAAGCGGTGAAAGTCATAATTATGATCTATACTCTAATTCATTCCAGTTGGCAGTTCTTGGCGATTTCATGATTTTTTAAAATATTCCCATATACATGATTGACTTCCAATTAGATCTTGAAGCTACAATTACCATTAAGAGAAATTCAATTACAAAAAACTTGACTTTAAGTAAAATTTCGTTTCAAATGGGAGAATCTGGGTTGTATTAGTAACTTTTAGTCGCCTAACGATGTCAGTTATATTATTAGTAATCACTAAGATTTGTTAAAAAAGTGGATGGCGTGTTATCATTAAGTAGTGCAAACCGGACTGACGCTCTTATTTCTCCGAATTTTTGTCGCCCTTGCACATAAGTGGAGACAGGATCGGTTTACAGTACTTAATGATAACACGTCATCCACTCTTTTATAAAACTTTAGTAATGCCTAATAGAATAAGATATTTAATGATATACGCCACTTTCCCCAGTTCCTACATCAATATTTACTTCCATTTTTCTATCTGAAGTTAGCCTTTTAGTAATTTTTAGTGGATTTCCCCATATCTACTGTCATGGCTGTCACTTACCCTCCTGGGTGTACCATACACTGTCTTTTTTGTACGAGACAAAGATTTTTGGCTCCGTGCAGATTTTTTAGCGTCTTTGTACATTGTACAAAGATTTTTTGAGTAGTTCAATTACAATTATTATGTTGTACAAACCTAAAATCTCTCGTACAAAGATTTTTCCCGATCTTTGTACATGTACAAAGGGGCTCGTACACAAAAACAGGTGCGATATGTATTTTTTGGGTTTAATATGAACAAGTATTTTAGGTTTGCTAGTTTCTGTTTCAAAACGTGTTTGCCGCCTTCTATTCCGTTACATACTTAACCTTCCTATACTCACGCATACGGTCTGTGAGACCGACTTATATAGAATAGTATACGTCTTTCATTTTGACGTGAGTATAGGAAGGTTAAAATAGCTCCAAAATTGCAAATTCTATAGTTGTAATATTGATACATCAAACCTTTTACCTAGGAGATGTGTACGATAAGTTGCATAATCATATTTTATCTAAAACACACCACGGCACTGCAAAACATTGTATTTAAATAGAAGTAAATATTGACAGGAGAACTGCGGAAACTAGTCTAGGATTTTAATACAAACCGACAATTGTCCCCACCTGCATTCCTCATGGAATTACATGGTTTGTGCCGACAGCGTACAATTACGAAATAAGTTACGACAGCATCGTCGATTCCCCACTCTAGTCAGGAGTGCTATTCGCTGTAAGCGAGTAGTTCTGTGTATATGTAGGTTTCGTAACTTATTTCGTAATTACCGCTGTTTGCTTAGAGTGATGGTGATTAGAGTCATCTGGGATCATTAAATATATTTATATAAATATATATTTCATTGCCAGATGGCAACTTGTCGAATTACAGAAACCAGTAAGCAATACACCAGGGGCTTTCAAAACAATATAAATTGTTATAATTACCAAATCAATATCTTTCTAAAGTAATAGCTGGTGGTCAATATAAGATGATAATTAATTAATATTGTTTAGAAGTAAAAATGCAATATAAGCCTTTAAAATAGTCATTTTATGAGATAACAATTTTTCAAGGTTAGAGTTTCAGAACCACTGCAGTAGATTAACTGTCAAACTAAACTGACCTAACCTATTTTATTAAATGTCAATCAATGTAAATAAATGGTAAATGAATGTAAACATGAACGAAGAAATTGACGAAACAGAATTTTATCATCAAGATTTTACAACGGCGTCAGAATGGGAAATTTTCATATCGCGCATCGAAGAAGTCATTCGTGAATGGAAAGTTGATGAATCAAAAGGTTCCGATGAAGAAATACCGTTCCAAGGCCAGTGGCTATGTAAAACCGAGAATCTCTCATTCACAGATATTAGATTTCAGTTCAGCTTATGCAGACATAAATCCATAATATCAAATCGATCTCAACTTGATAATGATGAAGATGATACTGATGCTAAGGAATCCAGAAACCCTATCGATACAAATTTTGATTTTGTATTGGAGGATGGTGATGATTTTAATGTAGATAAATGCATCGCCACTTGGTATGGATTAAAGGAATATTTTGTGCTAAGTGCCCATGACAACTCTGTGGTTGTATCTCCTAGTCGTATAAAAATTTTGCTCAGTTCAGTAACTATTGCTGTAGCCAATACAAGCTGTGAAATACCTATTTTTGTACAAATTAGGGAGAAATGGCAGAACCTGTATTTAGGTATATATGAAGGAAATACTATTCGAACTAATTATGATATGATTCATCTGGCAAAATGTCCGCAACACTGCAGATATCTCAGTGGCTTATTAGATTTATTCAAAACTAAAATTATGTCTCCTTTATCATTGGACCCTATTGTTGTGTCTGTACAATTGACATATCATTTAACAGATTTTGGGAAATACATTTGGAAACAAGAATTGCCCGATGTGGAAAATTACAGTTTTGATGGGAGCTCGCTAACAATTTTACCATTTGGTGTAACTTATGATCCAGTATCATGTATTATACTGAAGGCCACATGGTCACAGTTGCCAGACCATTTGATAGTAGACTCAGAAACTTATTCAGATTTGGATCCTTTGCAGGCACCACAGTGGAGTATTATGGTTAAAATGTCTGAGCAGCCTGTGTGTTTGCTGGCAGATTGTCTTACAGAATTTATTCAACTGCTACTAGTGAATGTGACAGTTTATGATGTGCTAGGAGACTTTGCCGCACCAGCTACCAATGCACCAGACAGTAATCCCTTGGATCTCTTAACCGAACCGCATATTCCTTCAATTTCGTCTGTATTAAAAAGAGCTACAAAGCCGTCACTATCTACAAATAGAAATAGAAAGAGAGTGGCACCAATCCCAGAAGAAAACCTGGAACCGCTGTTATACTTTTTATTTCCTGATGCAGAAAATCAACCACAGTTTCCATATAGTGAAAGGTTTCAGAAAAATAGACCAATAAATGAAGAAAATCCTGTTGTTGTAAGTTAAAAAGAACATTAAACAATACAGATTACATATTTAAATTGTTTTACTAACTGAGCGTTGTATGCAACTGCAGTTCTATTGTTTCTGAAATTCGGGAACACGGGAATTCCTTATTAAGCAATTTCCATTACAAACCAATTCATTATGGACACTGTATTGAATTATTTATTTTATTGTTTTCCTTGTCATACAAAATAATTTTATCTTTACAGGAAAGAAGTTATGAAAATTTATTCAGAGGGTACAAGACGTGCGCTTACGACTCCCTTGTGTGGAGGCTGTCTATTATCTTAGCCCAAGCTGCTGAATCTCTTGGAGGCACGAAGGCGCTTGCTCATTTGTGGTACGAATTCGCACAAGAAATGCGTTACCGTTGGGAAAAAAGTTATCTTATACCGGGGTAAGTTCCTAAAAGTTAATGTAAGGACTATAATAAGTAGTAGGAGTATTATTAAGAAAGGTTACAGAAAAACTGTGGTTTAAAATAAACTGAAAATAGTTTTCCTCTTGCTACACAGATGCGGTTATCTTCAAACATTATTTTGACGACTAAGTTATCGCCCTTAATCCATTGAATCCATCTAAATAATTTATTTTATCAGATATCAACAACTCCTGTCCACCTCGTGACTACCGAATTGACCACCCAAATAACAGCAGTTGGTAGAACACTATTGTTTTATGTAAAATATTGCAGAAAGTCGCGTATTATAATTTTTCTTACTTACTTTTGACTTTATCCCCAAATAGATCGTAAGACTTTATTCTATACCTTTCAATTAGAGATAGATTAAAATATAGTAATTGCGAAAATTTATTTATTCCGCTAGTCTAACAGCTGTTCTTACATTAAAAGTAAAGTAAATCAATTCTGTCAGATTACAATAAACGTTCAAAATGTAATCCATTCTGTTCTATACATAATTGTATCCTGCTTTTAAAATTATCAATTACTTTTCTCAGATCTTCTACAGTGATATCTTGCTGCATGCTGTATAGCTGCTTGTAGCTCATCAATGTTATGTAAACATTGTCTATACACTTTGTTTTTTAGATAACTGAAAAAGTGAAAATGTAGAGGTGTTAAATCCGGTGATCTTGCAATCCATCTTCCATAACTAATAACACGATCATCATAAAATTTTCGATTGTTGCTCCATCTTGCTGAAAATATCCCTCCGTCAATTCGTCATCGTGCAACTGTTTGATAAATGGGTGCAAAATGCTCTTCAAGGCCTTTTGGCAGCTTCCATAAGAGATACCTACAAAATAAGGAAACGAATTCTTTTATAATAAGTAATGAAATATGTTATCATAAATGCCTGAGCAGATAATTTGGCTAGATATTTCGTAGGACTTTGCTCCATTCGAGTCATCAACATCTACACATAATACAGTTGGCGTCCCGGTGAATTTCCCTTTGCAAATGCAATCTTTATTTTCAAAAAGTTTCACAAGTCTATTCTTATGGTGAGAAAATGTTTCATATCAAATATTTTCATTTGTATATCTTTCCACCTAGTGCTCAATACAAGACTGCAGTGAGTATGTCCAAGACCCACTTTCATTTCGAGTACCGCTTCGAAAATGCGCCATCAAAATGAATGGGCCTTGTTCACTTGTAAACATTTTAAAGCTTAACCTGAAATAATTATTTTTATTTTATGCTATATGATATTCTACTTAGCTTACCTTACGCCTAAATGCGATGAAACGACTGTGCACTGAAAAGTACAGTTCTGTTACTTTAAAGGTATAATAAAAATAATGAAGCGAAAACGTAAAGAAGAACGACAAAACTGGTGAATAACGATTGTGCGCCTATGTCAAATGCTAGTATGATCTTAGTCATATGCAAATACCATAAAACTATGAACACAAAAATGCCCAGATTTAAAAACTACTAGCCATGCTGTGGATAATCATTCTCGATACGTCTGTATAATAGATGAGATTACGTGTACTGCTACACCCAACACCATAAGGCTATGATGGTTGCATAGGCTGATCAGTCAGGCTGCAGTCAGTGTTGCTGCTTCAAGCCGATTTAGCGACCCATACATACGGTTCAAGAAGTAAGTGAACTCTTTCGAGCAAGTGGAAAGAGTACATATCCAACTAAAAAGCTCGCTTTCGATGATCTATCTTTTTCAACTAAAGTTGGGAACCCAGTTGTGGAAATGCATAATTATTTGAAAGTACCCGAATTTATGTAGTAACGTTAAAGAAACATTTTATACGAGACAACGGAAGGTTACATTTAATGAAATATAAACCGCAATACGGAATTAATTTGTTTAATCTATCATTTAAATATATTTACATGCAGTGCGAACCAAAAGATAAAAGAAGACGTAGTACATACATTTTATTATAGACACTTTATTGCACTTTATCCTCGTATTCATAAAATTTGCCGCTATTATAAAGTTAATTTAACTGCTTTTGTGTTACATGCTTTTCTTGATTGACGGTTATCGGGTTAAAGGTAGATTCACTTTGTGAAATTATAGAAACGAAGAAAATGTTTTCTCACTTGATATATCACCTAATATTTAATGTCACCGATAAGTGTCTGAGCTTCGTTTCAAGTACTCGTATCGAAGCCGTATACAATTTCGTAATTTCTTTTTTAATTATAAAGGTACAAGACCGTTTCTTGTAGTCGGATTTCTAGCCATGTAGATTTCCATATCATGATCGGTCCAATTATCCGAGTTGTCGCAGTAATTGTTCAGGGTGTGCGTCGATCCTGCTAAACTGTAGCGACTGCCGGGCCTATGATGGTCCCTGGATCGTGATCGCGGTCTGGAACGCCTAGTCGAAGATGTGATCGAATGAGCAGGACCGTGATGAGGGGGGCTCTTAACATTCGGTCTGATTGCATGGCCAAGGATTGCCTTGACTGACGTAAATCTATTTCGAAAGAATATAAAAATATTATGTAATACATTGAATAAAGTTGGTTTATTGCCGAGTTCCGAAGTGGAGCACGTTATATGAACACATGGATTTCGCAGTTCTCCGGTAATTACCTAATATTGTAATTAGATGATAGAGTATTCTCGTCAAAAAAAAAAACAACTACTCCCCATACAGAAGTTCATATCGAGGTAATTCGAAGAAGAATCTAAATGACTCTTTCCAAAAAAGCTCTAATTTATTAAGTGCATTCCTGAGCAGCTCTTAAAGTAGCTGTAGAATAGCTTGCTAAGCAAACACAAAGTGCATATGCCAATAATTCAATAATTATGTTATATGATAGTTTTCTACCACAATTAGGCCAATTAAACAAGAGTGATTAAAATAATAGTAATATTCTCAGAACGTTTACAAACGTTTTCGGAACACTTTCATCAGTGAAAATATAACTAGAAAAATGTATAAACAAACATTATTAGGGAACTATCAACAAAGACTAGAGTAGACTAGACTTTCTTGATATATAGGATCTGTAAAAAAATGTATATTATAAATAACTGATTTAATATGCGAACACACACATGCGAACTATGAAAACACCCAAAAAGAAAACCTTATAAATCTTTGTCGAAACTTTAAGAATTCTGTTCAAAGACCAGGGGAAAACCCGAATCAAAAACCTAGCCAAAAGGTTCTTTCTTAAGAAATTACTATATACATTACTTAAATTCTGAACATCCGTTCCGAAATTAATAGTTTTAGTATCTTTCTGTATATTGATCATTCTTTAAAGAATTGTCTAGATTCTTCATCGAAATAATATTTTGACTCTCGTAAATGATTTTGTATTTATCCGAGATGAGAATTATGCGACGACTCACTAAGTAGGAAGTACGAGCGGATGTGCTATTTAATTAGCACATGTTCATTGGAAGTAATTGCTGGAGAACTACGAAATCTGTTCAAAGTTTGTTTTTATTCCCACTTTTAGTTGTTAGGTGATAAGCCCGAATGTTTTAGCGTTAGTTGCTATTGTTAATCAAAACAATGAAATCAAAATGTTGGCAATTGGATCATATGCAATAGCGCAATCAGACATGCACCCAAAAACAAAAATGATCCCAAATGGTTTTCATGGATACTATACCTTGCCTAGATGCCAGTAAGTTATTAGGAAAAACATTGGGCGCCATGTACCTCCCTGAATGATTCGAGAAGCTATGCTGTGATTGACCGTCTGCGATTGAACGTGGTTTGTTACCTTTCGAACTAAAATGGGAACGCAAATCGTCCTGCAAAGATGAGGGCTGATCGATGGCGTACAATCTCGGTCTCTGGGTGCTGTGCGTGCTGTATCCTGAGATCTGATCCCAATCCTAAATGCAAGGAAGATGAGTGAAAGTAATCGCAAGTATCTCGGATATAAACGTGTTTATTTCTATACCTTACTGTTATTGAAGGCACTGATAGTGGGTAGGGACGATAATGGACCGCCAGGACTGGCGGTTGCGCAGCAATTCACGGGAAGTCCCGCAATCGGCATACCGGCTTTCATTCCCATCTTCTGGTGATGCAGTTCGCGTAAATTCCTGGAACGTCTGCGGGACGCCACGACAAAGATGATGACGGCGACGACGATCGTGCCGCAGATAGCAGCGCTGGCTGCTATCGTGATTTTGTCCATGTTCGAGGACGCCGACATGACGGTGCGCACCTCGCGACATTGCGAATACGGTACTGTGTCGGGGGTTACGTTCGTGTCTTCCAACGAAACGACGCACACTACCATGCATTCCTAACAATAAATTAATTGATTAGATGAGCGTATAAAACACGCAAGACGCATAATTTTAATAACATTTAGAACGCGCGGAGAAAGCGTCCGTGTTGTTGCACAAAAGGAGCAAAACGACATAGACGTAAGAAGTACAATTTAAGGTTAACTCCTACTTGCGTGCGTATTATTGTACGGTAAAGAGAAATAAAAGGCTATTTCCTAGGAAACGTGCTCTACTCGCTTTGCTCCAAAAAAGGAACAGGAAAATCTAATTCCTATATGTTTAGAAATCTGTGGAAAGTGATAAAGGACAGTAAAGTAGGTAAGGCAAATGTCCCAGTAATGGATTAGTTACGGAAAAATGTAAGTTCTATACGTCATTATTACCTTAAAAACATGCAATCAACATGTCTTTTTATTTAGGACATTTAGTCCTCCGAAAACAAGAATCACACTCGATCATATCAATTATTATTCGTGTTATTACACAATGTCAATTATTGTCACTCCACCACTATTTGTGTTAGTGATGGATCAACTTGTTCCTGTAATGGTTCATCTTGCCCTAGTAATGGATCAGGTTACAAAAATAATAATCATTGCTTTTTTCTCAATTTGAGTTGATAATTGATGATTAGGAATTGTATAATCAGATGTGGGAGGATACTTATTGAAAAAGTGTGATCTTTTATTGAAATGTATTTCACTTTCATGAACAACACGTGTACTTGAAATCACTGTAATTGTGCATTAAAAATTGAAGAAAAAGGATATTTTCGTTTGGCGTCCTCTCGTCTGTTTTTTTAGCTTTTGTTCTGAGTGTTTTGATTGTCGTGTTATAACCTCACTTCAGCAAGCCGCGTACAAAATGTCGCACGCACAGCGAGAGCTCAACTTTAAGGATGGGAAATAAATATTCAAATTCAATTTGAAGAGATAAAAAGGAAATGCTTTTAACGGCGAATGTTTCTTATGCCCATCAATGAATTTTGGAACAAATAAAATGGAGTTTCACAATACTAAATAAAGATTTTTCTCTCGGTTATAACCATAAACTGGGACATTTACCTTATATCAACTCTTGGTATGTTGTTAACTACTGTACCAATGGTTTTCGTTAAAAGAAAAGATTCTAGATCTTCTAGAATCACATAATTATGTGAAAGTACAATAAAACGCATTAATGGAAAACGAATAAAGTAAATGAGAATACTATAATATGTATTACCTGTGCCGGGACATTCTTAATCCGAAATTCTCGTTCGCTCGCCTCTAAAGGCGGTCCTTGTTTGAAACTTTTATCACCAAACAGTCGATATACGACACGAAATCCTAATATGTTCGCAATCTCTGAACTCCACTTTATCACAACTGAATTATCCTGGCGATACGCGTCCTTCACGATCACGTCGTTACTGTCCTCGCCCTTTGATCGCGAGAATCCGGTCACTAACGATGGACGATAATTCACTTGACCTTTCCACGGAGGAATCGAACTTCTACTACTTCCGTGCTGCTGTGACGGTTTCGTCGTCTTCGCCGTTGTCAAATTTTCCGTGGTATTTTCCGTAAACGGTGATGAAGAAGTTGAAATCGATGTGGTGGAAACCACCGATGGTGATGTTTCTCTAGTGGTCACTGTGGTGGTCGTCGAAATAGTTTGCACGGTTATACTTGAAGGTGTCGAAGGCGATGTCGCTGGTTCTCTTGTTGTCGATGATACTGGCGCGAATTTACTTGATAGTTTAATCGGCTCTTCGTCGACTTCTTCAACAACCGGTGCCGCGACACCAACACCCTCACTATTACATGTTAATTCCTCCGATTTTATACTGTAGAAACCGCGATCCCTAAATTTTGGCGGGCTTCCGCAAAATTGAGGGTTCTTCTCGCGACTAGTCACTTGAAGATCTCTTGCCCTTATCCAGTCGATAACCCAAGCTAATCGACAATCGCAATGCAGGAATCTTCCTCCTAAACTTAATCCGCGCAACGTACCGTTCAGATGGGCTAAGGCGGCGTAAGGAATCGTCGGTAATGGATTCCCATCAAGCGCCAGGAGAGTAATAGAAGGATTACCTTTGAAGGCGTCCGAAGGGAGATCAGTCAGTAAGTTATAACCGATGTCTAACACGCGTAATTCGCCTAAAGTCTGCATAGCTTTTGTCGGAAAGTCCGGTATTAAATTCGTCATCAAACTCAGCGAGGTTAAAGTGTTTCTAACGCCAAAGAAAGCCGTCTCTTCCAACTTCTGTACCACGTTCCTTTCCAAGTTAAGGGCAGTTAACGAGTCGAGTCCTTCGAATGTTTTTAAAGCACCTGCGCCGGGCAGTTCTTTGATGCTATTCTGCGACAAATCCAGGAACGCCAGCGTTTTTAATCCTCGTATTGCGACAGGCAACATCTTTCTGACGCGTTCCGCGCAGATTCAAATTTTTCAAACAACCGTCCAAATCTTGCAAAGCGTCAGGTTGCAGCGTTACGTTGTTATCGGACAATTTTAGCGTCGTAAGTTTCGTCAAGGTCGCGAAAGCACCGTTAGGAATTTCCCGGATACGATTATGCGTCAAATCGAGCAACTGCA
The DNA here is from genome assembly GCA_038088585.1 of Chrysina gloriosa. NCBI lineage: Eukaryota > Metazoa > Arthropoda > Insecta > Coleoptera > Scarabaeidae > Chrysina > Chrysina gloriosa. Next base: position 16,095,123 of record CM076089.1, on the reverse strand, counting down.
GATTTTCGAGATGTTTCAAGCTTTCGATGGGCACCTCCGTTAGGTCGTTATCCTGTAGATTTAAGTTCCTCAAGTATTGTTCCTGTCCGGAAAAAGCGTCGTTCGCGACCGATCTTATCCTACATCCCGATAATTGGACACTGTGTATTCGCAATTTTGAAAGCGCCGTGTTTCTTAGCACACCGATCGTTGAATTGTTCACGTACAAGAGATCTAAGATCGTATCCGTTGCGTACTTGTGCAATGCCCCTATTAATTTGGACCAGTTCACTATGTCGCATTGAACGGATAATTCGCGCGCTATGTTGTACGAACACAAGCAGGCCGATTGCAGTTCTGTGATGTCTCTTTGCCACGGGCACTGCGCGTAGGTCAGGGGCAATAAGACCGATAGCAGCACAGCGAGGATAGCTCTTCTTTTCATTGTCTGTAAAGCAGAGAAGAGATACAATCAACGAAATTCTGTTAGTGTCACCCATAAAAATAAACAAATCGTCTCTGTTTACATGTTCCCTATAAGAGTTTGTACCCATTGACCCATATCTTAATAGGTCTTTGAATTTAAATCAAAAATAATCCGAGTTAGATTATATTTAGTTCTTAATGAATAGTCATTGTTGTAACATATTATGCAATGTAATAACGGAATTCTATTAGAACCCTGTAAAGTTCCTTTCACAAAATTTTAAAATATTCTTATTAGTAGAGTTTGTTAAAAAGGTAGACGACGTGTTAACTGACAACAATGATAACTTATTTTATTATCCAATGATAATTATCATTGATAAGTTATCATTGAATAATAAAATTCGTAAAGGTGGCATCGTCAGTTAATACGTCATTCACCTTTTTCACAAACTTTACTCATTAGTGATTGGTGAAAGGTAAGTGTGCTTATTTTTTGTACATTTTTACATATTTCAAATTCTTATTACATTTATAATAAAAATATGGAAACGAAATAAAGACTTAAGTAACGAAGATATTGCTCACACGGGGAGGGCACAACGTGTGGGTCACGGATTTCAAAGACCTTTTGGAATAAGAAAGTACTCGACATCAGTAATCTATAGACCCCTCTTTTGGCCGCCAACACTCAGCCGTTTTTGAAAAAATCGGTTTGAAAAAGTTACGCGCTTCATATACCCGTACCTTTGCACCTTGTACCTTTGTGCAATAAATTGATTGAAGAAATCGCCACAATCACGTCAACATAAAGAAGGTCGTTTACGGTTTGTCCAGTAACACGTGGGTTCGAGTCGCGAATGGACAAAAGTAATATTTAGTAATGAGATGAACTTCAATTTACACGGTCCCGATCGGTTTTCCTTTTACTGCCATGATCTTTGAAAGGCACAAGAAGTCAAAATGAGCTGCAATTTTGGGGGTTTTAGTTGTATGATATAGATCACGTTTTCTTCCTACGAAAAGTGAAAAATCGCCTGGGTAAAGCATCGGATAAATAGCGAAAGTTGTATTGAAATTTTAGAAGGAGCTTTAGTGCCCACGATTGAAGATATTATGCCAGAACATTGCATTTTCCAAAAGGATAATGCGGCCATTCACACCGGTATAACGCGAGTCGTAAGAAACTGGTTTCCTGAAAACTTGAAAACCTGTACTAATTTGGCCAGCAAGAGGTCCTGATCTTAACTCCATTGAAAATGTATGGAAACTTCTTGCTCGCCAAGTCTATCAAAGCGGAAAACAATGCCAGAGTGAGACCTAAAAAGTCCTATTCGTAACGTTTGGAATCATTTATCCTTAGATTTCACTTACTTTCATTAAAATATGGGGTGGCACTAATAAAATTTCGCCTAGTTTTATTACATTATATAAGTTTTTTACGTTTTATCATGTTTATAAAAAAATTAATTTTGTTATGGTGTTTAGTTCCTACTTATAATTTGCGAATATATCTAAGGTTTTATTTGTCTGGAAATCGCTTTAAAACAACAAATTTAACATAAAATAGGTGTGGCACTAATGGAATTTCCTGGACTGTGTATCAGAAAATATATAAACGAGAATATATCCTAACTGCGTGCATTTTTATGTTGACGCAATATTTGGTGAAGATATATTGGTAATGAGTCGGGGTTAACACGTAGGATGACTTCAATGAGTTTACTGCAGGCAAAAGGACCTGTAACCTGAAGTAAACTTAGTGCAGTTATTCTACGTGTTAATCTCGACTAAATAGTTCCAAAGTACTCCGTTACTTTTCCTCCCTATATATTAATTTATAATTAGACTTTTTTAAAATTCATGATGAATCGTCGAACAGAACAACACCTGTCCATTAACGCAAAAGAGGAGCTTCACAATAATGCGCGCATTTTTTGAAGCCAGGATCTTACACATCGCGATTAGCATAAATGATCATTGCCATTCCTTATTCGCGCGAATTCTTTGCGTTTAAAAATACATTTGACATTTAAAGTTAGAATAACTATTTATCAACGAGTCTTCTTAACCTGACAAGTAATGTTATTTTTTTCTTCTGACCACGTTTTATCAACGAAACACATGCTTAGAATATGCAGTCAACTGTATCAAATTAAAAATTCTTTTCCATACGATGAAACAAATCAACCTACTGAAATATTTCGCATTTATCACGCTTTCGAAATAAATAATATAACAAGTCTTGAGGTAATACAAAACTTAAAAGTAAAACGTCGCAATTATATATATTTGTTCTTCCGGCAGTTACACATGCATGCGAAACAGATTTCTGTTCTTATTGTCGGTTCAGCGGTAAAACGGCGCAGGATGTCGTCGATCACGCGTAATTAATTCGATATTAGATCGATTAGAAAGTAAAATTCTAGCTCTTAGAACAAATTATCCTAAATACCTGACGATGACTATATTTTTAAGCATGTGAAATGTCTTCTAGTTAGCAGACTCTCACATACTTGCATTTTCGAAACTCGGGAATTAACTCACAAATTAGGTATTTTCCTTCTATTATTATAAGAACGCAGATGTTTAAAGTTGGAGTATGCCGTACAAATAAGTGCTGCATACTAATATCTACGCTTTTGTAATCGTCCGCCGTTCATACGAAGAAGAGGAGACGGACTAATGATGTGGGCTTTTCCGTTCTATACACACTAATCCGTTTCATAGTTTCGATAGTTGCACTTTTTCTCTTTCAAAAGGTGTAGGTACTAATTACCGAAGCAAAATGGCATTCATGTTTTTAAATAATACAATCTTGCGCTCTCAAAAGGTCGAAGATAAATTCGATTAATAGTGCTCATGGTCAACGGTGAGATGTAAATTTTTCAAATGCCCATTAACTTATACATATTCTCTTTAAATCCTCGTTGTTAACGATACATCATGCCTTCCGCATGTTATATTGTTCAAATATCATCGATTGATAACGATTATCTAACGCAAAAATAAACTACTACAACTAGACCTGACTGTGTACACATGCACTGCGAGACCTACGAATCTTGAAAGGCTTACTAGTTTACATTCACAAATACAAGCACGTAGACGGTGATGGCAGCTTGCCTACTCTTTAAAAACAAGTTATCCCAACTTAACCTAAAGATGCAGGTGAAACTGTAAACAGTTACGTTTGGACGGACCTGCGAAGCATGTCATCGATTCATCATCAAGATTACATCTGAGAAAATGTATTGCATTGATTGAATTAGGAATTATTTTTAGTAAAAGGATCCGGTTTGGCCTTCGTCTTCTTCTCTTGCCCTCCGGTCTTGTCCACGCTATTCCTTTGACTACTCTGGTGTCATTCATTCTCTCTAAATGTACCATCCATTGTAGTCTCCTGGACTTTACAATTTTATCTATCGTGTTGCACATTTATTACTCTTTGTTAGTCTGAAGTCTACTACTGCTCCATCTTCGGATTTATTAGTTATCCATGTGCCTAGATATACATATCGTTGACTGTCTCTTTGAGTGCTATCTCTTCCTTATTATAGTTTTGGATTTCCAAGGTTTTGTTCTGTTCTGTTCTCATAATGCTTATTTTTTAATTGCATATATTCTGTTTCCGCTTTGTTGATTTGCAGTCCCAGTTTCGATGCTTCCTCTATGAGTTGTGTAGTTACTCTACTGAGTTCCTTTTGGCTGTTTGCTGTCATGACCAGATATTGATGGCTCTGTGTGTAATGTCCCTTGCCTGTTGGTTTTGCTATTTCTTATAGCTGCCTCTAGTACCAGATTAAATACCAATGTGTCAGTCCCCTTTTGATTTTGAATTCACTGGTTTCGTGACCCTCTATTCTGACCGTGTTTATCGTTTCTTCTAAGGTCATCTGTATTAGTTTAATTAGTTTTCTAGGTATGCCCAATATTTCCAATACTTTAAAAATTTCCGTTCTGTCTATTGAATCATAAGCTGCTTTGAAATCGATAAAGACTATATGTGTTGGAATATCATACTCGTACCTTTGGTTTAGCAGAAAAATCTGGTCTATCGTAGATTTGCTGTTTTGAAATTCGCACTGATATTCTCCTATTACACTCTCTGCGAATTTGTCTAACCTTTTTTAGGTACTGTGGCAATTATTTTATTATGTTACGTCCAAGAGCGCGATTCCCCGGTAGTTGCTACATTCCGAGACTTCTCCCTTTTTGTGTAGTGCTATAATTACAGCTTTTCTCCAATTTTGTGGCGTCCTCCTTTGTTCCCATATATTTCCTATTAACTTAACTTACCGATGTGATTAAGTGTCACCAAATTAGACCATAGTCATTGCAATGACCTCCACTCAATTAACAGTGTACATAATGAAATATGCATTTAATAGTTTCCCATCTGAAACACTTGCCGATAAATTTATATTTGCAATTTTGACATTTTTATGCAACAATACTTGATAACCTTTGGGTACACTCCTTTCGTTGTCTAATGGAGATACTAGCATCTTCATTGTTGTTATTTCTTAATACGAGAAAGGATAGAAAACGGAGAAAAAGTATTCAGTCATTTTTTACAAGGTGTGTCCGTTGATCTTTCATCAACTTCAATCAAATTGATACTAGTATGCGATACAAGTATACATCCATCTTCGTATGCCAAGTTCCACCACACGATTACGTAATTCTCTCAGAGATCAGAAAACAAACAATTTTTAACATTGAACTACGTAAAACATCAATTGAAGTATGTATGTACATAAGTATGTAGGTAAGAAATTTCTATTGAAGGACGGCGGACACTCCCGGTATGTCACCGCATACTTTATACAATAACACATCGTAAGTAAGTAAGTATACGTGCAAGACGTACCACCAGAAAGAATGCGGTAACCAAAAAATTATCGTATAAACGTGCGAAGGCGTTGGAAGGTAATCGTTATAATCGGTTACGTAACCGCATACTTCGAAACCGAAATTAGAATGTGAAGAGGATACCCACAATTTATGACATTCGCCTCCATCTTCGATGGATACCATTTTAGAGAACCGGTATTGTAATGTACGAACAATATTAGCTATCGACGTCGTCTATAGACTTCACGGGTGTTTCTTTAATTATTCATTTTGTACTTAAAGGATCGTATAATATAATTAGCATATCTTTTTCTGTTAAATTATTGTTATTATTATTTTAATTATTAATATTTTCTACTACAAGAACGTTTTCGTGCACACATCGCAACGTTATGAAAAATATTCTATGGAAATAATTTTTGTGTGTTTTAATAAATCTATGAGTGGTAGAGAATATAATTAAAGATGGATCTAGGTAAATTGTTGGAAAACAGATTCGAATTACTAGTGTTCGAATGCAATAATATATAATATACAATAAAATATAATTTTTCCAAAGAAAATAAGGTGAATTGTTTTTGCCAAATTCTTAATTTATTTGTAATTACGGTCACCCAAGGATTAGAGGAAAAATAAAAGATAATCGAGGACTAATACTCCTAATTAGCACAGGAAGCTATTAAATTTAATATTTACTATTCCTTACATTTCGAACTTTCTGAATATCTGAATAATCTTTTGAGGCAGACCCATTTAGAAAATTGTATAAAGTATAAAGTCGAAACAGACAAAATAGTGTTCCTTTCGCCTGTCAAGTGAAAAGTTAGAGAAAATGGAGTACATATTGAGCGAGTGTTGTGCTACCTCATCACAGAGTAGATGCATTCGAGGGACTGCGATAACCTGCAGAAGCTAAAGAAATTATAATATGTGGAACTGTGTTGGAACTATTACTACAGGTTTGGCAAAAACAAACAATGGTGTAGAAAGTTGGCATCGCGGGTTTGAAACCGAAATTTCAGTCACACATCTAACCATTTGGAAGTTTTTCGACGTCATCCAAAGGAAGCATGTTTTAAACTAAATAGGAATTTAGCAATATTTCGTAGGAGTCCCACCGCCTGCGCCAAAAAAATACATAGGTTGTGCTGAAAGGATTCGATGGATCGTAGAAACATTTAATACAATACAAGTATGTATTGTAGAGTATTTCAGGAAAATAGTATAAAAATTCTAAACAATTTGCGTACACTTTCTATTATTGTACATGCTGCATAGTAATTAATCTCCTATTTGCCAATAAATGCATCAATACCTTCGAATAACAATTGCTTTTTCGAGCTAGTAGTACGTTTAAACCAATGGTAGTTTCGAATATGGTATTTGTTCTTCGAAATAATGATGGTGCCGAGAATGACATACTTTTGTACTTGGTTTTGATGCGAATTTCCTTAAGATTTTGTAAATGTTAATTAGCAGAGGGCGAAATTGTACACATGGCGCCAACGACGATCTTTTCTTCCTCGTTCCTGCTTATACAGGATGTGTGTATTTTCGCTAAAAAGCTATACGCTGCGACATGATTCGCTCGGTTTTGAATCGCAAACCTGAATCTTAAATTGCCGTATGTTTTTAGGACGCACTTGAAAGAACTTGAATACATTTAGCAACACTGCAGTCGCATACTACTATAGAATCCTCAAAATTTGACAGTTATGTTAATGATAGAAATCACATTCGAGTACAATCTTATTGTTCAACAACGTTGCAAGATGTGTTTCTCGTGAAAGTATGTTAATGATGAAATGTTAAAAACATAATTGGAAGTCAGAGAGAAAACGTTTACCAAAAATATAATATCAAAAATTCTTGTTTGCTCTAATTTTTTTTTTTTTTGTGGAATAAAAGTCCGAACTTCTAGAACCTCGAGAAGACGCGTGGTTCAATATTTTGATGTTGACATTTTCGATTTAGAATTTCATAAAGGGTTACGTCACGTGTAACTTTTTCGTTAATTTATACACACCCGATATTAGCTTCTGCAGGACATGGATACTTGTATCTCATATAGGATCTGCTTTCCGTGGTCTAACACCACAATGTCAGGTTTGTGTACTGTGAATTACATTGTTGCTCTGAATGATAGATCCCAAAATATTTTGTACAGGCGGTATGCTATATTTGGTGTAAGGAGAATAAGCCTAAAAGTCCTAATAAGGACGAAACTAAAGTGCGGTTGCAAGTCTGCGATTAGTAAAGAATAATTTTAATATACAATTTTTGTCTGTTTTGTAGGCCATTGCACAACTTTCCTGTTGTGCTGTCTAACAACCATACCTCATTTAATAGGACGTTCTATAGGGAGTCATTTTTTAAGAAATAAGCTTTTCATGTATTTTGTTTGAATACCGCAGGTAATAATATATAATTTTGATATCTCTATCATGCATTTGTATGTACAAATTGGAGGTGAAATGTGGTGTGGTGTCAATACATTAAGGTTCCCTGAACTACTCAACAGACCTTCCATGTCACTGCGATTCTTACGATGTTTCTTAGGTAAGTTAACGATGGGTGTACTATGTCTGTAACTGTATAATATAGCCTTACGTCTCTGAATAGAAAGAGAACAAAAGAACGAATATTACACGATTGTATAGTACTTCTTATACATGGTTTTCGTGTGTTCTTTAACTTCTTCTTAATTTCGTGAACTGTCCTGCGACGAACTTGTAGTTGTCGGTCCTGTAATTATCGTCTGATTTTAGATCAATAGATACGTTCAATACGACTTTCACTCTTTCAGTTGTTTCATAGACAAATGCACCTTTACCAGACTTCTCGTGCTGGTACATTTTTTCTAAAGTTGATTATCATTGGTGGATGGTGATCATTTTTTCATGTTTGATTTCAAAACCACCAATTATTCTTCTTATTCTTATCCGTATCATTATTATTATCATTTCGATTATCGTTATTGTTATTACTATTATTATTACCATATTATTTGCTATATTTCAATAGCTTGCAACTGCTAAACTATTCGCCTGTTCCTCTTCTTATGCTAGCTGATATGGATTTGACTATGGGTTTAATCCATTTTAATCAATTATCACTGATTATTAGTTTGGGAGGAACAATTTGACTTTGATACAATTATACTGCGTAAAATTTCATTTGCTTCCAAGAAAATAATGTACAAGAATGTGGAAAACATGTAATTACAGTAATTGGATACTTTCCTGTCAATCGCAATTTCTAAACTTTACTTCAGTGTATTTACAGGTTCGGAGCTAACAGTAAGCTACCAAATTATCTGCATACCACCGTCATTTTAGGTCGCGCAGTGATAATCACCTTTGAATTTCTCGCTAACTAAAGATCGTTTGCACAACTATGGGAATATGTCGCTTTTGTTGATACAGTTTTGTTTACATACGCGTGTCGCAATACGCACGTACTCGCGTGCGTTATATAATCGTCGCTAATACTGTATTTGTTAATTTTTTACGAGTGAAAGCAACCTTATTTCCATATTTCACAGAATCCAATTTCTGTTAGCCATTATCTACGCATCGAATCAAGTCGCGCGACTTCCTAGTCGCCGTTAATTAATGCATAATACCGAAAACAATAATTCGGATGTTTTTAAATAAGAACCGTATGGTCATTCAAAAGGAAGCACTGTTAGTGTATCTAGCAAGTGTAAAATTAATGATTAGTCGAATACCTTGACCTTATATCGAGTCACGCTTTTTACACGTCGCTGTATTTACGTATTTAGTCTCGCACCTTCGAGAGAAACGTTATTTCTACAGTTATCAGAGATTTCAATTAACGTTCATCTATTAAGAAAACTATTTTACACAGTCTAAAAGTTACACGGTATGCTAAAAAGGAAATTAATAATAAAACGTGTTAGCATTAATGAATGGCACAAAATATAAAACGCACCTCTTACATAATTATTAAAATTAATAAATTCTAGTATAATAAAATAATTGGAGGTTAACTACAGGAAGATGATTGTGTCATTCCTCCTAACGAATTGGTCTTATTAGTACATCACGTTAAATTGTGCTACTTAAGCAAACGACGTAACACTTGAAATGGGGATCGAAAACGTAAACATAATTAAATGAAAATCAATCGTCAAATTCGTTAATGGTAATCCGGTACAAAGTTTTCCGAAAGCACGTCCTGAAAATTGCTAGAGATACCTCGAATCTAAACGTACGACAAAATCCTTGACTGTTACGCTTTTCAGCCCACTTTAAATAGCCGACGATTGCGTGTGTCAAGTTTATCATTAGTTATACGCATTTAATGCGTATCAGAATGCCAACTCTTTCCACGATCGTCGTCTTCTCGACTTTAACATTTACTTAACATAGCAAATAACGTTCGAGGCAATGTCGCCTACCGCTACTTTCTAAAACAAGAATAGAGCCGTTGCCATTTCGATTTACCGAGTATCGATGGCCTACTCCGCGAACTAATGGTGCGATAACTGCGGTGACTATCCGCCGATTAAAAGGATGTCTAGAACAGTGAAATCACTACAATCCACGAGTAATAACCCCGAAATTGTCATATCCCAAACCAGAAATTTTTGTTAAACTTGGTTTTCCGAATACGTTGACTTTCTAACGGAATCCCATTTGAACATGCTATAGAAATAAATATATTATTTTATCTTACGTTTTCTAACAATCAATGGAAAAATTTAATATATCTGTGTACATATTTATTATGCACCGCTTTGCGACATTCAAAGGACAGTGTATGTGGACTGCGGTCGATTATAATTACCGATGACATACACTGCATTCAACATATTTACATTGTCATGTATTGCAATCGGCGCAAGAATGACCTTCTTTCTTGGAATGGGAACGCCGGACTGCACTTGTGTTTACAACCAACAAGGACTAAATTCTAATCTATCTAGAAATTAGCTCAATTTAACGTACCCTTTATTTTCCCTTAATTTACCATTCGTAACTAGTCGTTATGATGATCTAAGTAGATTGCTACAAGAGCAACTTCCAGAAGAAAAGAAATGTAGTCCCCTGGGAAGAAGCAAAAATTCCTTCCCGAATTGCGGTTAAACTAATATTTAAACATTTTATTATTATAAAAAAAATAGTTTTAGGGTTTTCGGGTTTTAGTGGGTTTTCGCTGATTTGGTGATATTGGGGCGATGTAGTTGGATTCGGCAGAGTTTATTCTGGTTTCCTTCATTTGGAGGAGTTGAGATGAAATTCCGAATAGTTGAACAGAGCAGGGCACTCCCGTGGACTTTTTCTTCTAACGAGAGGATTCAATTTCTCAAACAACTTTTAGATGCAGATATTACAGCGGCACTGCAGGAGACTGACTTGGGTAATAATTGGCCCGTATTCGTTTAGTTAATAATAATAGTCTCAATAATAAGTTTAGCCCATTAGCGTTGTTTCAAAAATAAGTGAATACTGCGTAATTTGGTTGAAATCGATCGATGTCTAAGTCATTGTGAAATCCAGACTATCAGCATTGATATGAAACTACCATCAACAATTTTGCATAAACCTTTGGCATGAGCCGTCAAAAACTGAGTCCCGTTACATAAGTGAGTCCTGGTAAACGGAGCAAGAAAATCTTCAAAAAATTCAACAATTGGGCTTCAAGTTTGTGTTATCAAATGCGTACAGGTGACTGAATTTTCGTATGAGCCTGAGACGAATGGAGTATTCGGGTATTTCTAGATAAATCGGGCAAAACTGGTCTGTTGACACTGTTTCGAAGCAAATTATTCCCGCTTTTTCCGCTGGTTATGTTGCTACCGTTGTCTTAAAAAAGGGGTCGAACGGCTAGTGCTGATTGGTACACAACGTACACAAACATTAATTTACCGGATCCTTCATCATGACAATACATCATCTTACACAAAGTCAGAAACTGTGGGTCATGAGAAGGCTCAAAATTTCGAATTATCGGCTTATTGTGCAATAGTGCTAACTTAAGTCTAAATGCTTTCTTTCTATTTCCGTTTGCTAAAATTGCAATGAGCGGAACTTGTTCTTCACCTGTAGTTGCTACGGAGAAAGGATTTTATAATCTGGTTTCAACTCATGCAAACGTGTATTGTCTCTATTGGAGAATATTCAAAAAAAGTTACAATTATGCATGGTTACTGTAGTCTGAATTTCCTTATATCTGTGCCCGAAATTTTTGGTAACATATATTTATGGAAAGATAGATGTTACCTTTAAAATTGATAGTCAGTCTTCAACGAAATCAAAATGGTGTTCTATCCATCGTCTCGAATCTGAAAAGATAGAAAAATTAAGCTGGATAGAAATAATAATATAGTTACAAAAGAATCAGTTTTCTTGCAATTTTGTCTCTATTAACGAAAACAAGAGAAAACCTACATATGCATATAATGAACATATGCTGTACACTCCCTGGTTTTTCTCTGCTGCATGCTTGTAGATTGAACTGGGTCGCTCGGCAACTCACGTTTTTCCATTATTTCGACCTGTCATACATCTTTTGTAATGTAACTCATAAGTAGAGTTTGTTAAAAAGGTGGATGACGTGTTATCGCTAAATAGTGTATATCGAACTGACGCTGTCACTCCTCCAAATTTCATTATTCAATGATAAGTTGTCATTGAAAATCTAATTATAAATAAGGTTTGATAAAAGAGTGGATGATGTGCTATCGGTAAGTAGTGTAAACCGGTCTTTGTCTCCACATACGTGCAAGGCACGACATTAAAATTCGGGGAAGTAAGAGCGCCAGTCCGGTTTACACTACTTAATGATAACACGTCATTCACTTTTTATCAAAAGCAGGCTCATAAGCCCTGAATTAATGAACCTCAATGCTGTCAGTCCTCGGGGAAGGACACTTTCTATATTTCCGCCGTTTTTTTTTTTTAGCCTATTCCTTCTTCCCTTGGCTCCTTAGCTTTTATTCCTGACGACGGCTTAAACATTCGCTCGAAACCTAGGTTAGACATCTATGTTCTACAGTACTAGGCCACATTGTTCCTAACCCGCAAATTCAAAGGCTATAAGTCTTCATAAAGGGGTACTACTTATATTATCACAATTTTCTGGAGCTTATTCCTCCCTTTGGCTAGGCTTCTCAGTCTTTATCCCTGAGGCCTTGAACGTTTGCTCGAGACCTACATTCAACTTCTATGCTTAACAATGTTAACCGCTTGAACATCATGATGCACACACTTGAATCACTGTGGATAGGCTTCGGTAACCGTAATGTATATGAGTATATCACTCTAGAATTTCTAGTTGCACTCCTTCGCGTCATATTCTTTGAATTTATTTCACACTGGTATTTTTGCTTCGAAACATTTTGTAGAGATTGGGTGTATGATTCTAGCAAAACAGCAAAGTTTTCTATAACAGTAGCTCATATTCAACGTTATAATGATAACAATGGTGCCGGAGATGCCACGGGTCAAGAACTAGAACCGTATAATATAGCAATAAAAAGTACATTAGAGATTCTTATCTTACAGCGAACCGGTAAATTTTTATGTAGTAAATTCGACGTTGGCTACTCGCGCATTCAGGATTCGCGGCTTCTTTATTCGTAATATTGTGATATATATTCCTTCGCGAATTGTGAGCGTTGACTGTAACTGAAAAATTCCTACAATCAAAATAATGCACAATTTGATCTACTCTCTAAAAGGCCAACAAAAGGGAAGATATTGGCTGTGTGTACAATAGGATTTTTACACACATCCGTGTGGATGAATATCACAATAAATGATCTTCGAAGGTGTGAACTGGGGTTATGGGGAGGGTGCGTCAACCCCTCAGCCTGCTCTAGCTGCCTTGCCCCAACCGCAACATGCTTAGTCTGTCGAATAATTCTGGAACACTGTGGGTTGGATATATTAACTTTTTCCGAAGCCGAGATTTTGTAAAAAAAAAACGTCAATGAAGCCGTAACTTCTTTCTTTATTTACATTAGTTAATTATGCAGTAATTTGTCATTGTGCGGTGCTCTCAACATGGTAATCGATGTGGTGTTCGGTCAAAATTAAAGCACGTTAGTTCTGCTTTTTATTGAAGATAACTTAGTTACTTTATTTTATTGCTATTTATGCTTAGTCCGATTTATTCCTAGAAGACATTTCTTTGCTAAAGTATAATGAGCAGCCGGTATCGAACACGTACATCATAGGTCGAACACATTTGTAATGAATAACGGCTTATTTAGTCACTAACCACTGCTCCAGTACTATCATCGTAGCAACTAAAGAGCGTTCGTCTTGGAGAATTAGGTGAATTTTACCGATCCGCTGCGGATGCTGAAGATTATTGTAACGTGACGCATTGCTTAATTCGATATGATTCGCTGGCCAAGAGTACCAACTCGATCTTAATAGTGCACCAATTAAACGGAATAAGTTTTAATGATAGGGTACGAAATCCTTTTAGATACACTTCAGAATTAGTTCCTTAGAATGATAGAAAGCATTACGAATGCAGGATTTTAATTGTTTTCCGAGTACGAAAACTACCAGAATAGGTATTAGTTCTTCTTTCATCTCCGCTAATTCCTATACTACGATCGTATTTATTGGGTGTACCGTAAACTTAACTGTTCCAAAGTCTATTGACTTACATTTTACGCGTATGTTCGATTAAAACTTGTTTCGTAGACATGCGATAAGTATGAAACCATACATCTGTGAACTAGTTGTAATTCGAATGCTGATTTCATTGGTAGAGATGGAAACAGAAGAATTAAGTTTCGGTGGCGTTATCAACTGCATAATGGGCGATTCTCTTTTAAACTCCCATGCTTTAAATTCCACCATTTACACCACCCGATACGATTTGTAAGTTCTAAAGATAAACGATAGATTTGTCCGCAACATCGCTACAAGGCTAAAAAGAATAGTTGCGTCAAGAAAAACCTTGCCGATGCAATTGTTTAAGACTCTCCCAGAGCTTTCCTTTCTTGCGTCTTTACGACATAAAAAACAAGACGGTCCGACCCTTGCATAGATAACACGCAATACGCGATAAATGAAATTGTGACGTAAGATTATGATTATGAGAAATTGCGCATAGAATTGTTTACAGAATACTTATAATTTTAATTATAATTAAAATTAAACATCGACTAATGAGGGTATGGATTTCAGAAAACAGCAAGAATTCATAATGAAATTATGAGTAAAACGGATCCTTCTAATTCAAAACGTATTTTGAAATCGGTTTTATTATTAACGGAATCGATTATTATTCACTTTCTTTAACAAACAACATTGACATTTAAAAGGCGAAACGTTTCGATGTTTACGCATTAAAAACAGCTACACAACAACGCATTTCCAATCGATAGCTTAATTGCGGTGCAATTAAATGGAAACGCAGAAAAAAAGTGAATTTAATTCAGGAAGAAGATAATTAAGTCAAATTCATTCCTTTATGGGAATCGTCAAAGCAAAAATGAATCGTAAAATACAGGAAGAAAGCAAGAAAGTCGACAAGTTGTGCAATATCCTCTTATTTTATTTAAAGCATCGATCGTTAATTTAATTTCTCGTCCGCAGCCAGTAGATGTCGATGTATTTCGAAGATAAATCTATCTAAACGATCCGATAATTGTTCGGGTCCGCTTGACCGGGCCGCGCTCTGTAATTCGTTAATTTTTTCCGAAGCAAATGCGAATAAATACGCCTTTCTATATGAGAACGCCGATTTAACCACAGACGAATTTTGACGTAATCTTCCTCCACCGACCAATGGACACAGCAAATCGAATCGAAAGTTCGAATTACGTATTTTACGCTTTTGCAAATTGCTATCTAGAATGTAGCTAAACACCTATAGCCAGTACACGCTCACATAACATACAACATTATATGTACGTGTAAGAATAGATTTTGCAATTAGAACGGGAGTTCATGGAAGGATTTTAAATGCAGATTGGAAATTGCAGTTGCGGTGGATATCATTGTGTTGAGTAATTTAAACACGGTGTGGTATGTGCGTTAGTGCATATGACTAGACGGGAAATGAGGATCCGTTGATTAGTCTAACACAGATCGATAGTAAACGGTTTTGCCCATAACGATACTCAAATCTACGAATAACACATTTATAATAGCCGACCAAATACTTCTTTGAGCACAACTTCCTCCAATCTTGGATGAACCAAACTGAAATTTTGCAAACGATACCACAATTCGACCGATGTTTCCGAAATTTTGGGCACTAGAATGAGAAAAATACGGTGTGAGTTCGAAACTTTTAGAAAGAACTTTTTCGCTACTTCGTCATTTCATTTCGGGTTTTCTTTATTTACATTTAATTTCTGTTCATTTCAAGGTATTGCATCGTCTTCCGAAGCAACGTTTGCTCACTGATGAGGAGCGCAATGCAATGTTTCACGAACTCACTCGCCGGGTTCTCCCGTACTAAATTAGAGTAAATAAATGTACGATTACCAAGTTTTTGAACTAGGTTTTTGGTGATTTTCTAGTCATTTCGTACCCAGTCGCCCTAATAAACCGCTCGTCCGTCCTCTTGGGATATCATTGTGATGCCCCGTGAAGCCCTTCGTCACACGCCAGTAGATATTGAACAACTTCAACATCTCAAACGTGTCTCCTTGTATTGCCCAACTTCGCCTAACAACTGTTGGATTCGATGAATGCGGTCCCGCGCTGTAAGCTCTCATTAGCAGGAACAATAGGAAGGGTTGTCTCTTGCTCGCTCACCGAAATCTCGACATTCTCTGGTTCGATGAAAGCAGGGTTTTCTTATTCGGCAGTGATGAAATATAGTATATTCATCGTCCTATCGAGCTATCTGGTGGAGATTGCTGTGAGCAAGTAAGAGGTAGGTCTTCCTATTCATCTCGCTAATCGATGGCTTGAGAAAGGGCGACGTCCATGGAAATCAGCAGCTGTCAGGCGGCGTTGGGCAGTGCTGAGAGATATATCAGAAATGTTGAACTCGTTGAACTCGCAAGCAAGGTCAATTGCCGTGCGACGAGAGTCTTCACGGGGCATCATGATCTGCATGTCACTGGACAAGCGGTTTTCTTGGGGCGGTCTGGCACGGATTGACGAAAATCATTAACGAAAGTCTTGATCCCCTTCAACAATTCGGTAATTGTACATTTTTCGCCTCCAAATTGGTCCGCGGAAGCTTGATGAATGAGTCCATCGAGGTAGCCCTAAAATATAGGTTTTTGTCTCTAATCGGCGAGCCAACATTACTTCGGAGGACCTGACATTACCTTAAAAGTAATAAACATTGATAATTGGTAATTAAAGAAACCCGAAACAAAACGACAAAATCGCGAGAAAAATACGAATTAAATGATGCCTTGATCCATCTATTTTTGATTTTCAAAAATATGGCGTATTTCTTTATTTCGATGACCAAATTTCCGCAAATGTCGGCTATATTGTGGTGTGTGTGTGTGTTGCACTAAAATGTGTGTAAAATCTCAGTTTGATTCATGGAGGAAACAGTTATGCTCAAAACAAAAAATACAAGGGTGAAATCTTCTTATTTGCTACTGTAAGTAGCAACTATTACTCGGACTGTCCTGATAGATTTAGAATAAGCACAACAGGTGGTCTCGTTCATCAGAAAACCGCTTTTCGTATTTAAAGTATTGCTTTTACGAGCATGATTATAAAGCAAATATTATTCCTACAACAATCGGTAATAAAAGGAACTGCTTTTCGTACACTTAGAAAAAATAATTACTCAAACGAACGAATGTCATTCCTGTAGTAGTTCAATGAATTAAATCCAGTTCATCAAACAGAAAATGTTGATTTCAAAGAACCAACGGGAAATCTCAAATTATCCACCGAAACCCTGGAAAATATTATCCAAATACAATATCTAATTCACTAAAATTAGAACGTGCGCTTCTTCTTTGTACAAAAGTAAATAGTTGGATAAAAGTTTGTATTTATGCATTTTCGATGCAAGTTGTTTGGAGCTGTTGACACGTGTACTAGAAATGGTAGATTTACGTTAATAGGTGTGCCATTGTAGTGTTACAATCGAGAGAACAAATGTTGCTCACGTGTGTACTTTTTAATAAGGTAAGTTGAGAATAATTATACCTTTAGTGTCATATTGCGTAAATAAATACGCATAAATGTTAAGATTGCTTTTATTGCATATATACTTTCAAATGGAAAGTACATATGTCAATTCTTTCTTTGCAATATGGCCCATGAAATATACAACAGGGTGTACGCAAGTTTGAGCTTTAGACCGAAATATATTTTTATTGAAACATTATATAATTAGGTATCTATTTAGCACGTAATAACATTTATTTAGTCAAGAATTGTTTTGTATCTCATAATTAAAATTCAAATAATGCAAATGTCTCCGACCAACACCCGAACCCTTATGAGTGTGTCCGGTGAACCCAGTGACGTCGCTAGAGTTATTTACAAACATCACTTCATTCTCAGTTGTATTTAGTTGCATTAAAAACACAAGTTTTCGTAAAAAATACTGATTTGGAATAGTTAACACAAGTTCTCACTTGATTCTTTAGAATGGCTGTAATTACTGAAAAGATACCTATGTAAATTGTCATTGTTCACACATCTTTTACTGTGCACTTTCCTTAATTATCTTAGGTATTAAATGAAAATTACATTACATAATATATGTACATACACTTTGTCTGTTTTAAGTATTTACCTATGTCATTGTTTTGTCGTAGGAGTAACGACAATCTATTAGCTTGACTATCTTTCCCAAGCGCCGCCGGTAAAAAAGAAGCACTATTTGCGCTTATCTCACAGACAAAGATCTATGGACAAAAATTGATGACGTAGGTAAAAACTCTAAATGGACAAAGTGTACGTGCAAGAAGTTACGTAGTGATACAACTTTCGGTGGTGAGTAAGGTTCGACAAACGAGAGCATGATAGTTGTGTAAACCGGACTGACGCTGGCACTCCTTCGAATTTTAATGTCGCGCCTTGCACGTAAGTGAGGACAAGCGGTGGAGTGACAGCGTCAGTCCGGTTTACACTGCTTAATGATAACTTATCATGCACTCGTTTGTCGAACCTTAGTGATGAGTTATTTCAACTATTTTTACTTTTTGATTTACAGGTAATAGGCATTCAATATAAGTAGAAAATGTGGGTGTTATTTCAAGAAATTATCCAACACACACACACCTTTATTTTAAAACAAGTGAATTTCAAATCAAGGAACAAAGTTTTCTGCGTGTTTCTAGAACACTTACAATAATGCACTGCTAACAGATGACTAAACTATTTAACTTATCATAAAATGCATTTTGCGTTTACTCAATGCATTTATTTTTCTCAGTGTGGATACGTTAATATTTTGAAGATTACTAGAATTTTGTTTTGATAAGGATTTGCGTTTGTTTCTGCATTTTCATGACGCACTACGGGTGTAAAAACTTGTAGGTATTGTCGAGCACATTGGAAAGTAGAAGGAAGTGGTTTTCCGCAATTACGGCGCCTATTCACAAATAGCAATGTATATCGCACGCAGGCGAATATCGTCATTCGGCGTGGGAAAAACTTCAAGTGGACGTTCGTACGCGAATTACATACGCAAATACAAGCGTAGATCGACGGAAGCACATCTATGCGTTTCTGTGTCAATTCGTATCGAGGCTTATTTCTTCCTTCGATAAGACAACTTAAACGTTTTCATGATATTGCGTGTCGTTTCATTCGCATTTCGATTTTGCAATTCATTTGCATACTTTAGCTTTCCATTATAATTACTGCTGAAATTTGCATTTCCTCTTGTTATAAGGTATAAGATTGAAACTTGAGATTATAGAAGCAATTCGTACATCAATGAGGAATACCCGAGCGTCATCTCTACAATCCATAACTCCATATGATTTGGCGACTTAGAGGAAGATGTTTACGCTTGTTTGAATTGGATAACAACCTATGCGGTTTAGTAAAGTTATGGATACATCAACGGCCTAAATGCCGTTTCAAGTGGTATTAATCGTTTTGTCTCCCTGTTTGAATTTTCAATAACACTGTGGTACGTGACTGTCCTTCACACGTTCTTCTATCATAGGTCTAATGCGAGTGAGTTATCCCACTTCTTTCACTGTGACTACCATAGATTAGCTGTAGTTTCTTCTTGTATTATAATGGAGTTTGTTTTCGTTCAAAACTCATGCTTTCATTGGTTTAATCTAAAAATGCGTGTTGGATATGCCACAGCAATCGTCAAGACATTTCGCACGTTACTTTGGTGAATACTCCGAACAGGTAACAGCGCGCGAAAGATGTTTTTAAATTCAAAGAATTTGTAAATACTGGACTGTAACTGGACTAGCCGATTCCTTACATATTTTATTTGTGATTGCATGTAAAGCTGGTGGGTTGTTTCGACCGCTTCGGTGGTACGAACGTGTTGTTAAAGTGTTTATGTTGCCTTTATGGAAGATTTTCTAAAATTTCAAAGATGGATTTTGTGGAAAGAACGTGTAAAATTGTCAGAAATTATTTATTTGTAATAGACGACGTAGAATGACAAACATTGTTATTCTAGGGAAACTGTTGTTGAACCACAGTCAAGTAACTGTTCATAAGATTAATGTACTAAATATGTAAAAGCATTGGTACGGGGCAAGTTTATGACATCCTAAACCACCACTTAGTCGTAAGTAAGGTTTCAAGTTGTTTGGATATGTCGACTGTTGAAGTCAGATGAAAAACTAAACAGAGTGGAAACTTGCTGTGAATTCCAAGACCATTTGCAGGAACTGCCTTTGATGTAGGTTGCAGAGTTACAATGGATCATCCCGCAATGTGCGCTTCTCAGGTGCTATCACAGATCTCTGCAATGTAACCCTAATCTATGATCAACCCTGATTCTTAAATGTAAAAGCCTGCCTACATTGTCACTGTTTCTTTGATCTTGTTTCTCCGTCTGGGTAAGCTTTTTAGCCTTTATTCGCGAGGACCAAAACATGCGCTCGGGGTTTACATTCGACCTACATGCTTAACAATGTGAAGACACATCTTCCCTTAAAGTTCCGAATTTCAAGCCCATTAGCAAAGACCGTTGGTTTCATGGAGGGACACTGTCCACATTATTGCACGTTTCATGCTTAATACTGTTAGGAACACATGTGTGAAAACAACATCTTGATCAATGTTCCACAAACAGTTCGGGCAATAAGAAAACACCGATTTAAATGAAACTTTCTGAGTTTATAGAACGATGTAGTGTGAAACAGCGGTAACTTTCTTAGCTGCCCAATGTCACATTAGCGGGGTGTACAGCGCCTTAAGCTCAACACTACCCTTTACTGTTTGACTCCATAACTTAGAAATTAAAAGGTATATCAACAGAAAGTTAAGACAAGATTTAAATTGTTTTACATGCTCTTAAAGATGACGTTAATGCTTTCCCTATAATAAGGGCGCGAGAGATTATTACCATACAGATATTCTTGTTATAAGGAAAATATTTACGCCATCAATAAGACCATGTAAAACAGTTTAAATCTTGTCTTACCTTTTGTCTTACTGATTCAAACAGCGAACGGGTAGTATTGAGCTTAGGCCACTGTACAACCTGTTAATGTGAGATTGGGCAGCTAGGAATGTTGCCGTTGTTTTCTTGCGCTACACATCGGTCTATAAATCCACAAAGTTTCATTTAAATCGGTGAAACACACTTAACAGTGTATTCTTGTAAGTTAGGTTTATGTAACGGAAGATCGCCAGATCTTCGGAAGTGTAGACTGGGGTTATGGGGAGGGTGTGTTAAGCCCTCAGCCTTCTCTAGCTGCCTTGCCCCTTTTGGCGTAGATTAATAGGAACGGATCCGACATACTTCTGGGTTAAAATAGATCTTAGATTCACCTTCTATTTCTGGGTTAAAGTGTTGACTTTGACGTTGAGTGGTCCAGAAAATGGTGGTCTGTTGGAAACTCGCATGGTTTCTTTTTTTCTATGTACAAAGTAATAACGACTTTTTCTGGACTTGTGGTGTGATAGCTAATAGTAGTGGATTACGAAACGGCCGCGCGATTGATGCCGAATACTATTTCATACTTTCATCTGATCTATTATGACTAGCACTTCTCAAAAATAATCCTGAAAAGTTGTATCCGAGACTTTTGCTGCAACAAACCAGCGCAGTACCTCATACAATCAGTCAAACCAAGAAGGGTTTAAGTGAGATGCGTTGGAAATTACTTCCAATCTACTCGCCTTAATTAGAACGCGATTTTCAACTATTTTCAGACTTCACGTATTGTGCACTTCCAGAATTTTAATGATGTCAACGCGCCTTAAGACCTTAGTTTTACTCTGGAACAGATATAATACAATTAAATGGATGACGTTTTATCACACATTGGTAAACTCCTCACCACACCATTGTTTCATAATAAATTCGGTGACACGTGTTTCGCTAGCTCGATGCAAGCATTATCACAACCGCATAAACCGAAGTGAGCGAAAAAATTTCTTTCCTTAAAGTTCTAAGCATGCATCTTTACTCTTTTACCCTTTTTTTTTGTAACCATGTGTGTGGCGCAAACAAATATATCCCCGATCGAAAACAACTAGATCGCATGTCACCCTCATAAATACTCATTCTTACATACCATATTATGTGGACGGCTAAGGGAAAGTGCTTGCTAACTCGAATAAGTTTGAACGTTAAAAAAGATTACAAGTACCTATCGTTTTGTGAATAATTTGGTTAATTTCCCTGAAGAAAATTAAAATTATAGTGCTAATTACACTTCGATAAGCAACATTACTTAATTATTTAATTTAATTATAATAGGCGGAATAAACTAGATTGGATCGGTCTGCCGTCTCTATTTAGTACATTTGTATTTTTGTATATGTGTATTGCTTCATACGCATCAAGTTCTGGTGGTGAATTAACATATCTTATCAATTTTAAATTTTCCATTTTATGTCATCCCCCGTGTCGTGCATGTTTCGCGATACTCGACGAATGTATCCTGTCATAACGGTAATGTTCTTTAAAGCGTGTAGCTGTTGCGCGTCTCGACTGCCCTATATATGCGTTATCGCACGCTCTATAATGAATTTTATAGATGCCCGACCGTTGTTCCAAAACTGTTTTGTCTTTCGGGTTACCTAAGAGATTCTTTAAGGTATTCCTAGATGTCGAGCACCCCTTCATGTTCTGTTCCTCTGGAATATTACTAATCCCTTTTGAAATCTTATGATAGGGTAGTTTTATAGCATTCTTTTCACGCGTCACTACCGGGGCCAAAGTTGTTGAATTTCTTATGTGGACTTTTCTTTTAATTCTTTCTAACCGTTTTTCAACATCTCTTACGGTGTAACCATTATATGCAGCTACCTTTTTGTTATACTCTAATTTTTTTAGGAACCTACATTTTGTGAGCACCGAATTTATTGTGTTGTATGGTGAGGAGTTTACCGATGTGATGGATGAAATGGATACTACTTTGAAAAACAACAATGTAATATAAGTGAAAACTAGAAAATAAAAAATGGTTAACTGAAATTCCTTGAAACCTTAGAAACGTCTCCCAGTACCTATGTTTATGAATTTTGCCTTCGTCCCTTATAACAATTTGTATATTAATATCACAAAAATTAATCAATTCATAAATTCGACACGCTTTAATACCGTGTGTTTATCGATGTATCATCAGGTGACCGCAATCCGGAGTACTACTATCCGTTAGAGTCAATGAACGTGGCCCAGGCGAGCGGGCAGAACTTCGGCAAGGAATTAAAGCGCGCGCCGAGCCGCATGTTAATGTGCGTATACACGGAGTTACAACTTTTGGAGCAATGCATCGAAAACTTCCTCGCTCATCCTTGCCTTCCCTAACCTCGTTTCCAACAGACCAGCATGTACCGGTACTATTGCTGCTGTCTCGCTGAAACTGTAACCCAGCTACCGGTACTGTGAACGATAACGACGCGTTTACGGTCGACTTTACTTGAAAATGGCACGCGTCGCGCCGTGATTAGGTCAAAGATTTCTTAGAAGAAAATTTTTAAGTCGTGTATGCGGTTATCCATAATTGTGAATAGTAAAGTAGCAATAGTTTTATTTCTTTTCCCTTTAATTTGCATCGAGGATAATACAAAGTGCGAATATATTAGAATTAGCATACCGCGGGACTGTTATGTGACGGGACCTGTATCATTTTTCTATGTGTTACACGTTCATCAGCAGCTAATGAACACGTAATCTCATAAGACAAGAAATGGTTGGTTTCTTTTTAATGTAATCTCCATTTCTATTGTTGTTGTCATATAGGTACATACAAAACACGATAAGTATGCACGTTTCGTCGTCGCGAATGTGGGTTACCTGCTTAGCGAGAAACACAGTCACCTTCAAAGAAATCGCATATTCAATAACTTACCACTGAAACTGAAAAAACAATTTTCGTTATCTTAATTTAAGCGAGCTAGATTTTAGCACAATCCGTTTTATCTCTATATTTTGCAATCTTCATTACCTTCATCTTAGGTGCGTTTAAGTGTGTAAAGGACGCGATAAGATTGTACACATACATATATCTTCTAAACAGAAAATAGTACGCGCTTTTTGCAACAAGGTTAACAGCCAATTAAAAATAAACAACGCAAGGGTTGGGAGTATTGCGCTCGTGTTAGATTAGCCTTGATCATTACCAAAGCATCAACTGAACGAAACAATGATGTATTCTTAGTGTTAGCAGTAAATAATGTTAAGCTTTTGGTGTATTTTTAATTAGTACACTCATACTTCATTTTTGAGAAACCGCGCACATTTTTTTTGTTATTATTTCAGAGGAAAACTATATTCTTGTAGTGCACGACATACATATGTACATACATACTGAAACATCGACCTTCTTTATTTAAATTGTACATTATACCGCATATTCGCTCGACTATGCGAAGTCGTATTCTTCGTGTTAGTTTCAATCATTGGTAGCTCGAGAAACAATAACAAGCGGCATACAGCTAGCCAATGTAAACTAACGTACATGGAGTAACTGTTTATTGGAAATAATAAGTAATGAAATGTTGTCGGCAATTCACCCTCAAATCTGAAACCAATCATACTACTCAGATACTCACATTTATAAAGTTGTTACTCCTTTTACGTTTTTGAAGTCATCTCGCGGTAATCCCGCGTAAACCAAGACATAAGGTCATAAACGCGAGAATCGAAGAAATCACAAACAGAACATCACGTAAAGATGAAAACGCGCAATCCGGTACAGAACTTTGTATATACAGGTCTAGCGCTACGATCAAACCTCCGTCATTCTTGGCAAGGTACTGGTGCGATGGAGTTCTTGAACTACACCTGCCATCGCCACTTACCAGCTCCATCGAAAACGCGAGCTACATCGTGACGATTCTATTGTGTCTTCGCCATTTGATCCATTATAATCGTAGTCGAATTTATTGTTCGTAATTTAAATACATATATGAAAATAGTAGGTATAAAAGAAAAACATTTAAAAAAAAAAATAGAACACGAAAAGTTCTCGATATTGTAAAAATTGCGCTTTTTTATTCGAATTTGCAATAAAAAAATCTATGCTACCAATAAATTTGATTTAAATACTCAATGATACATCCTACTATAATGACAAACTTTTCATTTGAAAATACCGAACACTCCTTTACATTGTCCTTCAAGATCTTTATAATGCACGTTTACTTTTACGCGAGATCTCGCACAGTTGTATATTATATCGTGGTATTACAGTATTACCTGAATGCAATACAACTTCACAAAACGTTCTAAATTGGAAAATCAATGAAGGTGATTCCAAGGACGGTGATATAATTTACTGACACTATATGACATCGTTAAACTCTTCACTACACAATTTCATAATAAATTCGGTGACACGTGTTTCGCTAGCTGGACGCAAGCATTATGACAACCGTACAAGGTTTGAATTGCTTTATTCAATGTAGTGCATGGCAACCCAAACAGTATCCAAATTAGTGCGATAAAAGTAAGAATCGCTTTTATGGACTAATTATAAATCACACCTTTTCTTTTCCTAACGAGTAAGGTTTGAAATCCATGGAAGTTTTTCCTTACATTCTTCTTTTCTAAGCTTAAAACAACTGACTTGCGATTCATTTGGTCTTAGCTATCTACATGCATATAATTGTTTCAGATTATCTCCTGGTTTTCCCGATCCTAGGACTTGTCTCTTACATCAGAAACTGCAAATGTTAAACTGCTGCATTGAAAGAAAAATTTCGCGCGAATCTAAACTTTCGGGCGGCAAATCCTTTGATTCCGTCGAAGATACGTCAACAGACGACGAAGAATTCTTCGACTGCGATTTCGATAACGACGATTCGACCAACAGGAAACGGGAAAACCACTCCCTGTGGAACCAGCCGGTCGGTAGATTGACGAAATTTGAAAATCTGAAGCTCTTAACGAGCGGCGACCCGCTTTATATACCGATTACCCAGGAACCGGTGCCGAAAACCGAAGATCAATTGGAAGAAGATACGGACGTTTTACTGAAGTTAGGGTCCGACGCGCAAGGTTCCGAATTGCGAGCAAGAATGATGAGTGCTTCACTGCTTTCGGATATGGAATCGTTTAAGGGCGCTAATCCCGGGTCAATATTGGAAGATTTCATCAGATGGTATTCACCTAGAGACTGGATCGAAGACGAGGGAAACCAATTAGACGAGTGGGGCCAGAAGAGGGGTCATTTGAGTTCGCGCATGTTAATATCGGATAATACATGGGTCGAAATGTGGGATTCGGCTAAACCGGTACCCGCCAATCGACAGAAACGCTTATTCGACGATACCCGCGAGGCCGAAAAAGTGCTTCACTATTTAGATTCGCGCAACTTATCTCAAATCGCCGAATTGATTTTACCGGTGTTGTGTCATAGTGGTATATATCGCTTAGCGGAAGAATGTGACCAAATATGTTCGTCGGAGAGTAACGATGCTCTACGACAGATCGCCAAAACGGGGAGAGGATATCGCGAGAAAGTCCGGTAACGAAACGACGCTACGAACTGTTCGTGCAAGAAATGACGGCGTTAGAATTATCGAGATCGCAAGTTAATTCTCTTCTGTACAAATTCAATCCGGCGGGAGAGGTAGACGAATCGCTCAACGATTTCGTCGATCATTTGACGCGCGGTCGCGAAATGAAAGTAGTGGAAAAAGCGCAATCGAAAGCCGGTGCCAGCCTTTTGGGTATGTTTTCGGACGCTCAGAAAGCCGCAAATATGATTGTGGCCGAATACGGCAGCAGTGAAACGAACGATCGCTCGGAAAATACGTTATTCCCACAACCCAACGAACGGGAATTCGTAATGCGCGTTGCCGCCTGCCGACCAGCTACATACTCTTCGAAGAGCCCCCAATTCTTAAGGGCGGTGCTATCGAAGAACGAATTTCGTTTATGCGGAGCATTTTCCGAAGATATTGTTTTCTTTTGAACGTTCATCGACGATCTGTAACACAGATTTAAATTGTAATAATTTCAATTATTATGTCAATACGTACTTCTATTATTTTTCTAGAATAATCGGATTTAATCGCTACGTTGAAATGCAACAAAAAAAGAAGGTTTACTTGCACACAATTGTTTATTTAATGTCGCTCACCAGATAAAACTAGGTTACCGAATTTTCTTTAGTTTTTTTGTATACACTTTGTACACGAAATGGAAACTATCGTAATGAACATGCATGAAACCGTTACAATCAGCAGTTATTGACAACGTTTCAAAAAATTCACTTTACATTTGTACAGAGAGGAAAGAGACAGAATAAGCAGGGATTTGAAGGAATTCAATATTTAAAGTAAAACGACAGTTGTAATACACAAAAATTCATTAAGTTAATTATTTGTAATAAAGCAGTCTTGACATAAGTAGATGAGCAAATATAAGTACGTACATAGTCCTGTTCAGGAATAAATAATAATAAAATATAACAATATAAAGAAACTCGTTAATCTTCGTCTTTGCTATCACGTAAACATCACCGAAATCGTAATATAGGGACTCGCGTAGTCCTTCTTGAAAGTCAAATTTATAAATCTTCAATATATAACTATAGCAGCTTGGATATCCGCAGAAAGCGTCGTATTACTATCGTTCGTTCACTACGAAGTAATAAAAGCCGTTAACGTCTCGCAATTCGTCCGACATGAATTTAACAGCTACCGTTTGCCTTCCCATCTGATCCGGAACGAATTTAAATTCTTTCACGACGGTTTGTCCCGGTTGGATTTTGTCCTTGACGTCGATGGCTAACTGTTTGCTCAAACCAGGCGCGTTGATTAGGAACTTTCCTTTCTTCACGATCGTCGGCAGCGGATTTTTCATCTTAATTTTACCCACCGTTTCCTTTCCAACTGTGGTCGTCGTACTCATATCGATCTCGATGTTGGGCATCGTTATCCTAAAATCATCCCGGTCGTAGTATTGATAATTTGTACCGTTCACTTGCGCCAGACACGAAATCACGAATATACAATTGTCTTCCATCAACTTCCGGTAATCGTCGTATGATACGCTTAGATCTATTTTGTTGGAATCGCTTTTGCCGACGAGAACGGTGCTCGAATGCGACTTCACCGACCCGATGAATTTGCCCGTGTAACGCACGATGTCTACACGCAAAACGGCGCTAATTTCGTGATTCACCTCCGCATTTCGATTTTCCATCTTCAGAGATACATCGAAATTCTGTCCTATCACGATGTCGTCCAGATATTCGAACTTGAACACCACATCGTCGAAGTTATCGTTGAAATATAAGCGTGAGAATTCGTGCTCGATCTGTCGCATTGCCTTCAAATAAACCGCCCTTTCTGCTCTAGTATTCTCGGAGTATTTGTACGTGTCCGTAAGATCCAAACGAGTGAAATCGCCGGCAGCTTTTGTGCTTATATGGCGCCCTATTGAACCGGTGTCCTTTTTTAAAAGTTTCCAAACGTCTTTGGTTTCGTCGTATAACCAGTAAACCTTTCCGAAAAAAAAAGTTATTAAAACGCTATTCGAAATGATTCCCAGTTCTCCAAGAGAAGTCTCTTAAATACTTACTCTATCAGCATTTACTTCCGAAAACACGAATGGCAGATCATATGGTTTAGTAATGTCGCCTTGTTTGCAGGCGGCGACGGAAGCCGGACCGCATCGGTATTTTCCGTTGCTTTCTTCTTGCGGTGTAGCGTCTATGACTTGCCAACCATCGTAAGCTTCCCCTAAGTCAACTCGCTTCATCCAAATCTCCGACCAGACGTGAAAATTCCAGATCGAATCGTATTCTTCGACTATCTTCCCGTTCGTATCTACGATGTAATCGATGGTTATGGAACCGTTGGAATCGTGAGCTGACGAGAAATTTGTGATCACTCTCGAAGGAAGACCCAACGCTCTGCACACTATTCGAAAACAACAACTTAGCTAATCTAATACATCTGAACAGTATAAACATGAAAATTTAGTAAGTTATTGGTAACTACCCCCTTCATATTTCTTTAAATACACCGTACCTGATGTTAAAACTCCAGCAAACACCCAACATTGTCCGTATCGAACGGATTTTTTCGTCTTATAGTATTCTTGTAAAATATCCATACTGCCTGTCCAATAAGTGGGCGCCTTTCCCCCGGAATAATCGCCGCTCCAATTGCCGTAAACGACTCCATAATCATCGTTGACGTTCACCGCCGCAGAGAGGGCTCTCGACACGGCGACGAGATCGGATCGTATATATCCGGATAATCCGCCGATATTTGTGATCAAATACATAGCGCAATCCAAGATGTCCTTCTCATATTGCGCGTATTTCCACAGCGTTGGATAATTAACTGATCCTCGCCATATCATACCGTCGCTGTTCACAACCGCTTCTTCCCGCCATTCCTCTGATGCCATGAAGACCTCATCGTTGACGCACCAGGCGTTATACAAAATATAAATCGGATTATCCGCTCTAAACGTATGCCTTTCTATAGTTTGGACGTCGACCTCCAAATCCCAAACCCCCACGATGCAGTTCGGCGCGGGTCTGACGTTCACCACGATTGAATTTTGGGACGCTTCTTTCACGACAGCGCTCCAGGAGTAAACATTTTCCGATTGTTCGGTTAGCTTTACACCCACCAGCGTACCATTACTGTAGCTAGGAACTTTCCTGTCTGTGAAAAATATGATATTTATATACAACTGGTTATAATTAAGTAAATGCGTTTGTAATACCTCTACACTTGAACAGCAAAGAAATGACGTCCCTACTTTTATCGAACGACTCTTTCAATTCGATTCGAAGTTTAAATTCGTCTCCTCTGCGTACGACGAGACAAGGATTTTTGTCCGTCGCATCAATTCATACGTCTTCGTGCGATGCGTTTCACCATTGTCTTGTATACAAAAGTCTACACCCGTTGCGTAATTTGCATGTACGTTTGCTGAAGTAAGATGAAAATGTTCGCTTAGAAGTTATGCGGTGGGAACAAATACATTATCAAAGATAAAAATCGAAAAATCAACTTACCATCAGCTTCGGCGGGTACGAAACCGTCCCTGTTGCCCAGGTTGTAGTCATCTTCTCCCGAGCGTACAACCGAAGGTGTCCAACACGTGAAGCAAGACTTCAACTTTTTAAGCTTCATGATAACACACTAACACAAAACGAACAAGTAATTCCTCAATAAATCGATATCGCTCACTTACTACCACAATAAAACTGGCGTCGGGATTCGCAACACTTCTTTTTATTAGCATCCCGTACTTCCGGTGACGAATCGTAATTTACAATTTCTCCAGAATTCTTATCAATTGTAACGTAGGTAGTAGGGAATTATTTTATTTCGATAGCCAGCGGAGACCACCGCAATATCAGCGACAAGATATACAATTACAGGATAGCGGTCACGTTCGACAGTAGCAGTGTTTTTACCCATTCTTGCGATTTGCAGAAAAACACGCACTTTTCGACGAAACAAGAGCCGCTGGGCATTTCTCGATTTTCTTCTTTTTACGTGCATCTTGCTAATCAATGCAATAGAGCGCTACCCGTGTTCATATTTCCGAAGAAATATCGCCAATCGGTTTCATCATTGGAAAACCACGGCTACAACATAGGAAGAGAAAATTTCCTTTGCACTTATCGAGAATTCGAATTAAGTTCAAAGTACATGTGTACTATTGCGGCAACAAAAAATCGGACACTTAAAATAATGTAGTTCACATTCAGCTTTTGCCTTGTTAAATGTTATTTTATTTTTAAATCATTATTGAGATGTCATTATACTGCATTTAACTGCTGCTAAAAAATGCAAGTAATTACATTACTTGGGGAAAAATAATCCATAAGAGGACTAGGTGATAGATTTGGAGCCTCCAAAGGTAATATTCATGACGTTAAAGAGAAATCACTACATCAAAATTCACATGAACATGAGAAACGATTGGTTTATAGTGCTAGAAATTGTCAAAATAGTGTATAAGACTTGTCCAGATTTTTGTTGCCGCAATTGTACAACATGCACGTTTCCGGACACTTCCGTTTTTATTTGTTTTCCCCGTTATCACATCACAATGTGAGTTTGCTTTATATTCACTTTTTCCATTGGCATGTATTTACGATGATAAACGTTTTCTCTGCATTGAATTATTTGTTTAAATTTTAGCAAGCTGTTTCGTTGAATATATTTCTGTAAAGCGCTATCGTGTAAACAAACAACTACGATTCGAAATGCGTTCAATTATTAATTTATTAGGAAAGTTCTAGGTAATATGGTTGAAATGCTTACAAATTACGAATTCGACAAAGAAAGCGAAAATATATTTTCCATAAATATTTTATTTATATAAAATAAAGACAATAAACGAATACAACATTAGAAAGTACTACCACTACTAAAGAAATGCATTTAAATCTTAATGAAGTTTGAGACCATTTTTAAGTATAAACAGATGCGTTTAGATAAGTGCGAAATTCACCATAAAATCTCAAGAATATAAAATTACTGGACCAAAACGGTAGCGCTACCGTTAAGGCCTTCAATTTCGTTGCAATTGAA
Organism: Chrysina gloriosa; assembly: GCA_038088585.1. Lineage (NCBI taxonomy): Eukaryota > Metazoa > Arthropoda > Insecta > Coleoptera > Scarabaeidae > Chrysina > Chrysina gloriosa. The sequence continues at coordinate 16,063,753 of CM076089.1, read as the reverse complement.
GTTTGCGACAATTTTCTTCTCTCCAGAACAATGCGGGTAGAATGTTTCGGAAAATTCTACAATTTCGTTAGGTTGAATGTCCCTATAATACGAAACCTTTGGTTTCTGTAATCCCGGACCTTCTACGGAATAAATGCATCCTGTCAAGCGATGATTTAATGGGTTTCTAAAACTGCAAAACAAAGAAACTGCTAAATCCAAAGTAACTACGATGATTAGGAATTTTACTATTCGATCATGATCCCACACCTTATGCTAAAGGGAATTTGATTCTCTACGAGGTCCAATTATATTACCTAAAATCGGCTTGACTTTCTTGCCCTACGATGAATCTTTGTTCTGTTTGTATGTTCAAAGGAGGCTTCTTCAAAACGATATCGTCCTCTTCGCTCCACATTTGATTGGTTTCACGTACTGCTGCTACGGCGTAGATCTTAATCATGCCGTGGTCTACCAGTTTCCCAAGATACTCTAAGGAACTTACGTGTATCTTCAATACTTCTTTTTCGCGCGGCTTCACCGAAAATTTGCCCGTGCTTTTCTTGATATATTCGGCGGTAACACCCGTATAGTAAACGGTAGACGCAGATAGGGTGGCGTCAATGTTACGCACTTCGTTCGAATTGTTGTAAATATTAACGACCACGTCGAAATTTTGTCCCCACGGTACAGCATCCGTGTCGATCAGGTCGAATTCCACGTCGTCCTCTTCCTCGTCCGGTATCTCGTATGTCTGATGAGCGACACGTGGCACTCCTCTGATCGCGTTGTACACGGCAAGCCTTTCAGCGACTGTACTTTCAGGGTTCTTAAATTCTCGCGTGATATCCCATAAATCGGTCTCTGCTTTATCGTCATCCGTACCGATTTTTTCGTTACGATCTTTTTACCAGCTCTAATTAGTGAAAAGCAATTAGTGACTCAATTAATAAGACAGGGTATAATGATTGAGCAATATCGATATCAGATATGTTGGGCAATAAATTGAATTCTGGCTAACACTCATGCTCGAAAGCTCAGTTCACCCTTTCGCATCCGTATCTACATTACTGTGTAATAGAAAGAAGCACCTAAAGACAACACCAACATATTCATGAAATCGTTTTTTCAAATTAACCGAACCTATTATCACTGATACTTTCTTAAAGTAGAGAATAATATGAATAATTGCCGGAGAATAAGGATAGAAACGATAAACGGAGTGATCTGCATATCGTTCATAATAAAATTCGTTAAATTTCTTAAAAACACGTTTACGAATTCGATTTATGGGGTAGTTAATCGTGATTTTAATAATAAATTTGACAAAAATAGAATTATTTTACGCCAAGGCGATCAAGGATTGTTGGTGAAACCAACACGCAGCTTCTTAAAAAGTACTATACTGCGAAGACGCAACAGAGTTAACGAAGAACTAGTTCCAAATTTCACACATTCGGTATTTCGGTGTATTCTCCAATAGTACGAAAATGTTTGAAGAAGTCTAGCTTGTTTGTGAAAAGTATGAAAAGCGTAGTAAAAACGGAAAAGATTGAAATCTGGCAGGAAGTATTGTGGACTGACGAGCTTCAATTATTTGGCACGAACAAGCATTAAAATATTTAACGAAGACAAGCTGAATTCCTTCTGAAAATATATTAGTAACTCACTAAAGAATGGAGATAGAGATATCCAACTTGGTATTTTGGCAAAAGGTGTGGGTGACAATAAAGGAAAAATTAGTAACACACAAAAATATAGAATGCTATAGCGGGACCCAGTCGTGCCTTCAGACCCCGCCACATTATTCCGTCAGTTTTAACATAGAAATAGTCGGAAGCAAGCTTCCATCAAGCTTTTCCTCGTTCACGCTAGTCTACGGCTCGATTATGGATGGTGTGAACGAACTCATTGAATACCAAGAACGAGAAGAATATTTTGATGGAACGTTGACTGACGGAAGACTGATATTACACCAAATTTGCTGCCAAGATATTTGAGAAAACGAGGTATGACAAGTACATGGTCATCGCCAAAGTACAGAGCCAAGTATCATTGAACATTTTGGGGGCTATTTCCCCAAATGTGGCGCGATAGAAAACTAGGAATCTCAACAAACGGTCAAATCTACTACAATAAGAAAATGTATAGGCTTGTCACGCAGAATATCATGAAGGATAAAGGTTGTCACATAAAGTTTTAAAATATTTCAGATATTTGTACAAGAAATACCGATAACGTAATTCACACCATTAACAGCATTATTGGCTCTTTCTTTGGTTCCGCCCAGCTGCAGACCACGATATCATTTTTTATATCTAAGGAGAGATTATAAGTTGATGTAAGCGCGTTTTCTTGCTGACCAAGTTACTGCAAAAGTTGTGTGAGTTTGGGAGTGCAATTAAAGCCGAAATGTCTGACTTTCAGCAGATCTGAGTTTACTCCATTTGTACCCGCTGTACTCATTTGGGTAGAGTTCACCGTACTAAAATGAGGACCGCGGATACAAATGGGTTAAAGCCCGAACCAGCGGCACCAAACTCGAAAACTTTAACCAGACTCTAACTGCTCGGCAATCATTGACCTTTTGGTTACCGTTTGTGCATGCGTCAAATTTTTATTTATGCTTTTACGGCCGTATCTAAGCCGACACCAAATGGATACGTAGCGAAAGAAAAAGTAATCTTTTCATGTAGAACTTATCACTGTTCTTCTCTATTTCATCTTTATCTCTAATTTTTAGTTTTTAGTTACCACAAATCCCCAATCCTTTTAACTTTTAACACATTGACTGACATGGCTATCATATTTGATAGCCAGTTATGTTTCCGTTGAGGCTTTGGCCATGAAATATGATAGCCACAATGTATTCACATGTCAGGCCATAGCTATCAACAATTTATCACTTAGACGCAAATCTTGTAGAAGTTTGACTGCTTGCCCCGCGGCGATGTGCTCAAATATGATAGCGATAATCCGTGCTGAAAAACGCGGCTATTTTTTTTTTTATTGCTAGGCAAAAATTTATCATTACCATTCAAAATTTAGTCAGATTAAAAAAAAACTCTTTTACTTAAATTTAATGTTGGATGTTACATATTACGAAAAAATATTATGGTACCCCCAGTGACATTAGCAAAATTGGTTGGGCAGTCAACGTGTTAAAGTAAATACCGATTGCGAATACCCACAAATCAGGTTGCAGAACGACTTACAAGTTAAAGTGGACATAAATCAAATACATTTGAGCTATGGTATAGTCCAGTAAATGGTACGGTTTTGATCTAGTCCTTTATTAGTTTTGAACATTCAAAAAGTAATTTTTTATCCTGTTTATTAAGCCTTTTGGGCTTAATGTCCGTCCGCTACACACATTTAATAATGAAATGGTGTCAAATAATTTTTGATTTTTACAAGTTATGAAATGGTGTCAGTTTGCGTATGCTGGTTTCTTCGTATTTCGTAAAAAATTACGAAGAAGGTGAAGTATTTGTCTATTGGTATCGAAATACGTATTTGGAGTTGTTCAAATCGATGTTGTAAAAATAACAAGAAGCGTTTCATTTGAAAATATCTGCACGTAATTCTTTCCCTTTCGTACGTTTCCGATTTTTCGTAATTTATAATGATTCTGTTAATATATATTTCCGTTATAAATTGCCACCTGCGGTTGTATTAAAATGAAAATTACACATTAAGCAATTGCACGAGGCTGTGGTTTAGATATAGTACTAAAATAATAACCACACCTTCTATTGGATATGGTACGGGTTATTTTTATTATTTTATTCGACATTACAGGTAATAATGCTTTCTTTTAATAATTTCTATGGATAGAATTTAGGTTTTTTAGTATCTGTGCAATACGTTTTCTTTATTATTAAAAACTAATCTGTAAAGCGATAATGTAACTAATAATGTATAATTTTTCTTTGTACTGTATACAATACACTGGGCGACAAAAATTTAGACGCTCGTTGGTATCTTTTAAGATTTTAGTGCTTGAACAATTATTAATTAAATCTGTATAATGATTTTATTGCACTCCATTTATGAGTGTAATCCGTTAATAATAACGTAATTTATTCTCCTAGATGCAATAACACCCCTCGGTTTAGTACATATCGTAAATTTGTACGCAACAAAATCTTAGGCGGGGTATTAGTTTAAATGTGAATATAATTATAATGATACATTGTCAGTTTAGCTGCGTATTTTGCAAGTATCGGATGTGTTATTCGTTTTAAAATTTTTGTGAATTTTATGTAATACTACGTTAAAACTTTGGGGAAAGGTAAACCTTTGTCGTTAGAAGAAAGAGGTAAAGCACTTGCATTGCATCAAGACGGGGATAGTAAATTGGAAATTGTGCGTAGAAATTTCTTAGAAGATCCTGTCAATTATGCTAAACCAAAAAGGACAGGGTCGTCCTAAGGCAGTATCGAACTCATTAGCGTCAGCGAGGACGATTGCCGAACAGGCCTTGGTATCTACCCATGTTCGTACTGTACAACGCATTTTGAAAGCATCTCCTGTTATTTCACCCAAGAAACTGTGAAAGAATCCGCCGTTTTCAGCAAAAGAAGCACGGTTAAAATTTGCGCAAGATCACATAACCTGGTAGAATAAAGGGCAGAAAATTTATTTTTCCGATGAAAAGAAGTTCGACCTTCACGGACCAGACGGGTACTCTTACTATTACCACCATCTTACAAAAGAAACAAAAATCCGAATGAGGAGGTAAATGGGTGGTAACTCAGTTATGATTTGAGCGGCTATAGGACTTGTGAGAAAAGCGACAGTGTTTTGCTTATTAAAGATGGATTTAGCTAAATATGCGGATATGTTGCAAGAAAACGTTTACTATTTATTCGCACATGGACAGGAGAAAAATTTATATTTCAACATGGACAACGCGCCTATCACTACAGCAAAGCAAGTTATTTAATGGTTTAAGGGTGAAAAAATCGAAACACTTGCATGACCAACAATATCATCATCCCTCAATATTATCGAGAATATGTGGAACCAGTTGTCTCGAAAAGTGTCTATGGAGGAACTGAAAAGGTCGATAACTTGAGTGGCTAAATATCGACCAAAATGACGTAAAATCTTTATACAAGTCATATACAATTATTTAAAAATCTAGTTTATTATTTTGTAATATATGCTTACTGTTCATTCTATCAATATAAAAAATATTTTTACAGCATTTTTTTACTGCACATTTACAAACAAAAACCTTATCGTAAAATGTACATATTTAGAATATTCGTGAATAGGAAATTCAACAATTGCGTACTTAAACTGCAACTGATAAAAATTCCTATCAAATGTTTACGTCAACAAAAATATAATACGACCGAGATAACAGATGAGCAATGACCTCAATTACTGTACTATAATTAATTCGCGTAGACTGCTGGCTACTTCACGTCATTGCAAAACTGAATTACTACGAAACAAGGGCAACTCATTTATTTTTGCGTAAGTTATCGTTATTCCCAAGTTTAGTCTGTCACCAAATTGGGAGCACACGTGCGATTATTCCAGGAAAGGAAAAAACAGCGGAACTATTACAACTCTAAACAAAATAGAAAGAACCGCATATCAACTTACTGGTAGTTGCTTATCGTAAGTCTGTTAAATCCCCATTCCGATTCCTCGTCCTCTTGGAAGTGGCAAATATCCGCGTTTATGGCGGCGTATATGTAAGGGGTATCGTAAAGATAACCAACTTCGCCCCTTCTAACCGCTTCGACTGAAGCCGGACCGCATCTATAAGCGACGTCGCTTTCTTCTTGAGGGGTGGCGTCGATCACTTGCCATCCGCCGTAACCCGGTGGTAAATCCGGTCTGGCCATCCAGACGTCGTTCCACACGTGGAAGGCCCAGCACATGTCCGGGTACTCGCCGTTATCCTCCTTACCGTTATCAATCTTATTACCGAACATGTCGAAGTACCTGAGAATAAAAATTTGATAATGCGTGTTCTCAAACAATTAGTTTTTCGTACTTATCGATGCTTAAGGAACAATTAACATCGTGGGCTGATACGTAATTCGTCGTCGATCGACACGGTATACCGAGTGACCTGCAAATCGTTACCGTTACGGCGGAGAATACCCAGCATTGCCCGTAATTCACCGATCTACCGCCCGATCTCAGATATTGTTCCAAAATTGCAATCGAGCCCGTCCATGAATGAGGAGATGTTCCACCAGAGTAGTCGCCGTCCCATCTTCCTTCCAATAAACCTTCACCCTCGGTGGCGTTTACCTAAAGAGAAGAATAAAAAATCACCAGCAAGTCATCCAATGTTTAGCTTTAACGGAGAAGTAGGTAAAAGTTATAGCCAGACCATCATCATCTTTGGATCGGTCTGGACATGCGAACACTGATTTTCTTTCATGGAGTTTTATTCAAGATAAAATTACATTTTGACTCCAACCAACAATATACCATAAAACTTTCAAAAATTTGCAAGTTTCTATAAACAAAGGCTTCCAATTTTAACGCCCAAAATAAACTCGAATCGGTACGAATAGATAGTATTACCACTTGAGAAATGGCTCTTGTAACCAATACCGGAGAATTCCAATCGGGGTAAGGCAAACCGGATTTGTCCAATAGTAATATGCAAGCGGGCAAGACGGCTTCGTGGAACTGACCAAATATCCACCGTTTACCCTTGGGATGCTTGTATGTTCCACACCAAATTTTTCCGTTTTCGTTCATTACGTACTCTTCCCTTTCGTCATCTCTGTCCACGTAAACGCCGTCATCCCTGCACCACGGATTGAAAAGGATATAGATGTTATCTTCGCACTATAAAAGAAAATCGTCAATTGTCCACAAGAATAAAATTCATTTAATACCTTAAACTCTTCCCGTCTATCGTATCTTCCCGAAATACAAGTTTGAATGGTGCAATGCCAAATTCCAACTTGAGCATTGGGTGGTATATGCACTTGCATGGTGATAGTGTTGCCGTCGTGTCTATGCAAAGTCATAAACCATCGATAAATATCTCGCGGTGATTGCCTCTCTCTAATCATGAAAGGCAATACGACTTTTGTGCCCTTGGTGGTATGAGGTTTGGGCCCTCGAATGAAAAATGCGATTATTATAGGCGCCACATATCGAATAGAAAATTTACCGAACCCGAACGCTACCCAGACGATATCCCTCGACTCGTCATAGTACCTATTAAATTGTATAGCGAAATAAAAATTAAACCCTCTTCGAAAAATCGGGGAAGGGTCTTCATCCATAGAAATTAGATCGTAACAGTCCGTATGGTGGTCTCTAGAATTATCCTTCGCGTAAAACTCAATCGCCTCGACTTCTAATGGTTCCATATTTTCTCGGTACAAGGCTAGAAGGTAAGTAGAATAAAGTATCGGTCAACGTAAACGATTAACCTTCCTATACTGACGCACACGGTCTGTGAGACCGACTTATATAGTATAGTATACGTCTTTCATTTTGACGTGAGTATAGGAAGGTTAACAAACTCTGAAACTTACCCATTCAGTTGTAATACGGATGACAATAAAGAATTGCCACCACCTGCCCACGAACAAATAGACATTGAGCTTTTACGTTGGAGCTTTTATAATTTCTTCGAGGAAATATTATACGAGTGTGTACGTCGCGTAAAATAGACACGACCGGAGCAAACAATGAGGTTTTTAGTAACAATATATGTGCTTTCATTCACTTGTAGACTTTCGAAATACCTGCTTTAAGTTCATCTACCTTATTTTAATCCATTATAGTTTAAACGAGTTGAAAATAGATATATTTTTGAAATGTTTACCATAATATTAGATAGTCTGACTAATAATAACTTCAAATAATATGCTCCTTTATTTCCAATAAATTAGGCTTAATCAAACACGGGAAAAAATTAATTACATGTTAAGAACGAAGTTTCATCAATTTTCATTAGTACTTGCTGCCATTCTCTTTACAAGCCTAAAATTATTGACTATCAGTATTAAATTTGTAAAATAGATTTGAATACATGCTCGTTCGTCATCTTCAGTCTGGAAACATGCCTACGTTGTCACTATTTATGAGACGCGAGTAAAGCAAAACGTAACCAATTACCATCCAATTTTAAAATTGTGAGATTTTAGGAACTTATTCGAAGCTATAGCAACATATGAGTTATTTCTTCATTTGGGGAAGCATATAACTGATTCACAACACAATCTTTTTGTAGCAAATCCATAGCCTTCTAGTAAAAGTATATCTTTTACTCTAGAGTATAGGCAGATGACGTTGTACACCGACTTTTCAAAGGCATTTGATAGAATTCATCATGCAATCTTTGGTTCCCTCGTATCTGGATATGCGGATCCAGTGCGTGAGGATTTGTGGCCCTGAGTTTGGATGTATTATTATCACATCCGATGTTTCGCAAGGAAGTTCATCTCTTCAATGTTGTCCTTCGAAAATAGCTCTTAACATTCTTTCGCATTTGTTTACTGTTTCTCATTCTGCAATGTTTGAAACCCAGCTCTCAGATGCATATCACTCAGGACGCCTTATCACAATCTTATAAATTCTTGTTTTTAGTTTCCTGGACACAAAATCCCCTGGTTATGTTTGTTTAAAGTCCTAGTTCTTTCTATCCTCTTTCTTAATTAGTACTTCTAAGTAATCGAAACTGGTGATCTATTCGAAATTGTATTTCCGCTCCATCCCAAAGCACTACTTTAAGCTTTTGATTCGGTTCTCCTTCCGTATTGCCCATTACGATATATTTAGATTTCGGAAGCTCGAATTCCTTTGCTTCTTCAACTATTCCCTTAGAGCTTAGAGTGTAGTTGATAGTGAGCCCTTTGACTCACCGAGAATATTTTTGATATGAACATTTTCTAGATTATTTCATTTTACGTTTTCGTAATAGAAGTTCTCGTCTTGGTACGTCGTCACCATAACCTTCCTCTAATCTGCTTCTAATATTTTGTTATCATATGCAGCTGGTCTACAACTGATAACTACTCTAAGTCGACGGTCGCATAACCCGAATTTCACCTTAAGTCGAATTCTTCAGTTGGTTAGAGCGTTAGAATGCAATTTTAATAACTATCTCTAACTGAAATTCTTCCTAAGTCGACCAATTTGTAGTGGTAGATATCATCTGGATTTATCTTATAATATATCTAACACGTCTTTAGCATTTCTGCTTTAATTTCATTTTTCACTTTAGTTGTTTTCTAAATATTGAATTATATTTATGACTAGGTGACCCGGTAAACTTCGTTTTGTCCAAAATTTTTTTATATAGATAGATTTTTCTTTTTTCCTAAACCTTCGCATAGCAATTACGAACAATCCCGAAGAAGGAAGTATCCAATTTGGTCCAGTCGTTTTCAAGTTTTAAGCATCCGAACAAACCACGATCCATTTTTATATATACAGATTTTTTCTTCCTTCGAGTATGGGGATCCCCATTAATTTCTAAGCTTTTCCTTTGGCTCTCTTCTCCGCCCCAACATAATTTTTAGCTCATCATAGTTCTTCCATTGCTCCAGCTCATGCTCTCCAGCTTACTTATTAATATTCCTGAACCCGTCTTAATATAATGGTTTTTACTTTGACCTCTTTCTATTTGTTTTACTTTCTTGTCTGTTTATTTAGAAATTTTACTATTCATTCCTGTGATTTCATTTCGTTATATTCTACAAACATTTCAAAATCTTTTTCGTAGTTGCTGGTAATCATAAATTTACAATTGTTTGTTTTAGTCATGTTTGTCTTGCATTTTGAGAAAAATGTTAAAATGCATTTAGTGTATTTTGAAATATTGTCTGCTATAATCGATAGACATTTGCATACGTTGGAACCAGTTTTTGTAGCACAATACTTCCACAGCATCTACAGGTGTGTTGAGGAACGAATTTCACACTTGCCATTTAAATTTTGGCAAATAGGAACCGAGAGCATTTGGATTTAAATCAGAACTATATAGAGAGTTGAGTCATCAGTATCTTGCCGTTTTAAGTAAATAATCGACAATTTGTGATGGTAAGTGAGATGAAACATTGTCCTGGCGAATGATGATCCGATGTTTTGTATTATTTTTCCTAATTTCGTTGCAGTTTTCAAACACAAACAAATGGTAGTATAAAAATGAACATTGATCATGCAACCGTCGTCAAAGATAGCCCTAACATGGTCATGATATCGAAAAAGCAATAGTCCTTTATTTTGAAAAACTTTGTGAACGGAAAAAATTTGGTTGAATACCATTAATTTCTGCCTAGATATTTGATTGCTGCATCGTTTCAGAGTGGAATAAATCCAAATTTAATCACCTGTAACGATATTACGAGGGCGATTCGCAAAGTAAGTTCCGTTGCCGTGTAGTGAGGAGTGAGGATATCGATGCGAACACGGTGCTGCGGTGTAGTCTGGTTCAATGTGAATCTGGCAGTGCTAGTGAGAGAATCTTCGGACATTCCTTCGTGCTATTTTGGTCGTTTAAAATGGTTGCTGCAATTGAAAATCGCGTGCCGTTATCCGATTTGTGTGCAAATTACTCAATTAAAAACTAGGTAATAGATAACTCGCACGAAATTCATCACTGATACTACAATGGCTTTATTGTGCTCGAAGTTATTTCCAGAAACGGCGAGGTCAATTGGTTTCCAAAATAATGCGATCTAACTCCTCTGGATTACTTTATTTAAGGTTATTTCAAAAATAAAGCGGATGCCAGTATTCTACAAACACTCCAGCATATGAAAGGTAACATTCCAATTGCCATAGATGTCATAGATCCATTTTTTATTGTGAAAAGTTATCAAAAAATTTTACCTACGCATAATTGCCTGTATACGAAGCTGTGATGGTAATTTGAACGATATTCTATTCCGCGTATAATTGTCAAAGGTCAAACTTTACAGAAAAGATTTACGTTGTTTACTCATAAAACCTATATTTTATTTAAAAAAGAATGCAATGACCGATTGTTGGATCACCTTATATATCCGAAATACTTAGAAATGCTACTTCAAAAATTCCACACCCACAAAGGTAATAAAAGAAACTGAGAAGGAAATCTTGAACTATTTATTTTGTATATAGTTAGAGAATATATACATTGCAACTATATGTAGAAATGAATCATTCATTTTTCCTATTAGATTTAGTTCTATAGATGATACACTTTTACACCTATATACAGATACAATTATCTATTAGAATTTCAATTCTGCTTAGATGGGTCTTTTAATTTAAATAACAATAAATTTACGTGCTAACTAATCTCAAACATAACAAACTATGAACACATTTAATTTGCAATTACATAACATGTTCACTGATGAAAGAAATTCTATTGTCTTTATTCGAAAGCAAAACTTTGTTCGTCAGGAATACTAGATTTATTCCGGTTGTCTTCTAGCACAATTGTTGACTGCAGCAAATCATTTATGGTAACAAATAGATATCTATATTCATAACGACCAGAATCATTCTAAAACAAATTAGGTTTAAACAACAGATAATGAAATGCCATATTTATACTTCAGCCATTTCCAAATGAACGGTTCCCCTATAAAAGTTTCCCTTCAGATAAAATTTCATTCGTAAATGCTTCCTTCCATCTTTTTCGTATACCACATGACTAACATGTTGCCTTCTTCCTCTCCGACTTTCTTCCCCGTATGCAGTAATAGGTAATCCTAACTTGTCTTCAATTCTTGTATCGGCTATGCACTTTTTGTAGGCTTCAGTGTACACGTTATTGGGACTTTTACGCGAAAACAGCTCTTGAAATATTGCATAAAACAAGGTTCCCGTTACAGCAACCCCTAATAAGATAACTCCTAAATATGATGCAGTCTTTGTTGTTTCTTTTACTTTTTTCGCCGAGAGGCTTCACATTTCTATCTAAATCTGAACGTGTAGAAGTCGTTATTGCATTTTGTTTAGTAGTTTTCTGCCTGGCAAGAATTATTGCCGGTAAAGATTTATATTCTAGTAAATATAATTGGCGCTGTTTTAATAATGGGTATAAAATTTTAGAAATCGTCATTTTCGTCGCAACATTTAATACTGGTCACAACTTTTGCTAAAAGTTCTTAATTCTAAAATAAAACAAATTATCACAACCAACCATAACCTATACTATACGAATGATTAATACTGTCAATGCGGCTGCGACATATAGGCCACCCATTTAGCGCGCAGTTAAAAACGAGGGCAAATTGAATAATATTCATGAAAAAGTATAAAGAACTTCCTAGTGTTATTTTTCTTCATGGTATATAATGAAAAGTCATTTAATTTTATCACTAAAACATTTTTACACAATGAAATACAAAAATAGTATAATATAATATCGATTTATGCAACCATTCATTAAACATCACAAAATAATGTGACAGTAATGTCAGAATAATACATTTTACATAACTTGGGAATCAATTTATTACTGCTTTTCCTTAAACTTTAACCGTAGTTTATTAATAAAGAAATAGGTAACCCTAAGCGAGTGTCGTCTGTTTCAAATTCGCGCCTTAGAAAATAGTAGTTTCCTTTATCTTTTATTGCCATGCCTGACGGAGATTACACTTCCCTTTTTTCTTTTCTTGGGTATTTTTCTACGTTTATTCCAAAGTAGTTCTTTTTAGAGCTACTACATCGCCCCTCATTCTTTTAAATGAGTTACTTATTGGGTATGATACAACAAACTGTCGATTATCCGGACCCCCAATACCCGCATCCTCGATTATCCGTAGTCGAGTTTTGGTCTTTCTTTCAGAATTAAATACAATGAATAGTCATTTTCGGTATTTACTTAACTGTTTCTGAACAAATTTTCAGTACGTACATTGCCACGAAGGGAGACAAATGCAGATTAGGGAACTATATTTACACATATTTTTAATCATTTTATGAGATAGAGAACCTGTAATCTACCGATAAAAAATGTATATTGAATAATAAATACATAAATACATAAATAAATAGAAGTGTAAGTACGAATATCCGAATTTTCGCTTATTCAATCAAATTCCGATCCTAAATAAACGGGATAAAAGACATTTCGCTGTACTTAGTGCTATTCTTTGCAATTTTGTAATCAATTTAATAAACAAATTTCAAATATGAATATCCCTTCTTAGATATTTTCCGGCATAAGAAAAGATTAATTGATCGTTTTCGAAACTAAGCAATGCATCTTCAAAGGGAAATCGTCGAGGAGACTAGCAGTAATGGCTAGAGAACGGTAATTCATATTTAATACGCCCTTATATATATAGTCAGCAATCTATGTGTGTGTTTATGCAGAAATAGATTAAGTGGGTGCATACACAATTTTTTCTTTTTCTTTCACTATGAACATCTGTGCGATAAGGTTATTTCGTTGTGTATCAATACTATATCTGTATAAAGCGGCATACATAGTTGTACTGGTAATTTTTGCCACAAGTCTCTTGAAAACCCATGCCGTTTACTGGTGACTGAAGCGGTTGTTGATATTTGAAAGAGAATAACACATTTTCATGGACGCCACTGAGTAGGTCGTTCACCTAACTTAATTCGGTGTAGCCAACTTTGATTGTTCCAACGTTGCACTCGAAATAAGGGAACGATCATTTCGGCTCACCCGGTACAATAGGCAACTGGCATGAATTGAATATCACCGTTACATGGATTTTGATCTTTAAGGAAGATTTTGTACATTAAATGTGTAAAGAGGCAATAAACAATACAAGATAAATATTACACTGTGGATAAATATAATTGTCCTATTTACAATTTACAGCACATCGTGATCGATAGTTATTTTTTGATTAAAGAACTTATTATCGCGAACACATCAATTGATAAAATACCCTAATATTGAAGATAATTATTATAATTACGAAAATTTAATTAACATAGAGAGATTCTATAATTTAAGCTATCCTTATATTCTAATTCGCTCTGTATATGGTGTGAATAGTTCCAGTATGACATATGACGCAAGCGCAAGTGCACTTGACATTTGTTGACATTTGACAGTTCGCTGAACAGCGAATAGTCATTTTAAAAATAGAATAGAAACACATCATGTTAAGTGCTTTGAACAAATTCTAGTAGTCGTCAACATGGACTGGGTAATTTCGGACGAGCTATCCCTGACCGTTGGGCATGTCGTAGGTTGGGTTAGTGCAGGTGCCATGATAGTTGGTGGTGTTATCCCCTACATTCCACAGTATAGACAAATTAAAAGGGAGAAGAATGCGGAGGGTTTTTCGTTACTTGTTTGCCTGGCACTTCTTATAGCAAACACGCTAAGAATTTTGTTTTGGTAAATATACACATTGGCTGGACTTGGTTTGTAGTTTTTATTATAATCATTATTATAGGTTCGGTAAACACTTTGAATATCCACTTCTTATACAAAGTATCATCATGAACGCTACCATGTTCGCTATGATACATCTTTGCGTGCGTGTACGCAATATTAATCAGTTATCACAAGCACGTCAAAGAATATTTACAGGTATTTGTACGGTCTCTACTTACATGTCCCCCTAATTGTATCCATCATTCAATTACTAAATAAAAACTTATATTTAGAGAAGAAGTAGCGGCTACTGTCTCTATCTGTGTCCTAAATTCTATTATGTGCTTTTTTTCTGCTACTATATGTGTACATATTTTTGACAGCTAAACCCAGCGAGGTGGTCAGATTACTTCAGTCGCAACCCCCACGCTCGTCGCACAGTATTTGCGGTAAATTAGCTTGCACGATCTGCTTGTAACGCGGGTTTTAGTTAGTGAATGTGTACTATTGCATGGCATGGGTGGGCAGGCTACTACTAAATTTAAGGCTAAAATATGGTACTTTCGATCCAAATCTCCAATTCATGCACCCTCATACTGGCAAAACAAAGTCTCTTCATTTGGCGCTAAATATATCCAATTTATGATATTGTAAAGTGACAAAGTTTGTTAGTCTGATTGATAACCTCTTAATCCTTTAACGTTCTATATTATCCATATCTCAATGTACATAGACAGCACTTGATCTGAACTTTAGTCTCTCTATTAGTAAATGTAAACACTGATTGTAAATAGAGATAAACCTAGAGGGTATGTGTATATGAGTAAGTTGCACACCTAACAAGTATATATTTATTTTTTCCTTTGTATGCTTCAAGTTTTATCCAATTATACAAAACCATTCACGTCGCAGTTCGTGATTAATTGATTTTGTAAATTTTGTAACCTTCATGTAACATACCATTCATACATCAATGCAGGTGCAATCAATCATTTCTAAATTGTCTAACGATACTTTTCACATTTTAGATTTCCACTTAAAGGATTTCTGGAACTGGTCTGACTTCCATTCATACTTAGAATGCATGATCGTATTTTCGATTTTTACTTCGCTGCTCATGTACCTTCTAATGGATTATATAATATTCGTTGAAATTGTCGGCTTTCTCGCTGTTTTTACGGAAGCAATGCTAGGTACACCGCAGCTAATAAAGAATTATCGAAGTAAATCAACTGAAGGAATGAGGTAAATATATATAGATCAAAACAGTATAAAGCATAATGCAGCAGCGGGTGACAATGAAACTTGGCTGGGCAATTACAAGGATTAGTCGCGTATATCAGCCATAGATATACGAGACATACGAACTATTGCTGCTATCCTTATAACTCCCCTCCAACACATCATCACGACCCCACGCTGCAATAATGATTTGAAGTCCATTTACTTGTAAAGTGTAACTTTTTTATCTGTTCGCGAGAGCAGCATAATGATGGTGTTTTTCTGGACATGCGGGGACGTTTTCAAGACGTTATATTTCAAAATTCGCGAAGCACCACTGCAGTTCTGGGTGTGCGGCTGCATCCAGGTCAGTATCGACGTCTTGATCCTGCTGCAGGTGTACATGTACCGGGGAAACACGGAGCCGGTGCGGCGCGGATCACACCGAGGGGATTGAGTAGTTATTATTTGGACGCACGACAAAACCCAGCCTATGATGATGAACGAGGAGCAACGTGACGCCGGCGCTGGCAGCGAATCGAATGGGAAGCCGGTCGCGACCGAAATAGGTGTTAATGAGCAAAATATCGACGATAAAAACGTCCTCATTATGAACAGCAGTAATAACAGCAACGGTACCAACGACGTTAGGAAAGTTTTATCCATTTTTAATACTAGCAGCGTCGGATGTGACGATAATGGCGACGATTGTAAAGATTTCGATAATGTAAATATGATGATAGAAGGTGCGACGGATTATTCCGTCAACGGTAATAATAACGTTAATAGTAATTTAGTTAGTAAATTCGCGGGCGAAGAGGTTCCCCGTGCCCAAGTCGTCAATGCGGATATTCACGATAATCGTGCCGCAAACTGCAACGGTCACAAGACGCCCGCGGTCCTCGTAAAGAATAACGGAAATTGTGATCATCGCAGTGCATTTAAAAAATCTATAACTAATATTAAATGTAATCGTTACGTTGAATGTGGCGTGTGCCACAATTCCGGTAGTAAATTTAGCTTTAAGAAACCTTCGAATAAGGTCAGCGTACTCATACACAGACATAGCTTATGACATACGCTTATTGTTTACGTTTTATCTCCCGTCGGCGTTTATAACGAACGAAGAAAAATTGCACGATTTTCACGACCAGTGCGTCCCTCGCTATACGCGACTAAATTGTTATCGTTTTTGATAATCTTCGACTCGTTCGATCCTACCAGAATCGAAATAAGTTAGTATCGGCAACGGCACTCTAAATATTTGCAACTTTTTTCATTCTTTTGCTTGGAAAGTGCTAAAAACCAAAAACATTTCTGCGGAAGAAGGTCGAGGAATATACGCCAACAGTATTTGCAACTATTAGTTAATAAGCGAAATCTGCCAAATGTTTATCTACCCTAGTAGGTTGTACCTATTCCTTACGGATATGTTTTAGTTTCTAATTAAATTAATTTAGTGATAATATAGCGGACAGCTGAAACGGTGCCGCCTTAACGTAGTATTAAATAGAAAATTAAAAAGAAGCATTTTTAAACTACCACACGATTTTAAACGTGATTTTTACAAACGAATGCTTATACAAATTCGTTTAAGTGATAAGTTAATCCATTCCCTTTGCGGTTTTCGTAAATGTTAATTGCGAAAGTAATATTAAAAGAAATTGTCGACTATTGGAGGAAAAGATAAAAAGTTTCTCCAATTAAATATAGGGCAAGCAAATGCCAACGAGGAAATATACAAGAAGTACATGTTTTAATAAATTTCATTCTCCTTAAGGCTCTGAAATCATACTCTATTATCTACATAGATTATGGCAGAATTAAAGTAATTTTAAAATATGAAGTTGCATGTTTTTGGTTGCAATTTTCTCATAAACTGGTAATATTTCTAATTATTAGCCCGTTTTTTGCTACCAAATTTATAATACTTTCTAGAATAATTCTAGACCATCTGAAAATCATAAATGATAATTAATTAATTGTGAAAAACATATATGCGTACAGATTTATATACTGTAACTTCCTTATAATTTACTATAAGGATTTCATTTGCTAGCCTGATTAAAATTGTGTATATATTAATTTTCTTCCATAAAAGCAGAAACTGTATCATATATATGTACATTCCTTCTATTTCTTTTTTCTTAAGAAAGTTAACCATAGATAACAGTTATAATGGAAATAATAGAAGTAAAAACGCTTATGTTAGTCTTTATCGATAGTTACAAGCACAAGCGCAAAATAAATGAAATTTGTTTAGCGCTTCTTGAACTTTAAGGTTTGTGCTACCCCACATCGACAACGTTAATAAAATGTACTGTACTGGTACTATCTAACTACAATATTCACTTCCATGGTAGAGCACGTGCGGACTATGTTCTAATCAACTTTATTGTTTTCATTTCTGTGATTGTACCAAAAGAAAGAAGCTGTTAAAGGATTGTCTTATTCATACATATGTGTACCTTTAGGTATGTGTGATCTGTATGATCGATAATTGACGTTACAAAAGTATACTAGTCTTCTATATTTTTATAATATGTACCTAATGTAATATGTATAAGTGCGTACTGATAAGTATGTGAAGTAAGTCTTGCCCTCTATCAGATTTGCTTTTCCCTTATCTTCCCTTTTTAATTCGATTGGTTAGTCATTGAAACAGTCAACTGTAAGAATTATAACTTTGTACTCTTACTGATGTTACATGCATATGAAGGTATATATTTACGCACAAGTTTTTCAATTTTTTTCTTTATTTAGTGATTAGCGATCTAAGAATCGAAAGTATATATGTATGTATTATAGTAAATACGCGATCGCGAATCTACTAATTATTTCCTAATTCTTTTTCTTTATATAAAAGTGAAATGCACGTAACATCATCTTCCACACGCTAGTGTTCCACTTAAAAAGGATGAAAAAGAATGATATTGGAAAAAGATTGTGATTTATAAAATTGTTTAGTTCCGCTTAGTATTTCAGAGCAATAAACATTAATTCGTCATTCTTTATTAAATTTAACGAGTGTAAATTTTATAAATAAACATTATTTCATCTTAACCTGCTGTTATTTCTATACTGTTAGATAAATAATACTCATTTAAATATCGCGCAAATATGTTTCATTTACGAAACAATAGTCGTTCCGTAATTGAGCCCAAAGTCTATTGGTGTAAACACTGCATGCTTGTCAAAAATTTGACTTGGGCAAACGCTATATATATCTTCGGCTGCCGAACACATATTTTAAGTTGACATATTCTACGCCAGCCACATGCGAATGTATCGCTTGTACATTGATTATTATTACGTGTATTTGAATAGTCTTTTTCGGACGCATATATGCGTCCAAAGTGATAACTATAGTTAGGCTGTTGACAAAGTAGAGATAAAAGTTCTAAATTTTATTATTATTATTATTTGTCCATTAGTAATTTCAGTAACAAATAAGATAGTGTCAACAGTGTTTTGGTATGTATCGCGCGTTCAGTGTATGATGTTCATTGTGCAGTACTTTAGTGTTGTACACTGTTCGTTGTGTGGTGTTCGTCTTGGGTATTAGCCGGATTCGCTAGTGATACTGAATTGTCCAGTATTTCACTGAGGATAGCCGAAATACGTATCTTGATTTTTTCCGTAAAGATAAAAAGTAAGGGTTATTTTATTTATTTTATATAGCAATTTTAATTACGCTACGAAAAGTAAGGAAATGCCACTGGGCGGGCCAGGAGCAATACCGTATACGTATGTATGTATATGTTTGGGTGGCTCCAAATCCTTCCATTGAAGAAGTAGAAAGGGTAAACGATAATGGAATGATTAGAGTTTGTTAAAAATCTGGATAACGTGTTCGCATTAGGTAGTGTAAATCGGACTGATGCTGTCACTCCTGTGAATGTTATTATTCAATGATAACGTTATCATTGAATGATAAAATTCGGAGGAGTGACAGCGCCAGTCCGATTTACACTGCTTAATGATAACACGTCATCCACCTTTTAGCAAACTCTAGTAATGATCACTGAAGTATTCAGCATTCATACTTCCGAGGTTCCTAATGGGCCAACCACTGTATTGACACAGGATTTGAAGTTTTACTTCCTATCCGTGAAGAAGGTATGTTTAATGAGATTGGCTTCGTTGGTTGGATTTGAACCGGCGACCTTTGGGTTAAGAGACCGATATGCAAACAAGCGCTTTCATGTTTTGAACTACGCAAGAGCTTCTGCTATAAACTGATGTTAGTTCCCATTTTTGAGAACAGTAAGATGGTTTTATCCGCGTGGCCCATCTGCGTTTCTTCTTGGTATATTTTCCATTGAATTATCTTTGAAGTTTAAAACTATGTAATTACCTGAAAATCTCCAAGCATATTGAAAAATATTAATATTTTATATTTAAAAAATATAATGTTGACGACGGTACAAATTTCCTTTTGTAAAGATGGTGGCTTGTTCAGCAAAATATAGGAAACTAATTGTAAGATGAAAAGTTAACGATTCAATATTATATCCAAGTTGTTCATATTGGAACGTAGCCTAAGCAACATAGGTTAAGTGTTGTCCACATAACCAGTCATTCTTGGATCGATTGTATTCGGTGCGCCAAATTAAGAGTAACGTCTTTATGCAGTGCTTTCCAGCGGTTTCGAGCTGGATTACGACGGGGGCAGGAAATATCGTTTCTGCTTTCTGCGTATACTCTAAAGATCAAACGGCATTTTCTTTTACAGAGCAAATGGATGTGAGATGTAAACACAAACGCGGAAAAATCAGCGCATACATTCGGAAAAAATGGTAGTGTAATGAAGAATTGATAACCATACAACTACAACTGTTATATTTTCAAGTCTTCACGATTCTCTATGATGTTTGTTTTGTAAAGGTAAATCACCACATACAACATATTCTGTACTCTCTGTTTAGTTGCATGAATACTACCTAATATCAGTTTAAAGAGCAGTCACTTCATTTCTCAGAAACTCCTATGGAAAAAATATATCTGGCATTAGTTAAATCTTGACATTTAAAATGTCTAATTTTTTCGAACCCAATTTCCATTTGCCCCAGTCTAAATTCAAGTATACAGAACCAATGAAGAAATAATTTAAAGCATGGATACACACACATCGATTCAAACTGCCTGTGATCCCACAGATGCTCATTACTGAGAGGTGAGGCTTCATTCAAACAAGCATTATTTTCTATTAGTGGAGCTTGTCATTTCTCTCATTTGCTGCTTTATCTCTAATACATGTAGATGTATGATAATATTCAATTGTTTATGACCAAAAACTGTTTATTGTGAAAGATAACTGAAAAACATTGCAAAATTTCGTCTATTTAGGGAACATACAAGACAACAGTGAAAAAAATAATGAAAATAAAACATGTGCATATTTAAAAGCGCAAAATATTATTGAAACTCACAGAAGTTCTGGGTAAATAAAGATGATATAATTTGCTCAAATCTGTTTCGTTAACCGCCGGTCTGGTCGAATGGTTAGGTCGTCAGACTGCAATGCTGATGGTCTGAGTTCAAAACATTGACTAACCCAGCAGGTGGCTTACTTTACTATTAAGTTTGAGCATCGCGTCACCATCATTTTTAGATAGATTGGTATGTGGTAACCGGGTATGAAAGCCAAGATACAGGCTTCCCGATGTTTCATCCCACACATCATTATCAATCCCTCGTTGGGTTCTAACGCCTCATCCTTATTATTAGTCCATTAACTGTTTTAGTTTTACGTCTAAATTTAGACTTTCGAAGTGATACCACCGAATTGTATACTCCTCTTCAAGACATTGCGGACGCAAATAGCAACATACGAAAAAAGTAGCTTTTTAGAACGAATTAGTATAAGGAATATTTAAGGGCTTCTCAAGGATGCCATTTCTCTTATGTTTATACACTGTAAACTTTAGCGTTCTTTCATTATTGTTATTTCAGTGCACAATTGGATATAATTATTCTTTCGAGATGTCGTCACGTTCGAAAGAGAAAGTAACGGCGATGTTCCGAAAATTATTCAAATCGTCGTCAAAAGACGGCGAAGGTTCGAGCAAGCAGCAGAGCGAACCGCCTTCTACCGGATCACCGGCGCGTCGATTACTACGAGGATGCAGAGATTCCGTTTCCCCAGCCGCAACTTCCAGCAGCCCCTCATTCTCAACTTCGAAGACGAGTAGGAAAGCAAACGAAGAACCGCCGTGGAGTAAAACGGTACGAGCGAGACGGCTCATGAAGGAATACAAAGATCTACAAAATATACAGAATTCACGTGCCGATCCGGTGTTTACGGTAGAACTGGTCGATGATAATTTGTTCGAATGGCACGTGCGGTTGCATCGCGTCGATTCGGAAAGCGATCTTTCCAACGACATGAAAGAATTCGCCATAAACTATATTCTTCTGCATCTTATCTTTCCCGAAAATTTCCCGTTCGCACCGCCGTTTATGCGCGTTATTTCGCCGCGGATCGAGAAAGGATTCGTGATGGAAGGCGGAGCCATCTGCATGGAATTGCTTACGCCGAGGGGTTGGGCGAGCGCGTACACCGTCGAAGCTGTGATAATGCAATTCGCCGCGAGCGTTGTTAAAGGTCAGGGCCGAATACAACGAAAGACGAAAGGACAGAAAGTATTCAATCGACGGACGGCCGAAGAAAGTTTTCGATCCTTGGTAAAAACCCATGAAAAGTATGGGTGGGTGACACCTTCCCTAGCTGATGGCTAAACGGGCAGGGTGTATTGGCGACGATGTCTGCCCCGTACCGTTCGAACACTCCGCCAGCACACTCAACGTTCAATTCAATTGGACTATGCTCCAACTATACGATGAAATGAATCCGTTCCCAAGATTAAATAGATCGATAAATAAAAGAATAAGTAAGAAATTTTCAGAGATATTTTTTGAGAAGTATTATGTTGTTATCTGAACCTTCAGATTCTCAGATTTAAAAGGAATATAATATAATATAATATAGGTGTACCTGTGTATATCATAGATTGTGACGGACCTAAAAACGTCCAGCTTCTCAGATAATTTTATTCCATGTAATGCGTGCATTAAGAACTGCACATATACCATATATAGACATTAGT
This sequence comes from Chrysina gloriosa, assembly GCA_038088585.1. Taxonomy (NCBI): domain Eukaryota; kingdom Metazoa; phylum Arthropoda; class Insecta; order Coleoptera; family Scarabaeidae; genus Chrysina; species Chrysina gloriosa. The sequence continues at coordinate 16,041,145 of CM076089.1, read as the reverse complement.
AAACTAATACAATATAATCATAGCTATAATCAAGTTATATAAGACTGCATTGGATAATGTTTTTAATCTTTTGAAAGATAATTGCTACACATTTTTATAGCTGGCATGAAATCGATTGTCGTGATTTATTTCTTATTATTATTTTGTACTCAGCGTTTTTTTTCGCTTGTTAACTTAAATTGACAAAAAAATTTGAGAAGGTCGTTACACGGTATAAAATTTTCTGAGAATTTTCCATTTCTTGCACTCTTTCTGGAAACAAAGGTGCATGTTCAAATCGTCTTTCAATAAAGTGGCACATTTTAGCTGTAGCTTTCTTAATTACTGTTGTTGCAAGAAATATATGAAAGAATTATTTTGCGCAATTATTTTATTTGAGTTTCTTGCTTAGCTGTAACTCTTCAGAAATTTCTGTCATTTTTTTCCTTCGATTTAAGAAATCTATCTTTAAACAGTACAGTCGATTACACTACGAACAGTACGATTACATGAGCGTTACAGAATAATATCTAAATTACGATAACTTTTAAACTTTTAAGCATTACAAGCGACAGTTGTCCCCTTTTGCAATGCTCATGTAATTGAAGAATTGCAACTAATGATGTTAAATGTAACTCTCGTTATTGAAGAATGGTTTGTATATGCTGTATGGATAAATTATATTCGGTAAATGTTACATATAAATGTTTCCGCATAATACGTGTTATTCTTAGATATGTATGTATGTATTCATTCGCTTCTATGTTATCGCTGGGGGTAAAGAATTTGCTGACGTCAACGGAACGATATGCTCTCTGATGCACCGAATATATGGTATGTTATGTCTTACACAATTTCGATGTTGAAAGGTGTAACACGTTTTTACTTTCAATGTTTATCGTTGTTTCTCGATATTTCCAAATTGTATTGAATTTCGATTACTGGAAATTTCGGCTATCGCCGTCTTGCTGGATTACAAAAATGTTGCTTTATCGATTCGCCTAGGCAGTTTTTAATTGTGCTTAATTAGAAAACTACTTTCACTATTCGCAGACGCGCGTTTCGCGGTCATACCGCTCATCAGTGCGACTGTGTGAAGTAGTTTTCATTTCTATAGAAGCTCTATATAAGCCCGGGTGTTAAATGTTCGTACATATGAGAGTTCAATTACGAAATTCGGTCATAATGTACTAATTGCGTATTTTTGATTCTACAGAAGTAGACAACTTGTCTACTTCTGTAGAATCAAATAGCTGCAAAAATGCGCAATTAGTACAGTTTTTAATTATCAAATATCGAATTAAAATATATGAACTGGTGATGTCAAATAGACCAGTGCACAGTTTGATAAAAGTGGGTACATAATTAAAGATAAAGTTAAGAACTACTCTATGCGCGTACGCTTGCGATATTGAATTTACAAAAGCGATAAATCAAAGTAGAACTTTCGTGTTCGTTCGTATTGACGTGCTGATGTATTATAATACAAAAAGTGTATCAGGACGGCGTAATTTATAAGAATATCTAGTATATAGTCGTTCAAGGTAATGAGAACAAAAAGAATAATATGCTCAGGACGTTGTTGTCTTTTTTATATCGATGTTATACTTTCCACAGTATTACTAGAACGTGTGATGAGCGTAACGTTTATTTTTGATGATATTATAAAAGTGAATATTACATTGGTTTTATTGTCTTCCACTGGCCTTCGTTTTAGTTTGTTTTCGACAAATAGTTAGAAGTAAATATGAATGTTGAAATAAATGTAATAATATTCCAACCGATGAGTTTTATTTATGAATCACATTAGATATTGGTTCATGCATAGGTATTTCTATTTCGGTAAGGTACGTTCTGAATATGCTAGCCTCATGTCTTATCACTACGTTTTACATGTACTAGTCTTTCTTAATGATTATCCACTATTTCCTACTTCCAGGATGGAACGAATACTCTTCTTGCAGTTGTTCAACAATCTTGTCAGGCACGACAAAAACCAGCATGGGCTTCAAATTATGTATTCAATTATTTTATCCTCACTTTAATGTGATATACGGGAGTGTATATTGTCCGCTTTATATATATCTATATATACAGGAAACAAAGACGATATATTAATTTGCTTTTGTTTAACAACCTACATCGCACTTTATGATTATATCAAAATTATCAAAGCGTTAACGTTAGTCTGGCTGGCCAGTTATACTTAAATATGACTAGCAAAACGTTCAATTCTATATTTATATTCTGTTTTATCACCTCGTTCCTTACAACAACGTTCCTTGCTGTAATAATCGGGTCCGTTCTCTACATCGCTCTTCGTCCCTTTAACGCCAATCTTTATAGAAAAGCGTTATGGTATTTAATGACAGTGGGCTACGGACGTAAAAATTTAAAAACCAAAATATCAATGGAATTAATCCGAAAATTTTGTAGATGTAGCTTTCGTGACGGATTGGTGGTCGCTGCTAGAGTTAAACATATACATGGATAAACACGATTTTTATAAATATTTCGGTAAGGAACACGCCCTACTGGTAATAAATCACAGTTATGACATCGATTGGCTTCCGTTATTGTCGATATGCGCCCGAATGAATTTATTAGGGGTAAGCTTCGCAAACGTTTATTCGTTTTTATCGACTCTTGTATTTCAGAACTTCAAATTTTTCCTCAACAGATCACTGCAGTACATTCCGATATTGGGTTGGTCCTTCATTGTGACCGAGTACGTGTTATTGCACAGGTCTTTCGACAAAGATAAAAAAATCATAGGAGAATCCGTCAAGAACTTCGCGAGCTATCCATATCCTATATGGGTTAAATTTATTAAAAAATTGATTTTCATTTTTATGTTGACGACTGGCTTTTAGCTGCTGCTATATCCGGAGGGCACTTCGCCTACGGAAGTGAAGGTACTAAAGTCGCGTGCGTATGCAGAAAAGATGAACTTACCCCAATTGGAGCATCATCTACAACCGCGTACGACTGGATTTGTTACCACGCTAAAGGAAATGCGCGGTCATATTTCAGCGATTTGTAACATAGAAATCGCTTTCAAAGGAAAGCCCAATTAAGCCCTGTTGCTCCAACATCCTGCGCGGGAAGCAAATGGTTACTGACGTTTATATTAAGAGAATCGCAGAAGAGAATATTCCGATAGGAAATGCACAGCAAGAACACTTCTTGAGGGAAATATTTTGCGTAAAGGTTTCTTACTCTTTATTGTAAATTACCTCCAGTTACATATTCATGATACATACACAGTAAGAGTAAGAATGGTCATAGGATATAAACACTATGATTTTAGGACAGATTGCTTGCTAGTCACATGAAAACTGGATCCTTCTTTGCTACATCTGATATTCCAGCTGAGAGCCACTTCAAATTAGAAAGGCCCTTATATGTAGTGGTACTATTTCTACTTTGTTGTACTGTCACTCTGGCATTAATGCTGTACTTGCTACTGTTTGTTTATAAAGTGTACGGGTTAGCGATATCTGTATATTTGCTCTTGGCAATCTGGGGTTGTAAGTACATCTGCAAGTCGCATAATTTTTAAAGGAAGTACATAATATAATTGCTTTTTAGGTTTGAGTGTTGTATTTAATTCTGGAACTAGAGCGACAGTTATAGAAGATCATCGAAAGTAACTGCTTTGTAAAATACACAATATGTATTCATACATTATTTTGTATATTAAACATACCCTCCAATAATCATATTATTCATTGTCAGTATAAGTGTCTCACTCTGATGATATACCATTGCTGGTAAAATTACAACTGTAGTAAAGTTGATTTCATGAAGGAATATCCATTTTGCTTAGTCTAAAAATAAAATCCAATAGATGCATTTGAACTTTCACCTCAAGTGAGTTGCTTGTAATGTAAAATCCAGGAACGCCAGCTTGTTCCAAAGTCTGCTGTTGATCTGTAACCTAAGATAAAATTTCATATTTTTTAGGCCTTGGTTGGTTTTAGGCTGAAGATAAATGAGAAATGTTCACTGACAAGTAACAGAGAATCGATTACCTTTTGATCTAACTGAAGCACCAGTGACATATCAAACTGTTTAAGTTCTTCTTTTTGCTCCACTTTCATTTCATTTAATCTCTTTACTTTTTCTTCGGCGGTCATGCCCATTGTATCTAAGACTTGTTGTTCGTCAACTAAAAAAAGTCAATCATATCTCATTCATGCAGGCACATTAACAACTACATACTTTTCATTTTATTCAAAAATTGCAATCGCTGTTGTAATAAATGTTGTTCCGTAACGTGCTGTATTTCCATTAAACCTTTTGCAATTTCAAATATAGTATCGTTCAATAGACAATTTGCTAGACTCGATAATAACTCGTAGGGTATCCTCATTTGATACTTACTGGAATATAAAACAATATTTACATACATCATTCCTTCTAGTATTAACATATTCAGAAGTAGTTATTTTACTTACGGTGGTAGATCCCTAGCCATAGTTTGCAGCTGGTCTACTAAGAAATATAGTTTCTTTTGTAAAATTTCTGGTGCATCCATGATTAAGAAATTAACTTTTAAATGTACACCTTAGTTAAATCTTAATTTTACCTTAATTTTCACATCTAAATTTTTAAATACTATACCTCCTTAACAGTACGTTTATTGAGGTTAGGAGATCCATTGACTTTGGGCCCCCTTTCTTTGTTATGCAACTAATATTACACTTTTGCTTGCCTGCTGCTGTAAAATACTTTAAATAAGATGACAAACCCCAAATCCTTAAAGTAGGCAATCAATATTACACGGAAATAAAAACCATCTGGATTTTCATTTTTCTCATTTGATTTAAAAGATAGTAAAACTTGTACAAAATGGTTATTCCTCTATTATCATCAGAGAAACCATCCATAGAAACAGTCAAATATGCATTATTAAATGGCAACAAAATCCTGAAGCGGTATGAAGACATCATAGATTCCTATGTTTTGGTAAGGTAAATTTCCCTCGACTGTACTTACACACTTAAAATATATTCACTTTTCAGGATTACTATGTTTGCTCACATTGGAATAAATTACCCACCTCATGGAGATCCTTTTTGCGAGTACATTACCTGCAGATTTGGAAGTACTTCTCGACTTCACCAAACTTTCTCTGTAATGTTGTTTGTTTCTGCTAGACCTTTTTGTATTATTAATACAACTGTTTTAGGCATCGTGTAATGCCTTTAGAGATACAATGTTTACGTGTGTTAGTGAAATACTTAGCCATTCCTAGAGATAATATAGGGAACATCTCAAAGCTAGCAGGTCCTAAGACTGGTAGTAATTTAGATCGAACCAACAAAATTGAGAAATTATTATGGAAACAAGTTCAAAAGAAAAAGCAACACGAAATAAAAGCATTTGCCCAAGTAGCAATTCCCTACACAAAGTATAATTATGTAATTCTATAATGTTATTTTTTGCAGCTCATATATAAAACTGCAAAAGATTGCGATTGCCAGTATCTGGTAGATGTTGGGTCAGGTTTGGGTCATTTAGATCGTCTTTTGGCCTATGGTTATGGGTTAAAGGTGTGTGGCATAGAATCCAATGAAATGTTAACTGTTCATGCTAGGTACGCAAATAATCATTAAGATATACATATATGTAGTTATTAAAATTGTACCTAAGTAGCATAAGTATTAAGTGGTAACTATTTACTCCAAGTATTTCGTAGTTAAATACGTCTTTCCAATTATTTTAGGCAGCTTGATTGTGCTTTCGAAAAGCAGGTTCCATCATATGATTCAAGCTTTTTGATATCAAAAGATGCCCCGTTCATATAAATCAGTCGATAAGTTCTAACACCGATAACGTGGAATTTTGTGAAGTATGTGTTCTTTTGAATTCATTTCTAAAATGTATCCAAAAATATTATCAATTATAGCTGGTTGAAACAGTGTTCGGGAAAGAGGTATCATTCGGAATAGTGGGATTGCATCCTTGTGGTGATTTAGGACCTAAGTTATTAAGATTGTACAGAACATGTCCTAATGTCAAATTTATTACCATAGTAGGTTGCTGTTATATGAAGCTAACAACTGCTAAGTAAGTGAAGCTCTGGAAAATACGATGGCGATTCGTAAAGTAAGTTCCGCTATGTCTAGCGGTGTAGTCTGGTTTAATGTGAGTCTGGCTGCTGTAATTGTTATCCGATTTCTGTGTGGAAAAAACATGAAGACTGCTCAGATTCAGCGTGAATTTTGCTCTATTTATGGTGAAAATATCATGAGAGACAATGTGGTTAGAAGATGGTGCCGTCTGTGTTCATCATGAGAACAGAGTAGCAGACCAACTATTGTGACGGATGAACTTTTGGGTACTGTCGAAGAGAAAATCGTGAAAATTGGCCATTCACAATCACAGACCTGAGTGCCTTTTTCCCTCAAATTTTACGTATAATATTACAGCATGGCTTAATTCACAGGCGGCAAAGTTCTATGAAGACGGCATTAAAAAACTGGTCCATCACTATGATAAATGTCTCAATCTTAATGGCAACTATGTAGAGAAATAGCTGAAAGTAGCTTTAAGCTGAATATAATAAAAACCTCTTCACGTATTGGTGTTTTTTAATAACTAAACGGAACTAACTTCACGAATCGCCGTCGTATACATAAATTATCAGATTATGAATAAAAGAAAAGTAGGAGTATTAATTCAGCTTAAGAATTACAATATTTCGGTTTCCATTTAAGAGATAGAAGCGAACTTGTCTTTTATTGACTTAAAAGGTGGTAATCCAGAAGATTTGGTCCCGTATATACCATGGATGTCTCGTTAGTGTTGCATATAGTTTTGTACAGGATACCAGGAATAATGTGCCAAGCGTCAAAATTACTCGCAGTATTTAGCTACCTTGACGTCATAATTTTACCAGGCCACGGCAAATGATTTGGCCACGATCAATTTCAAAAATTGACAAGCCGTCCGAAAACAATGAGATTCAGTCATAAATGTATCGTGCATGAATTGCTGAATCGACAATTTTCGCTGGTATTCCGAATTTTAACGTGGAGGCAATAGTCCCAGTGACGATCCTAGAGCATAGTTCTACGAGGCACAGCAGCCACTCAGAAAACTTATCAACAAGGAATAAAATGTGACATATCACGACAATCAGAGAGTACGAATTGAAAATCACTCGATGCCTTTAAAATCGCATTTTTGACTATCCCACCTAAAGACTAGAATAACTGCTTTAACACTTTTTACGACACAATGCAAAAGTGTATCAATTTCCGTGGTAAATCTTTGGAAACCAGTGAAGTACTATCAGTCGACCTACTGCTTGGTTTCTATAGCTATGTGCAATACCGAAAAGGCATCTATCCTCTAAAGTGTTTATCTTAAATTAGATGTTCCTTAGATTAGATTAGATTACTTGAGGTGGCAATGATGCCTTTTTCACTGCGACCTTTCCAGATCTATTGTGGTCCTCATGCCTCCTTAAAGTACGTTTTCCAGCTTTATTCCTTTAATTAGACTTAACAGTTTTGAGAGCAGTTCTTCCGCATATACATGTATTTTTAAGGCGGACTTGAAGATCTTGCTCCGTAATGCTGTTATGTGCCTCCATAATAGAGTCCTGGCCTACCTTAAGCTTTGTCGGCTCCATTTGGGTGGCTGGATAGTCGTTGCATGCTACCGCGATCCTCTTTAATGCAGCCTCTTTGAAGGTTAAACCTTCTTGCCCTTTGCCTTTCGGAAGACTTGCGGGAGTACTGCCCTCTGACCTCACCTTTGTGGACTTCCGTCCTTTCTTTACATTTAGTAGCCTTCGCCGTCTGTTGCGGCCTAACTTTCTTGTCTAGACTAAACCTGGCCCCTTTGTGCATGCATTGTAAAGTTGACCTTGATTATGGCTCTTTTAGCCTGTATGCATACTTAGCCCTGTTTCACAAGCTTTTGCACTTTAGGCTTGGAAATTCTAGATAGCGTAGCTGTACGAAGAGTAGCTAGGGAAGTATCTGTCTGTATCTGCGTAGGGTAAGGCTAAATACAAGGGGGTTTCGCCTGCTGCCCTCAGGGGAACGTTAAAAACCGCACTCCCCTGCGGCCGCCACGCAACTCTTGGCACGTTACCTTGCAGCTCAGTTTGGGTTTCAGCTCGAGTACCTCGGGAGCGCTAAATTCTCGAACTCACTTGTTAAACTTATTAACAGTGAGCCTCTGAGGCTAGCTGTTCCTTCAATAATAACATAATGAAAGTAAAATATATTTTAAAATTTTAAAGTGGAGGAACATGCACTTTAAGATCAGATTAATTCGAGTATGTGTTTACAGAGAAGGCTCCCTAATGTCTGTGGATACCCAATAAGCACATTCGCTATACAGAATCAATTTGAGTTGTCCTATAATGCCCGAGAAGTGGCATGTCACGCTATCGAATCCTTCGTGGAAAAATTAAAATCAAATCAAGATTGGCTACTTAAAATCCATTCTTTTCGAGCTGCCCTGGAATATCTTATAGCGGAAGAGCGGCCGGAACTGAAGCACAGTGCAATTGCCAACGTGAAATACCGACTGGGCATGTCGTTTTCTGAGTATATATTTCTAAAGGCTAATTTTACTCATTAATCATTCGGCATTGTTTACAGGTATTGCTCCAAGGCTCTAGCGAGTGTGGACCTCACGTTGAGTGCCGATGCTGCCAATTCGAAAGTGGTAAAAGAGTTCCTCAAAGATTGGAGGTCGGTGGTAACGTTCTATAGTATTCGTCTGTTGTTTGCGCCTCTCATCGAATCGACCATCTTATTAGATCGGTATTTGTATTTGCGCGAGGCGAATAGTGTTGACTGTCGTTTGATTACGGCTTTCGACCCACTCCTATCACCGAGAAATCACGTTCTGTTGGGGATGCAACGTGATATATAATATTATTTATATATTTCTGTTCTTTTATGAGAATGTTTTTAAATCGGGAAAGTAAATTTGAAAATGTTTCGCCTTTTATTCGATCACTCAAATTTATTCTTGGAGGAAATATGGAAGGTTTTACACCGTTTTCTTGGAGACTATTTAGGAATGTGATGTGCTTGTTTAACCCCCACATTTGCGCAAACAAATTGAAAAAGTACAAAGTACGTTTGACTTTCTTTAACCTTCCTATACTCACGCATAAGGTCTGTGAGACCGATTTATATAGTATAGTATACGTCTTTCATTTTGACGTGAGTATAGGAAGGTTAAATAATTGATTGTGGAAGCCGTTACTTGGTGATAATTCTTGGTTTTGATTTTCTTTCATATTTCTACTTTTATTTCTTAAAGTACCCAAATCATAATAATCCATAGGTGGAGTAAACAGAGTAATTTACAATAAAACGTACAAAAATATTTTTGGAATTTTTTGTTACTTATCGCATTTCCAAGTAGTAAGTAAGGAAAAACAAGTTATATATAAACAAGGAACTTTCAAATTCTTTTTGTAAATTATTGAATTCCGTAATATCCGTAGCATTTATAGCTTGTGACATACGCCAAGGTACTATGTATGTAAGCGGATAATTGTATTTCTCCTTCAGTGGACATAAAGTTTATCAAACAGCCAGATCTATGTCATAATACACTTTCAGTTTTTGTCACTTTTTCCATAGCATTTATTAAATAGAACTAACTGGTGTGCCACACCTGAAAGCTTAATTACTTCCGATCTGCAGTATGCGGGGATGACTTTCATCTTGGAGCGTTAGTTCTCACAGGCGACAGTATACAATGATTTAATCAAAATATGCAACAAAAAGTTGCCTTAGTTATTAAATCATGGAGATATTGAAATTTTGAGAGATAGATAGATAGATAGAATAGATGTTCGGTATGGAGTATACAGGAAGATTTTAGAGCATTAATTTTATAAAGTGATAACACTCAATGATGTAATCAAAATGTATAACAAAACCTGTCTTAGTAGTTGTTAAAAGTGCCTGAACTAACAAAGTGTGAACCGTCAAAAATAGCTGTATTTAATGATTTCTCTTTCATTTCGCTCCTTTTTTCTATTATAAATTTGCTCATTTGTCTCAAGAACAAGAGTTAATATAATTTTTCTCGTTTACACCTGAAAATTAGATTAAAATATTTCATATATTGGTCATTGTGCTTAGAATTTTGTACAAATAGTAAGTATTAATACATATTTGATACTATTTTTACTGTTTAAAACCAAAACAAAATTTGGTGGCTCTTTATTTTCATTAAATAATACATAGTTGTATATCCAATTATTCACATGCAACATTTTTCTTTTATTTGTGCTGTACTCGTTATTTAAAATCGCATAAAATGTGGCAATATTCTTGTGATTTTCAAAAGAGACCAAAAAAACAAGTAAAATCTGATGAAATCAGCTGAATGGGTTAGAATGGAGTTAAAATATATTATTTGTCGTAACTAAACAATTGCAAACAAGAATGATAAAAAGTTCTAGTTTTTCCCTAATCTTCTGTTTCAGTTCTAAATTTGCATAATCAATTAATCATTCAATAATTTCAGCATTGTCCTTTTCTGTAAATACTCCCAGTTTAATAAAATTTCGATAATTTAATTACTTTATTAGCTGGATTGTTAATTATCGAAATTAACGTGATCAAGTTGTAAACATGTGTTTGTTCCGAAATAAAATTCTCTAAAAATAATTTATGTAGATCATTTAAGCGAAATTTCAAACGAATCATAATTTTGACGTAAAATATTTAATGAAAAGGACAAACCCTCTTTTGATAATAACGATCGTTTATACCTTTTAAAATATTGTGAAATCAGTTTATCTCATTTTTTATATCTATTAATTCACTATTATTTGTTAACGATAGTTCAATAAGATTATATGAACTAATATTTCAACAGGAATGTCAACATTTGTTGAGTAACCACGAGTATTTATTCTCCACGTAAAATTATTTACACTTATAATATCTTCTTTTAGTAGATTACATTTCAGCTCTAGATAATTATAATATCCATAAAATCTCCCATGAATATGTTTTAATGTTAATCTTATAATAATTTTATTATCTCTTGTTTTTAAATGTTTAATTTTTTCTGTTTTAGACGGAAATCTCCAAAAATAATTTTGACTTGAAATCATTATTTATATTTATTAACTAACGATAATATTGATTTTTAAAGTTCAGCTTGTTCAACAGGAATCGAATTTATAAATATTAATTAAACTATGAAGAGTGTAATTTTCAATTATAAAAAGATCTTTTATTTTTTGAATAAAATCTGGAAGTTTTGTTAAATCAAATTTTGTATTTTCTTAGACTAGAAATATGTAATCAGATATTGTATTCCATTTCCAATTATAATTTTTTTATTATATAATAATTCAAATATCTTTTTGTGATTATTCTCATCCTGAATGTCCGCAGGACGTTTGTTTATCATTTATTCTTGTGAAATTATCATATCTAACAGTATTAATATTATCAATTACATATCTCATATCATTAAATGGTGATAATGCTGTTTTAATCGTATTTTGGATATATATATTCAAGTCTTTAGATACAATATTATAAACTTTCTGTTGAAACATTATTATTAATTAAACATTCTTTACACTATGAAATTTAAACTTTTCAGTATTATATTTCTTTATTCCATTATATCTTTCTTAATTTAACATATCTTTGCCTTACATTTGCCATTTGATTTCCATAAACAGAACTATTCATTAATTTGTAGTAATTTTTTCAAAATTATTATCAGCTTCTTGTTTTAATTTTGTATTTAAGTTAATATATTATTTTAACAATTTCTTTTGTCTCATTGCATTTTGAATTTAATTATAATAATTATGATTTTAATAGTATTCCTTGGTAAATACATTCTTTTAACATTCCATAATCAATAATAATTTGGTTTTGATTTCAATATATTTATTAATTTTGTTTCATTGTTGATACCTTCGATTAACTCTTTTTGATGATTAGATAATTCATCGATTGACGAAGAATAATGTTCTGGTGGCAATGGATAATCTTTAAGTTTATTGTGTAATTCATTTGGAATTTCTACATCAACTACAAATGTGTATCCTCCATCTCCATCTTTTGTAAAATATTCAAGATTTTCTTTTCTGAAATCTCCAATGGGTAGTGACTAATTCAGAGCATATAAAGCATATAAACCTTCATTGCGAAGTGTAAGTCATGACCACTTATATTTTTATCTCCTAATATTGAATACTATTACCATAATGGTAATTTTCATTAAATTTTTGATGTATATCATGTTCTTCTTTAAATTCTTTTAAAATATCGTCAACCTTTAAATAGTCAACTGTTTCTGTTAGTCTGTTATTACAATTCTTACTATTTGCACTTATTTTTAGAATATTATTCTCTGTAATGTTACGCTATGTATTTCTAGTTTCGATTTACAATGTGTGCAATTTCAATTGTTTACTTTTGCTAAATTTTGAACTCCTTCCTCAAGTGATGTACCAATAAACCTAAATAGGTATATCAATTTATCTTAGTCCAATCACAACATTTTGTATATGACCTTTCTTAATTATTTTTGTATTACTACTAATCTTTATATTTTAATTATCTAATTATAGTATTTCTTTTTAAACTTTGTACATTTTGATACGTGATAAGAATCTTTATATGTATTCATCAACAACCACTTTTGAAAATCTTCTATTGAGAAATTGGAATGAAATTTATATCTGAATAACGTTCAGATAAATTTACATATCTTATATTATGAATTTCTATTGGTATAAATTATTGAAGATTTTAATTTAAATTACATGAATTCCAAGCAGCTGTTCTAAATCCCTCAGTAACATGATGAACTTTATGGAAAGCGTTCGTAAACTTTTTATTAGAAATATAACAGTTATTAGATTCTATTTTTTTCACAAGTTTAGGTGCCCATATTATTTCTTTATTACTTTTTCGATTTCATTATAACTCTTATTAATAATAATTTTATTAATTCTTCTACGTTACTACTTCTTGTTAATTTCGTTCCGTCGATTGTATTAAAACAGAAACTGTTCGAAATACATGTTAACATCTAGGTGTGGAATGCTTTGTTTATCGCGGAAGTACTATACCTTACTGACGAGTCCTAATAAGAACAAAACCGGTCTACGGTTGCAGTCCGCGATACACAAACCATAATTCCCCTCGTTGATAATTATTGGTATATGTAACGTAGGCTGCAGTGTAGTCCTTGCACGACTTTCTGTGAAAGTTGTCGAATAAATAAATCTCAGTGAGATTATTTATGTGAGAGTTATGTACATTTTATTTTTCTACTTCGAAATAGGATACGTTGAATTGAGATCACTTTCTTTATGGTATGAAGAATCGACAAATCGATTAGTTTTTGCGCCTGTCGTTCGCCGATATGCCATCGATTACAAAGAATCCGCACTGGCAGATTTTATTACACAGGAAAAATACTTATTGCTGGTTGGGATGCTGGATTTCAGAATCGGGTTACTTTTGACTCGGAGTGTATACAATCCTATATTTACGCATCTAGAAAAACGCAAGGATTCGACTATATTCACGTGCCTCTTAGGCATTGACGGATATTTCCTTCAGGAATTACACCTTAATAGCTATTGCTACAGGCGTTGCTCTTGCTGCTTATAACAGAAGCAAATAGAGCGTAATTCATCATTTACGATTAAATACAAAATAAAAATATCGTCGCAATTTCAAAAATAGTCACATGATGGAATGAGCAAAACAAACTACTATGTTGCGGAAATTCGAATAAATCGGAAATAACTACGGATTTTATTCCAACACAGGATGACGACTCGACCGGTTACGGTCCTTAAATAACCAGCACGTGCTAGCAAGTCCTTGGGAATAAGTAATTTCCGATTTAAATGGTACGTGAGATCGTGAGCTACTCCCGCGATATTATGCAGTTGTCGTGAACATATTAAAATCAACGTCTCTAATCATGTAATAGCGTCCCTATTTTTAAAATAACTATAATAAAGCGGTTGGTCACTACGTGGGTACAGTAACTGCAGTTGGCCACGTTTCTTTAAATATATTACGCAGCTAGTTAGAATTTTCCAAGCTCAACCGGTCTATTCGAATTTGAAACGATTCAGGAAACGTTACGACATCTCGATTTTATGTTATTATGAACAATATGGACCCATATAATGTCCATTTACTCATTACATGAATAATTGACATCGGTTGACTATAAATAATAACGGTACTTTGCTTCGCAGTTTTTGCGTAATTTTAAAATTTATTTTCGAAATGTATGCGAGAAGCGGATCTTTATCATACAAAATAGTTTCATGATTAAGCATTTACATCAGTTTTGACAAAGTAGAATGGGAAAATTACCGCGAAGTATCATTAAATGACAATTCCTTTGTGAAGATGACGGCGCGGCTTGATTGTTTGTATTTGGATGAAATAATTTTATCTGCTGTATTTTTACAACATATCTGTAATATTTGCTAACCTTGAATTCTGTATTGCCGCAACTAAATTGTTTTTTTTTTTTTGGGAAACGATAATAAGCGCAGATTAATGTTGCGAACTTATTTACTGTCTATATTTTCTTATTTAAGTGTACGTCACGTTTGAATATTTCTAAATGTGCCATTCTAATTGCAAGTAAGTAGTAGTAGCAGTAGATTCATGCCAGCTCGCGGCAGTTAATAAATAATTGCGACGCTGGTAAGAGAGGTTTGCCATCAAGACCGGCTGTCACTTTCTGTTACTGTTAATAAAAGTGTTCTGGTTTGCCTCCGATTTAAACTACTGCCGAAGAGGAACTGCAACGGCCAGTGTGGCTTCAAACTAGTTAACAAGCGCGTTTCGTTCGTCACGTCCTCGTTCGCGCCAAGCTTCAGCACTGTAATTCCCGGTTACCCAATAACTAACAAAACGATGAAATCTGTTTGAGGAAGAAGTACATCAAAAATAAACATCAACCGATCCGCAACAAAAATCCAGTTAATCATTAAGAAGTAAGTAGGAGAGACGAAGTTTGTTTTAATTTCGAGTTATCCTATGTCATTTCTCTTTCTTATGGCTCTAAGTTATGTTTTTGTAATCGGGCGCAAGTAAGCAAGATTTCTACGTACGTACCGTCGTAAGTACATAACTTTTAATTTTCTTTTACTAAATAGGTTGAGGATTATATACAAAAACTTAATTACTTTATGGTATGTGAAATAACGCTAGCTAGTCATTTTTCAATTTATTGCTTTATGTCAGGAAAAACAGTTGATAAAATATGTTTCTTTCAGGTTCTACTTTGTTTAAGCATTCGTTTTTCACATAATTAATGATTCTCTATTTAAAAAAAGAGTCTACGAAAACGTTTTTTATTGTTGAACTTTATAAACGAATCCTCAATCTAATATGTCCTATTGTTTTAATACTTTTCGCTTATCACATATCCACTTCTGAATTTTATTCTCTCAGCTAATACAACATAAAAAATTATTGACATGTGTATAGCCTACTTCTTAATTAAGTTGTTGAGAAACATTGGGACATGTGCACGTGTATTACGCAAACACATGAATGTAATCAAAGAATTACTTACACACGTATATATATATATAACAGAATTAAATATCGCGTCTATTTCTATGACGAAATTAATTAAGTGTCGTTTCATGTTAAATTATATTCCGCGCAAACTTATTAAACGGAGACAATTTTGGTTGTTGACAAAAATTATTTACAATTATATAATGCCATTGTTCGACAATCGAGTAAGTGACATTGAAAACCGCATGCCAAGCATTTATGATTTAATATGGATACATTTTTGCAGCAGGTATATTTTTATAATAAGCATAAACGTTCAATGTACGGCGGAAATCGATGAATGGCTTACCCACATTTAATTAGTACTGGGTCCTAACACTTTGATATTTTATACAATCCTTGAACTGTGTCTTGTTATGGAACTGATTCAGTAATCTATTGTTTCTTGTGATATCTTATTCTACCATATACCAACTAAATTTGATGGCGGCGATCTCCGATACTGCATACGGGCTCGATTGGTGAATGGCCGGCGAAGGTAGTAAATTAACTTGGATATCATTGAGATGGTTTAAAGTTGGCTTGAAAACCTGAGAATAGTGATTACTTGTTGGGTTTGAAAATATAGTGGAAGATGAAGTTCCATAATGCTTGAATGTGATGTTAAGTTGTCATATTTTCTCTTCTAACAATAATAGATGACCTGCTACTATATACAAGGCCTATATATTTACTACAGTATCAATCTCTGAGTGCATCTCCCTCTCCATGGAAAGCTGTGGATGACATCTTTCACCACGGAATCTTCTTATTTATATTCTTCTGTCGCCCATCTTCAAACAAAATTGGGACCTGCACGATTGTACCCCAATCCCCACTTCACTGTTGTCAAATTCTATACCAATTAGTTCAGCTATCAGGGGTAATACTAAATGGCGACGATAGTACAGTTTATCTGATTCGACGACATACAGTTTATATCTATTGTGTTGGGTTTTCCATATTATATGCATTAATTTGCGATTGCTGTAGAAGTGTCAAAACAGCTTTGTATTATGAATTGCTTCAAACGGTGATCTTGACCTTTCGTCGTTATTCCCTGACATCTTATACCCCAGTTCCACATACACGGATGTTTTATGCCACTTAGAATTGAAAAGAAATTTCCGCAAAATCCGAAAAAAACATATTTTGTGGACAAGTAGTCCTCACTGTAGTATGTAAGCGAAATCTGGCCGATATAATAATTGAATAGGCTGAAAACTCTTTCAACACTTTCAGTTTTTGTTGTTTTAATTACCCCGTAGTTGATGGAGCAAATACATGCAAATTATAATCTCTTTGAGCCCTATTATTAGTATTATTTGTATGTGGAAAATTGCATTGTAGTTGTATTTAAAAATTTATGGGTGTCCTTTTTCATTCCTTCATGTATGAACGAATTTATTTAAAAGTACTTTTATAGAATCTCTCCAAATAGTACAAAGAAAAATGGGTCACTTGTATCTAATACTACTAATAATAATTGTTAGGAGGAGCCCCTAGTATCAAATTTAAATTTTAAAACATTCATCCAATTTTTCTACCGATTTATCCGATCCATAATGAAAAGAAGATATACAAATATCTAATACTATGTACATTAAAATAATTGCAAGAACTAAACCCACGTCTTACAGCCACTCTTTCTTTATGTACATTGGAAAGAAACAATATTCTTTTCTTACATACATTCTTCATAAAATTCGGTACATTTAAAAACTAGATATTGACAAATCAGTCAGTAATATATGTATATGCTCGTAGATATTCGAGGTATTTGTAAATATCCTAGAATCCTAACGATTTACAAAGTATAATTTCCCTTTGAATTTGGGGATTTTCCCCTTGTTAGTGTACACCATTCCTTTACAACATTTTTAGTTTCGCTTTCACTTGCATTCGGATATTAATTTTGCCCCTTATTTCTTGACGATATTTCTAGTCATTTGTCCCGCCGATGATTTATTGAGGTTCTTTCTTGGAAAATGTAAGAGGCAGCAATTTCAGATAGAAATATCACGGTCGAGACCGGTTTCCATTTGTAGCAAAACGCAGTACATCGCCCGTTTCCGACTTGTAGGCGATGGATAACATATTAAATAGCAGAAGTAATTAATTAATCATCGCGGTCAACTAGGAATTAATATTTATCAAAGCGCATACTGTGTGAGTACGCGTGTCGATACACACAACTGCTCAGGAGTGTTGTATTTAGCCACTAACAATAAGACGTTAAATGTTTAAACTAAAGTCTTAAAATATTTGGAAAAATCCTTGGGCTAGAGCATTTACGCATGAGAACATCGATTACGCAGTATCTCCAGTGATTAGGTAACAAGTGTTAATAAATTAGAGACGGAAATTACTGTACGAGGAGTAGTTAAGTTAGTTGTTTTAGATACTTCGAAATTAATATTTTATTAAAATCTTTATTTGCTATTTAAATATATTCAAATATGAATACCATTTGTCCGTCAAATTATTTACGTTACCTAAAGTTTAGCTTTATTTGTCACCTTAAATTTCTACTAAAGCGTTGCATAATCTGCGTATTTTGGCAACTACATAACTTTGCTAACGTCTTTTTAAGTCCATGCGCCCCCATATTGTTAGCTGTGTGGGTACAGATTTTTGTATTTTCAGTTCTCTACAAATAATGTCCAATTTTGCGGTTCGTGGGTGTATTTCAATTTTTTTGCTCATTTTTGTTTGCACCAAGTAGGAACTTTTGTATGGTAATATGCTTGTCAAATCCCAGTCTTTAACAAGTGTCGTTGAACAAACCGTGCTTATCGGTTTTTGAAGGACAATCCTAATTTTACAACAATTTCTGCGACCATCATTTCTTAATTATTTTTGATGGTAGTGTACATCAATATAAATTGCAATATATTGAGCTGATATTGTCATCTTTGAAGTGTCAGTTTTATTTAAAAAATTATCATTTTCATTCTATATTGAATGTTGTAGTCCATAGTCAAAGAGTTTAATCTGGTTTAATCGTAATTTATAAAAAATTTCAAATTAATTAATTGATTAATCAATTTCCACAGTTTTCCACTGAGGATGGTACCCTAGTAGCCATTTTATTTCTTTTATATATTGTTTTAACCACAGTTTCCTTGTTCTTATCGTAATTCTTAGAAAATTTTGTGGTTGCTTTTATCTGTTTCAAACTATATTTTTATATGCACTATTTTGCAATCTTTTATTTTTATCAACATGAAAAGATAACTGAATGCAATTAAAAAAATACTGCCAGTCAGATTTTAATACCACTATTATTCAAAATAGATAAGAAGTATATGTGTATGTACATGGTACCTGCAAATCCACCTGTGAACTGGGCACTGTTCTTATCTTTATTATTTAATGATAAGGATATTGATGTGACCATAAATGAGGTTGTGTCATCGAAATAATGTACGTGGGTAAACTGCAGATTAACAATAAGTAAAATTATTTTTATCCCTTTGTGAATATGGCCGTGTTAGAATTAAAAACTGCAGACCACCGATAATTTGAAATTATCCTTGCAAGGTTGATTAGCAATCAACTTGCAGTACGTACATTCGCTTAACCTGCTTTCCGCGACTCTCCCCCAACGAGAGAATATCCTTCTTCTACGTGTACACCAGGGGTCTCCAAACTTTTCAGCCTTGGGGCCATACTGATTACTTCAGTGAGTTTTCTGCGTATTATACTTGTCATTAAGCTTTACCTAGCAAGTAAATAAATCCGAGTTATTATCATTCTGTGTTTTTTATCCAACTTATCACAACAACAATAAGCTATTAGCTGTCGCGGGCCGTAGTTTGGAGACCCCTGGTGTACACCACCGCTGTTCGTGTTTACCACGGGTGATCGAGCGGTTAAGCCGATTCACAGTATATAATAAATGTAGTTGTAGTATCTAGATTTCGTTAAAATTGTATCAGCAATTGCGGAAATATTTATTTATGGCTAATAAATTTGTATTGATATACATGTACAATAAAGGTAATTGTAATCTGCAATTTACTTGTAACAAATATTTTTCTAAGAACACGCAGATAAGCCTTAATCCCTTAATTCTTAAGGCAATGGCCAATTCGCGAGACCGCCAATACCATTTAATCCGGTGCTATCCAATTTGCGCCCGCACATTATTTGACCGCTTTTACTACACCATCATATAATGGTTACACTAATTATATGTCATTGGTCAGGGCAAACAGCGATAATTACAAAATAAGTTACGACAGCCGACATATAGACAGAACTACTCGCATACATAAGGCGATGGGGAGTCGACGATGCTGTCGTAACTTGTTTCGTACTTGTGCGCCCAGACTACATATCATCATATTTTATATTTATATTTATATTTATATTTAAGTGAAATTTAGCGTGTGTCAGGGTATTATTGAGTGATAGGGAAATATATTTTATAAGCACATTCTTTATGTAAAAAGAAATATTAGAGCATAGGAATGTGTGAATAATTACGGGTGACAGTATATGTATATTAAATTGTAAGCTCTCTCTACAGTCTTAAATCTTCGATTATACATTTGCTTTATTTTGCTCCGATACATTGATTGCATTAACTGTAAAGTATTTTGAAATATAAAGTTGCGTATAAATCCATTGTTATACGTGCAGATGTTGACCTGACGCGCCTCCTTAACAAACTTGGAAAATCCAATATGTAAAATAGTCACGGTATAAAGGTGACTACGAAATTCGTAACCGATGTAAAATTTAAACAGTACACAGCCCAGTATCGATGCAATAGAATTGATTTTGTTGTATGAAATTCAAAATTAATAATTATGTCGTAATTGGCTGCGAGAATGATCTAAGAATGTTGTACGTATCGTATGTTTATAGAGAAGTAAGAAACAACACAAACTGATTCCGCTGAATTCATTATTGTTCAAAATAGTCTCCTCTACGACTAGTTCAATTTTCCATTGGATGGAAATAATCATGAAAACATTTATTCCACTTTGAAGTCACTACCTTAGAAACATGCCCCTAGGGGCACCTCTTCTGGCGTTGAAAGAAGTTGACCATGCATTTGCTTTTGATCTTTCCAAACAAAAAAGAATGAATTGTTGCGATGAAAAATTCGTGGCGTGCTTAACACTAAGTGGCGAATATTCTAAAAAGTCATAAAGGCACTTATTTTCACACAAGTGCTTCAAGAAACGGTGACTTTAGTGATGAACTAACAATAAGATCTACAAAAAATTATCAGCTGATAGTCACTTAGATATCTAGCATATCTAAGTTTCGTTTTCTGTTACGATCCTGAACAGTTTCTCACGGTCGAATTTGAGCATATCCACGCCCTTTTTGCATTCTATTTGATCACTGATCAACTTGTGTGAAAACCAGGTAGCTCAAAGCTTCTTTGCCGCTAAATATTCGTAGAATATTCATTGTATTGCGGTCTTAGCAATGCCCAAGATTGAGATCTCTTACATGACTTTTCGTAAATCGATTTCAATCATGGTGTATACAGCATCTGTGCTTTATGACGTAACAGTATCAAGAGGACAATTTCTACAAAATTCTTCACTGACGCTTTAACTATCGCTTTTAAAATTTACAACTCAGATTATGATTATGGCACCGAAAACTAAATAAAGTCGGTTCATGTACTCTAGTTGAATTATTCCACACTTGAACTGCTAAAAAATTATACAACGTAAACTCTTATGAGAAAGTTTCACTATGTTTGCTAAATTATTTTTCTAATCACAGTGGACAAAATGAAATTTTGTAATGCTGTTTGATGCGGTACCTAATCCTTCTTACCATAAAAATATCAAATTTAGCGATGACATTTAGAAATGCCTACTGTGGAAATGTTTTTGAAAATCAATAGGAATTACCCCTTTAATAGGTCTGTGTTGGTAGATTCAATAGAAGGAGAAAAACTTTAATAGTACTAGACAGTAGAGGGAAACGTGTGTGTATTTCTCGTATATATATATACTGTGTGTCTAGCTAAGTTTGCGACAAATGGAAAACTGTTTTATTCTTGGGTTTATGAAAAAAGTTATTCTTTATAAAAAGTCCTGCTTCATCCAAAACTTAAATTCAAATTGTCAGATTTTAATATTTGTTAGTCATATACGAGATATGACAAAAATATGAAACTAGTAAAGTACCTTTATTTTCAATAATACTTAAAATGTTATAAGGAATAGTCGTTCAGAATTGGAAATTATACAATTTAAATACAATAAAAAGTTTTCCATTTGTCGCGAACTTAGCTAGACACAGTATATATATATATATATATATATATATATATTTAAATACATAATTTTTAGTCATACTTCGTTTCTCATGTGTATTTTATCTGTGTTATTAATACCAGTATATGGACAATATTTGGCTAAAGCAACAAAACGCATAAAAATCTACTCCAATAAAGATAATATGTCCCACAGAAGCATCTATTTTCTTGGTAGCCTGACCTCTGCGATACTGATATATTCGATTATCGTGTTCCGGTCTGATGCTACCGAACGTATCGAAAGCATAAATGAAAGCGTCTATAACCTCTTCGGCTAGCGCGGTGGAGCTGCCTTGGTAGCGAAGGTTATCGTGTCCCCCTTGGGTTAGGAAATAAGCCGTCGTTATGAAACGGTAATCTCTCGAACTATCGAGTTTGCAATATCTCGGCTCATTTCCTGCCACACATAACGTCCGAATACTTTTCACCCTTTCGTCCTTCGGCGCGTTCAGGTCCAAGTCGAACCGGATGCCGGAACCGTGAATGAAGGAATTGCGGTCCGTCTTGCTGACACCGTCTTCGATGGCTTGTTTGATGAAACTACCTTGAATTCGTACGTAAACGAGTTTATGGTAGCACGGGACTACCTCTTCGATCATCTGTTAGGAAAAAGAGAGAATGAGTGTACCTTTCTAGATATTCATAGTCGCTGTTACTGACAAATTTCTTTCGAACTTTGCCTATATGATATCGATGTTTCGTTGAAGTGACCTTCTTTCTTAACTTCAGTATTCCCTAAGAAGTTAGCAATGTGTACAGTGAAACGTTGACATCAAACAGAGATATAATGCCGCTTTTACCACAAAAATATTTAAATTTAAGATCGAAAATTGCCTTTGAAAATTTCATAATCTACCAGGTGTATAAGTATGAAATACGGATTTCAGACAAGATATGCGCACAAATTCAGTTTGTGCTATAGAGATTTGATACTGCCCCATTTTGTTGTGTCATCAAGAAGTGTCACACGCGCATGAGTAATAAATTGGAAAAGTGTGTGCACAGCATTAATTTTTTGTTTTTATTTGAAGGAAACTGCTACTGAATCATATTAATTACTTACAGAAGTTTGCACCATCGCCAGATACGTATGAACGATGGTTTCGGCGTTTCAAAAGTGGCGACTTCTATGTTGCACACAAGATACGTGGAAACTTGCCAAAAGATATGAAGATGTGGAATTGCAAGCTTTGTTGGAGGAAGATGATTCGCAAACGCAAAAACAACTCGCTGAATAATTTGGGGTAAGTTAACAAGCTGTCTCCAATCGGCTACGAGATCGGAAACATTCAAAAGACAGATAGGTGGGTGTACCACATGAGTTGAATGTTATTTTGCAAAAAACAATCATGGGTAGATCCAGGCGCACCATTCACATCGACAGCAAGATCGAATCGCTTTGGCAGAAACACGATGCTCTGTGTTTGGTGGGACCACAGGGGCATGGTGTATTATGAGCTATTAAAATCTGGGGGAAACGGTTAATACTAACCGTTAACAACAATAGTTGACCGATTTGAACTGTTTGACGCTGCTTGAAGAAAGGCCAGAATACCGATAGAGGCAACACAAAGTCATTTTTCTTCATGACAATGCTCCATCACATACGGCAAAACCCATTCGCGGCACGTTGGAAGCACTCAGCTGGGAAGTCCATCCCATGCGGCTATTCATCAGAGTTGGCTCCTTTCGATTACCACGTGTTTGCGTCAATGGGCCATACACTTGCTGAGCAGAGTTTTGGATCGTACCAAGATGTGAAAAAAATGGATCGGTGATGGTTTGCAGCAAAAGGGGAAGATTTTTACTGGCGTGGTATTCACAAGTTGTCCGAAAGATGGGAAAAATGTATAACAAGCGATGAAGCATACATTGAATAAAGCATTTTTGTATCATTCTTTCAATTTTAACATGCTTTTTTATAAAAAAAGAATCCGCATTTCATACTTGTACACCTGATATGTATTGCTCGTATGCCGTTTTGAAACTCTTAGATGAAGAGGCACACTTACCTTTCGGGTGATGTTGGGATTGTTTCTCGATGTGGCTATTTTTCCTTTGAAGGCACCGGCGTTTATTAGTGCGAAGCTGGAAGGTCGAACGTATTTTTGGCGATGGCGAATTCTAAAATGCTGTCGGTCACAAAATTGGCCAAGTTACTTTCAGAATTGTGACTGTTTTCGGAGGTAAGCGGCACGATAGACTGGCCGAGTACGGCATCCTCTTCGCGGATCTGTTTATATAAACCTTTGTAGGCGGTTAAGACACGTGTGATGACGTCGTCTGTTGGGACTTCATTATGTAAGAAGATCGGATTTCCACGCCAATGTATAAGACGATTCGAAGAGTCCAACTTCAACAACAACCTACCGACGTACTTTGAAAATCCGTATGTCTGTGCCACGGGTACCCTTTTCCCGGATTTCTGGACGACGACCACTGGATAGCTATCTTCAACGATTTCGGTGTTCGGCTCCGGACCGTTCCACAAAAAATTGTTAGTTAATCCTCCGATTACGACGTCGATGTCTTGCACATTTTCCGCGATGCGTTTGTCCGTCGAGAGACCCGCGTATCCTAGGGCAATAATAATGTTCGCACCATTTTTTCTCAACGCTTTGCACTCTCGTCTGATGGCAGAAGTTTCATCTTTCGAATCGAACCGAAGTGTTATTCGGTAGGAAATGAGCGTTCGTGCTACTAACATATCCCACTATTCCTACCGTGATATTGTTAGCGCGAAGCATGATCGAACGTTGTAATTTATGCGAAAGATACGATTTGTCTGGAAAATGAAGATTTGCGACCGTCAGGGGAAACTGGATCTTCTTAACGAAACCATATGAATTTTCGATCTTATCGTCGGCTAAATCGTGTTCGCCGAAACACTGTAAAGGAAGTAGATGTTTAAAATACTTGTGCATTATTTCGGGTTAAACAATTACAGCACAGTCGCGATATTGTGAACAAACGTCAATGTGAATACAATTTTTTGCAGTATGTACTCTATAGGCGTATGCAGAGGAGGGCAAACGGGTCACTTGCCCCCTTCTGAAATCTAGTAAAAATTCCACAAACTGCACTATTGTTACTTATTATTAAATCTGTAGTAAATTCTTTTAGGGAAAGTCCGAAACGGAGAGCTACTGTGCCAATTTCTTTACTTTCAGAAACTAGATAGACTTCAAAATATCAAAGTATATCGGCTTTTCCACATAACTTTCAACTCAACTTTAATCAATTAAAAAAATGGGTATGAATTGGACAGGATTAATACATCAAAAACCGCATCGCTTGCTGACATCATGCAATACTCCAACGTTCATGATATGTTTAAACGTAATATCAAAATATTCCGTTGTTCTCCAACCAATATCGAGAAATTACAGGGTCTACATCTAGATTTATTAGCCGTTTACCAACACATTGAAGACTTACTAAATTTAACAGAAATTTTAAGAAATCTATAAACTTTCCGTAAATATGGTTGAAAAATTAACAGTTAGATAGCTAGACGATGTTTCACACAGAAATATTGAGGCAACAATCCTGGAATTTTATCCCAAGAATATTCACAAAGTAGAGAGAATAAACTTCCAAAACAACGCAAAAAAAAAAAAAAAAATAATGGAATATCTGGAAATAGAGGCATGTGGTATCAGGAATAGATAAGCTTTTCATCGAGTAATATTCTTCATTTTTTTTTTAGAAGTTTTATATTAAGGGGCGAATGTTTGCTTTCTATTAGTTCTGCTATAACGATTGTTATGAAATTGTCTGCTACAACGTGCACTGTTGTTGAAAGAAGCTTGAGTGTTTTAAGACATGTCAAAACATAGCTAATGTCCATGATTTCAGAAACGCGTTTGTCAAGTTTGTGTCTGCTTAGTGCATACAGAAAGAAAATAGATGAGGAGGGGCAAAGAAGAAATTTATTGACAATGTTATTAATAAATTTATATGCGACTAACGTCGAATTCAATAGAAACTATTGAAGATGTTGAAATTATTATTATTATTAATTTTATTTTTTGAAACTAACTGATATACTTATATCCTTTTGTATTGATGCAATATTTTATAGTATACTGTTGAATGGAAAAAAACATTATTACACATAAAAATTATTGAATCTAATTACACTGGCCGACACGATTTTTGTAACACAGTTCAGCCCATTATTTTCACACGCCTAATACCTTTCTAATAATTTAAAAATATTCATAAAGCCCCACTACGTCCAATTTTCAAATGGCTCATTAGACACTTTTCTATTGGCAGATAGTAAATTTTATGAGGCCAGGGAGGATTTACAAAATATTGCTCTTTTTTTCTTGTTTGTGGGACAGTCGTGCAGTTAATTACATTATGCAACTAAAATTTGGCCAGAAAGGAGTGAATTTAACCTGAAAACTCAAAATGTTAAGTATGTGCCCCCTGTAGTTGTTCTTTTGCCTCGTCTTCACATTAAACTCGGACTGATGAAAAACTTTGTGAAGACTATGAATAGAGAAGATGACGGATTTAAATACTCAAGGTAAGTCTTTCCCAACTTAAGTGATGCCAAATTAAAAGAAGGCATTTTTATTGGACTATTAGAAAGGAAATTAGAAAATTGCTGGACGATGTTAATTTTATCGAATAGCTCACCACGCAAGAACTCAGAGCTTGGCACCCATTTGTAAGTATAGTGAGGGGATTCTTAGGCAACAATATAGATGCTAACTACGAAAAACTAGTTCATGAACTTTAAGACTCCTACAAATCGCTTGGTTGCCGAATGTCATTGAAAATTCACTTTCTCCATTCCCATTTATCATTTCATTCTAAGAAATGTGGGCGCTGTCGGCGACGAACAGGGTGAAAGATTTCATCAAGATATAAGGACAATGGAAATTCGGTACCAAGGACGATAGGATCCAGTCATGATGGGTGATTACTGTTAGTTTTTGAAGAAAGAAGATGATCCTATATAAAAGGAGAAAACAGAATTAGTGTGTTCCAGATAAATATTTTTGATGTTTGCCTTTTCCTTAGATGTTAGCTTAATATAAATTATAAATATAGTAGATATATAGGATTAAGAAAATTGTTAAATCATTTTTTTTCAATAAAGATTACATGGTACACTTCTACATGTGGTTTGCTTAATGTAAGAAGAAGAACTTACGTGTTACAACTATTTGTTGGTCATTTCCGTATTTATATAGATAAGTTCATTCTAGTCCAAGATGCTATACAACTTTAGTTACAGATAAAAACTTTGTCGGCCAGTGTTATTTCTCTCAAAGCTTTGCCCCCTCTATAGTGTGAGCATCGATACTATCCAATACTGCTTACTTAAAAGGTATCTTTATGTTCACATTATCGGGACTGTACTGTATTTAAAAAGTTTCTGGCTGAATATAAAAATGATATTATGAACACTACGTACGGCAGCGTCAGGTTGAAGAATGTTCAGAAATTCAACGGCCAAATTGGCGCCGGGCGGATTGCGCCATACAGGTTCCGTGTACATATCCCCCGCGTAAAGGTATAAAACAGGAGGTCCCTTTTCTCTGGAATTCATACGTCTTGCTTCTTTCACTATGTGAGCGATTCTACCAAATCCACCATAGCCGTGTCCCGATTTATTCCTATTTTCCTCTATCCTAGTCCGAAGATCGTTGTTGTGTAATATCAAAAGCTCCGAATCGGCGACGCATGGACGTAGCAACGCACACATGATAACAATAAACAATGCGGATGTATATCGACGCATTAACTAATGTTCGGCTGAAAATTAAAGCGCAATATCAACTTTAATAACATCCTACGCGATCCGGAAGCATTCCAAATGAGAATAAAATATATAGTCCGAGGCAATGTAATAAATCAAAAATTGTTCGGGTAGTTAAAAATATATATCCAATAGATCATCGGTGTTGGCTCTATAAACTAAGTAGTAAGTACAAAAGTATTATTGGTAGAGAAAAGAGTTTCAGACAAAAGTTGTAAATAATTAAATGATCTATAACTTTAATGATGACTGAAACTCAAAAGAAGTGGACGATTTTGGAGATACGGGCGAAACAAAGACGAAAATAGGGAAGTTCGCGTTTTCTGACGCAATAACACGTGAAGTATTGATGTTGGAAAAAGAGTTTGGAATAAAAAGTTAGGAAATCTAATTTATGAGGGAAAATGTTTCTATGATTTTTCGTGGAAAGTGAACCGTTCTCGAGATATCGAATTAAACGCGTCACTCACAATAGTGACGCTGGTGACACTCGGGGACCCCCTTCAAATCTACAATTATGCTAAAAATACGCCCCTTCAACTAATTATAATATCAAGAAAATGACTATATCTCATGTAGATTGATTCACCAAGTTACTGACCTACACCGGTTAAAGACAAAACCGTGGATGGGAAGTCTTATCGCATACGTCGTATTTACCAGACCCGGGCCCTTTCTGATTTTCACTTGTTTCGGTCCATGCAGAATGCTCTTTCAGGAATACGGGGTACTTGAACTGAAAGTGTCAAAAATTGGCTTGATTCTTTCTTGGTCTCAAAAGATGAACGGTCTTTTTGGGAAAGGTATCCATAAATAACCAGAAAGATGGCAAACAAGTTAGATTCCGATGGACAATACTTTGAATAATGTATTTATGGATGTGTAATTGAAATAAAACCATATTTTTGCAAAAAAAAACTTATTTTTAAGTTATACATCTAATAGATGTGACAAATTTGTATGCAGAGTTTTTAGTAATACTACAATTTTCAAACAGTACTTCGACATGTATCTAGCAGTTTGTTCGAAGAACAAGAACCTGAAGGAATGAGGAAGCCTATATAATAACCCTTTATTAGGAAAGACCATTGACCACGATTTATACACGTCGTATGTGGAATTGTCGGCTAATAAAGTAACATTTCATCAATATATTAGAACGTTGAACTACCAACCTAATAAATTACTTGTTGAATCTGCATTATTGGCAGTGAATCTTTTGATTCTGTTGATACGCATTTGTCAAGCGTTCAGTAAGGCGGACTGCTTATAATATAGGTTTTCTTTATCATTGTCATCGACAATCCCAATCCGTAGCTGTTGGTGATAGTCCGTGCCAGTGATGATTAATGTGAAAGCCGTACACTAAATATGTTGTAACGAATGGACACTATACGACAGGCAAGAATAGTGTGAATACGTATGGTAACTCTTTTACTCTAAACACATTTAAATATTTTAAACGATAAAATACCTATAAAAATGTTATATCAAATCGCAAAAAAGACAATATAACTTACTTAATTGATTTGATGTAGAGGATGGGTAAAATCTAGAGAAATAGGTATACAGAATTGATGTTGAACAGCTATTTTCTCTGTATGTTGTCAAATTCTACGTCAAAATGATTTTCTCCATAGATTTGAATTATTCACAAACGACATCCAGTCCCTTGATTGTTGCAAGCGTTTCTGCACGCTTGCTACTAAATTTATGAGGGTAATACCACGAGTGCCCATAAATTAACCGGATGTTTTTCATGAAAGCGCGAAGTTAATAATTCCACGAGTTAGAGTTTGCCACTTGGGGCATGGATGTTAATGCTCAATATTCTACATTTTATTCTTATCCTCATGTACCACATTCTTTTTGATATTTGTTCGAATGATATTATCAATCCTTATAATGCACTGTTCCTAGAGTTCCGTTAGCCTCGCCGCCATCGAAAAGAATGTAATCGCCAACATCAATGGCTATGATGTCCATTTGTTTTCTTTTCTGGATCGTCGCTAGCGCAATACGACCTTTTAATCCTACGCTCCATTTTATTTATTGTTCTTGAGCTGAAGATCCTTCTTACATTCTAGTTTTCCTTCTTTCTCTCCATTACTTGGGTTATCTTCTTTGATATTATATTGCTCTTGTTTATTATTTTGGGCCTTATGTGTGATATCATTTCTGTCTTTTATGCTCATTGGTTATACGTCTTCTTTTATTTGGTTGTTCGCTTCACATCTTTAATAATTTTTACCATATCATATATTTACTGATGGAACCAGTGCTTTTATTAAACAAATGTAATTCATTGCATGTGTGCCGTGCAAATAGAACCCCAAACGTGCACTTTAGCAACATCAATAAATACTACATCGGTGAAGAGCGGACAGAATATGGGATTTGAAGATCATATGCATAGGGGCTCACAAATATTGCTCGGTTAATTTATAGTTCAATAGTATTCGTCAGTGTTAATTATAAACCTAGGACAAACCAGGCGATAGTTTGTTTGAGTGGCTGTGCAGGGTTGTTTCAATCCATAAATCTTTCTCCCACTTCACCATAGACCCAGTGATCCTGCTCCATGTAAGTCATTATGCAAATATGTACGTTTTCAATACAACTTTGCTTGCCGTTATATCTCAGCATCGGCTCACTCAATTTGCTTTTCATCTTTTACTCTTACCGACTTATGGTGTTGAAAAGTTTAAATTAGTGTTTCATTTTGTTACTATTATTCAGTTCTGAATCTGAATATATGTATATGTTATTACAATTACGAAATAAGTTACTACAGCATCGCCGACTCCTCATCCCCTTATCTAGTCAGTACTAAATCGTTGTTGTATGCGAGTAGTTCTGTGTAGGCTGGCGTAACTTATTTCGTAATTGTACGCTGTTGCCGCTGTTTGCCGAGACTACATATTAGGGGTTAGTACCCTCACCCACCAACAACCAATAAACTACTCTTTCCCATCTTTCACTTGCATGTACTTGATGGATTATTGTTACTGTTACGAGAGAGTGCATATGAGATAACGCAGTCTACATTAACGTCCAAACAAAGGTCTGATTGTTTGTGCGATGTTCATAATTAACACCTGACCAGTGATTTGCACGCTGGTTAATTGCGCAGGTCACGTGTTCATTATGAATATTATACAAACGATGAAATGTTCTCTAATTACATTGCAAACGTTAACTTGAATAACCCGGATATTAAAGTAACAAAAAGCCAATGAATTGGTTATCTTTACATTGCAGAAAGTATAACCAGATTATTAGTAAGGACTTTCTGCAAATCCTGGTGGGTTACGAGCTCACACGCACGGACAATTTAATATCAGTCCGGTTATTTGGCTAGTGCGCTTATTCATCTGACGAATGATGTTCGTCGAAAAGAGCGTATTCTATAAGGACAATGGCAACTACATTATGTTTTTAAAACGATACAAAGAATATTCGAACAATAATATATGTATTGTGTTGTTTCAGGGAGCCATGAAGCATTACATTGCTTTTCTTCTATTAGGTGTTCTAAATACGGCAAGAACCGAAGATTTCGAAATGACAATTCTTCATAATAATGACATGCACGCAAGATTTGAAGAAACCAAAGAATCTATAGATGGAAGGTACATTGGAGGTTTCGCGAGAACAGCCACCGTCATTAAAACGAGTAGAAGAGAAGCAGAAATGGGAAAAAGTCCACCCGTAATCTACTTGAACGCTGGCGATACATACACTGGCACTATATGGTTCAGCGTTCATAGGTGGAAGATTGCGGTCGAATTTCTTAACGCACTGGAACCGAATGTAACGGTAAGTATATCTTTGGTTCATTGACTTCTACCAAGATAATGTTTTTCGCATTTTGATGTTTCAGTGCCTCGGAAATCATGAATTTGACGATGGAGCTGAAAGTCTGGCATCGTTTCTGAGAGAGCGACCAAGTTTCCTGTACTAGCCGCAAATATTGATTTTCGCAACGAGACAGATATAGCAGAATATGTAAAACCGTCCGTGGTATTAGACGTGAACGGAACGAAAGTGGGCGTCATTGGTTATCTCACACCCGAAACTAAGATAATGGCCACTGTCAGTGATATTGTTTTTGAAGACGAAGTAGTCGCTATCACACGAGAAAGCAAAAGATTAAAAAACGAAGGTGTAAATATAATAATCGCCCTCGGACATTCCGGTTTTAAGATGGACAGAAGGATCGCCAGCGAAGTGAGCGACGTGGATATCGTCGTCGGAGGACACACGAATACTTTTCTGTGGAACGGTGATCCACCAGACGCTGAAAAACCAGTTGACGCCTATCCGAGTCGCGTAGTTCAGAAAAATGGTAAGATTGTGCCGGTCGTTCAGGCATACGCTTATACGAAATATATGGGAAAGTTGCATGTTACTTTTGATGAAGAGGGCAACTTAAAGCGTTTCGAAGGACAACCGATATTCCTTGACGAAAAGATACCTCAGGATCTAGAAATACTAAATTTGCTCGAAAAATTTCGGCCCGACGTCGAAACTTATAACCTGAAGATAGTTGGAAAGAGCAGGAGCTTCTTAGATGGCGGATCCTGTCGTCGAAAAGAATGCAACTTTGGGAACGTGGTTGCCGACGCGTTTGTAGATTACGTTACAGCCATGTACAAGACGCCCTATTGGACCACGGCGTCGATAAGTTTGGTGAACGGCGGTTCCGTGCGAATGAGCATTAACGCTTCGGCCGTCGATAAAAATATAACGGCGGGCGACATATTGGGTGCTGTACCGTTTCGCCAGCAATTAGTGACCGTCGATCTTACCGGCAAAGACTTGATTGAGACGTTGGAGTTGGGCGCTCGATCAAATGGCGAAACGTCAAGCGGAGAATTTTTGCAAGTTTCCGGCTTAAAGGTGGTCTACGACTTTTCTAAACCCTCTAGAGATCGAGTCGTTAGCGTTAAAGCACGCTGTGCTCGTTGTTATGTACCAACTTATTCACTTGTGCACCCGGATGAGTACTATCGAGTAGTTACTACACAGTTTTTACTCAACGGTGGTGACGGACATATCGTGCTGCGAGACAAGTCCCAGAACGTTGCCTTCGAAGACATGTACGATGCTGGAGCGTTGGAGAGGTACTTCGCATTTTATCAAACATTGACGCCGCAAGAAGAGGAAAGAATTGTGGTCTTGGATCAAGTGTCCACTCAAGCATCGGGAGGAATAGCAATCTATGTTAACAAGATTGCGATCGTTGTTCTAATCGGTTGTATATACATGTATAGGTAGCAAAACGATTCGAGGAAATTAATAACACGTATGTAGCTTACTTATCAAACTTTAGACCGATAAAGCAACAAGATTTGTAATACCAAGTTTTACGTGATCTCCGGTTAATCCGGAGCTGTCTACCCAAACGAAAACAGATTAGCGGAAGGGAAATCATATTGCAGTACGACTTTCGGAAAAGAAAACAACTAGGACAACCAATTTCTATCCGACGCTAACACTATCGCATATTATAACTTTTCGTTGATCACTGATTCCCCCTAGAAAAACATGCGCAACGTTTAAAAATAATCTCGAATTATAATTTGTACAAAATGTTTCAAAAAGACAAAGAAAATAAAACTGTAAAGAAAGTACCGATAAAAAAATACAAATAATATAATTTCACTCTAGTAATACATTGTCCAGAGGTATCAATCATTATACGATACAATCGATTTTGTTGTTGGTCTCCTATAATTCAAAACCATGCCTTTATAATCATGATTTTTTGTACTAAAGATGGGTCACACGTCACACACGAGCTCTCAGTTCTTCGACTGGTTGATTATAGCTTTCCACGGCGTCTGGTTTTACGCTTTCCTGTTCAATTAGTTATAGCTTCTACTGGTGTTTTCCATGATCAGTTTGATGTACTGCACACTGGGGTGCCCCGGAGGGTGTCTACCTTGTACTTGTGCTATTATTGTATTTACCAGGTGTACAAGTATCAAATGCGGATTTCAGGTAGTAGATGCGCACCAATGCAGTTTATGCTATAAAGATTTGACACTGCGCCATTCTCTTGTGTCAGACGCGCAGGAGTGATAAATCGGGTTAGTGTGTGCATTGTGTTGTGTTGTTGTGTTCAATATGTCGAAATTTATACCGAAAAAAGCATTTGCAGACAACTTTAATTTTTTGTCTTTATTTGAAGAAAACTGCTGCCGAATCATTCCGATTACATGCTCCATCTCCAGATAGGTGTGAACGATGGTTTCGGCGTTTCAAAAGAGGTGACTTCGATGTTGCAGACAAGGAACATGGAAAACCGCCACATAAAATACGAAGATGTGGGATTGCAAGCATTGATCGACGAAGATGATTCGCAAACACAAAAACAACTCGCCGAGCAATTGTTAGCACCAATGTTAGTCAACAAGCTGTTTCCAATCGGCAACGAGAAAGATTCAGAAGATCGGTAGATGGGTACCCCATGAGTTGAACGATAGGCATGTGACATTTTGCAAAAAATCATGGGTAGACCCAGGCGCACCATCCACATCGACCGCAAGACCTATCGCTTTGGCACAAAGACGATCTCTGTGTTTGGTGGGACCAGAGGGGCGTGGTCTATTATGAGCTGTTAAAACCTGGGGAAACGGTTAATAACTAAACGTTACCAACAACAAATGACTGATTTGAACCGTTCGTTGCTTGAATAAAGGCTAGAATACCGAAGAGGCAACACAATGTCATTTTTCTTCATGACAATGCTCTATCACATACGGCAAAACCGGTTCGCGACACGTTGGAAGCACTCAGCTGGGAAGTTCTACCCCATGCGGCGTACTCACCAGACTTGGTTCCTTCTGATTACCACTTGTTTGTATTGTTGGGTCACGCACTTGCCAAGCAGCGCTTTGGTTCGTATCAAGATATGAAAAAATGGCTCGATGAATGGTTCGCAGCAAAAGAGGAAGATTTTTACTAGCGTCGAATTCATAAGTTGCCCGAAAGATGGGAAAAATGTATAACAAGCGATAGAGCATACTTTAAATAAAGCGCTTATTATCATTCTTCCGAATTGAACATGTATTTTTAGAAAAAAAAAAAAAATCCGCGTTTCATACTTGTACACCTGGTAGTAGACCTCTCGCTCTCGCTCGTTTTAAGTACCTTATTAACTCATTTCTCCTTTTCGTTACTTGGTTCCATAGTTTCCTTTCTTCTTTCACTTGTAGTACCTCATTAGAAACCCTCTACCCAGTTTATATTCATCGCTCTTCTATGGCACCACATTTTCAGAACTCTCTTTTTTCCTGTGTCCAACAATCGCATCCATACAGTGTTTTGCTTAATACAAATGCTTTTGACGTAAACAACGTATAGTGCTATTCTTCTGTTGCTTTTGTTTGTCCTTTTATCTTTTGTAATCAAGCTACCGACGTACGAACTTATATTTCTTATTCTCAGGCATGCCTATTAGAGTTTAATACGTCGATTTAAAAATATATCCGTAACTTCTTCTGACCAACACGCAATCTAAGAGTGCTAAATATAGAGCTTCTTGTATACACTATTCACTCTATTTCAGTGGAATTCGGATCGATTTTGCATAACCTTTTTACCAACACTACTTCGGTAACTAGTTTATATCCTGTACCAAAAGTATAGTTTTACAACGATAGTGTTCCAATGTTACGAAAATTTTATAAATCTAAATTCTTAAGGAAACGGTTGTTTAATATAAATAAGATTTATCTGTGCGATCAAAATGAATTTAAGCAAATAATGTGGATATTTATTTATTTTCACATTTTAAATCCAATCGTAATAATAACTGTACCAACTTTTTAACAGTCCGTCTGTCCGGTGCTATTTCTTAAACATAATCGATCGAGTGTGGTTTGGAGACCAAAATAAAAGAGTCCCTTAAGTACACCAACACGCCTTTCAATGCTAATAATGCCTAATAGAGGATCAATTCCAGACACATTTTTCTTCTGGCAATTAAATTTGAAAGAAAGGCTTCCAGTTTTACCAGTTCTTTTTCCAAATTTTGAGAACAACTGTTAAATACATAAAAATAATTTTCTTATGAGAATATTTACTTAAAAGTATACAAATTATGATAAAAAATATAAAAAATAAAATTCTATGCAGAAGCAATCTGAGGTTTCCGTTTTCCAAACAATCTTTGCAGCATGCCATTATGTGGTCCATGGGCAACAAAGATTCACAAATTTTGCAAAAGAAAACAGTCTTTCGTCTTTTGCAATATGTATTTGCAATTCCTTCTTTTAGATTGTCGTGGTTGTGTCCTCTTTTATGCCTGAAAACCTCAAGACGGAAGTGCACACATCCTTATGTGAGGTGGTTGTCAAATATCTTTAGAATATTTTTCTCCATTCATTCCATATTTCGACTTCTTTGAAACACTCTACACGTCTTACCAACTGATTAATATTGCAAATATTGTTAGACTGTTAGGATAAAGTACCATGCGACAACTATTTGAAACTTTCAAAAACAATTTAGTACAGGGAAACCAATTGCTATTCATATACAGGAAAGGTACTGTGACGATATCAATTTTGAACAAAATAACAAGGGAATTGGACTCACAGATCACACCCGGCGGACGGAAGGTCAAATTATTCTTAAGTTACGTAATTTCAAATGACAAAGTGACCTTCAAAGATATCACGTTCACAGGCATGAAGTTTTCAGGCTTTCCAGACGTTGTCAGCAATGCAAAAAATTCAATTCTAGAAAATTTACTTCGAAAAAGGTGAGCACCACTAAATAAGTAGCAACACTGTCAGCAGAAATCAGAACTCAGGGAGGTAGAGCGCTTTTGGCATGAAAAGGAAAAGGAACCTCGACAGACTAACGTTTGTAAAATCAATAATGAATTATACAAACTGAGAGATTTCTTACCTGCTCCGTAGGCAGTACAGGCAAGACACCATGCGTCCATGTTCGGATAAAATTTAGATTAAATTAATCCACTGAATATTAGATGGCGCAAGACACGATCGCATAAACGTGCACAAACCGCAGATGTCGCTATTTCGAGATAAAATGAAAAATAATATTGTGGTAATATATCCGGTTAAGTTTAGTTTTGTCAAAATCGAGGCATAGAAATTTTCTCAGTTTTTCGAGATAGCATACTTCCCATAGCACTAGCGAGTGCAAACTTATGCAGGCTTATAGTACTCGAATAGCTGATTAAAATCTTACTTAAAGTCTTACCGTTCCGGAGATATGGTAGTCTGAAGTTTGAAAAAATTTCTTACCTAAAAATACCCTAACTTCGTCCTAGCGCGAAAACTATTAGAGATAGGTCGTTCGTTCTTCTTCCATCCGAGTCCCAGGCGAAATCTGCACATAGAAACGTCTATTCGATATCCATATCTCCGTAACGGTTGGAGCTACAGCGTTTATAATGCCATATTTGGAATCTACTCGTCGAGACCTATCCGATAGGCCTATTTCGAACGAAATCGGGCGAAGTTTTCTTTGGCTCGAGAACGGCAAGAGATACAGCGTCGGCGATGGAAGATTTGGAATCTACGGGTCAAAATTAGTCGGATAGGCATATTTTGAACGCGATTGGACGCAAAAAATTTTCTTGTCCAAACGAATTTCTACCTCAAAGCATAGAAATTTTGTCAGTTTTTCGAAATAGCATACTTCCGATAGCAGTAGCGAGTTCAAACTCGGTAGGTTTATAGTACTCGGGGAGCTGATTAAAATAAAGCAAACCGCAGGTCCCTAAGTCTTACCGTTCCGGAGATATGTTAGTTTAAAGTTTGAAAAATTTTGTTATAAAAAATTACCATAATTTCGTCCTAGCGCGAAAACTATTAGAGATAGGTCATTCGTTCTTATTCCATTCGTTTCCTAGGCAAAATCTGCATATAGAAAGGTCTATTCGATCGGGATCGAGCAATAAATAAAGTGGTGAGAGCGATTTGAAATTTGGCCAAAATTGCAAATCGCGTTTCTTAACGATTTTTAACGATATATTGGTCATTTGACGAAAAAGTCATGTTCAAATTTCGAAATTATTTTGCGTCAAAATATACATATTCGGGCCGGTAATTACGTAAAACATATCGGTTCCAACGTAGAACGCATAGTTTTGGAGAAAACGCCATTCGAAGTTAGGTGAAAAGGGGCTAAAATAGGGGTGTATATAAGGCAATTTTCGAATATTGGACGAAAAATTCATGTTCGAATTTCGCGGCTATTTTGGCCTAGAATATACATATTCGAGTCGCTAATTACGTAGAATATATCGGATCGGACGTGGAACGCATAGATTTCGAGAAAACGCCTTACGAAGTTAGGGGAAAAGGCCTAAAATAGACCGTATATAAGGGTGAATATAGGGCGAAACCGGGCATACTTCAAGCCCTCGTAGCGCCTAAACTATTAACGATAGAAAGACGATCCTTGGATCATTCTGAAGCAGAAAAATGCGCTCTTTCGAATGGTGTAACAGAGAATGCCGTAACTAGAAAAAATCCACTGTTAGGGTGAAATTTAGTGTTTTTGCGATTTTTTGCAGTTTTTTGCCGTTTTCTCGGCAACCGTTGGAGTAAAGTAAAAAAATCGCACGCCGTTGAATTCGCCTCGTCAAGACGCATCGATTGATGTAGGATTGAACGTCCTTAGTCCCGTATTAGCGAAAAAGGGGTATGCGATTTTAGCTATTTTTTGCGGTATTTTGCACTTTCTCGGCAACCGTTTGAAATAATCCAAACAAATTATATACCGTTGAAATCAGCGCGTCAAGACGCGTCGATTGGTATATGAATGGACGCGATAGGATGAAGGAAACTTAAATCGCCCATATCTCCCTAACTGTTGGAGCTACAGCGTTTATAATGCCATATTTGGAATCTACTCGTCGAGACCTATCCGATAGGCCTATTTCGAACGAAATCGGGCGAAGTTTTCTTTGGCTCGAGAACGGCAAGAGATACAGCGTCGGCGATGGAAGATTTGGAATCTACGGGTCAAAATTAGTCGGATAGGCATATTTTGAACGCGATTGGACGCAAAAAATTTTCTTGTCCAAACGAATTTCTACCTCAAAGCATAGAAATTTTGTCAGTTTTTCGAAATAGCATACTTCCGATAGCACTAGCGAGTTCAAACTCGGTAGGTTTATAGTACTCGGGGAGCTGATTAAAATAAAGCAAACCGCAGGTCCCTAAGTCTTACCGTTCCGGAGATATGTTAGTTTAAAGTTTGAAAAATTTTGTTATAAAAAATTACCATAATTTCGTCCTAGCGCGAAAACTATTAGAGATAGGTCGTTCGTTCTTATTCCATTCGTTTCCTAGGCAAAATCTGCATATAGAAAGGTCTATTCGATCGGGATCGAGCAATAAATAAAGTGGTGAGAGCGATTTGAAATTTGGCCAAAATTGCAAATCGCGTTTCTTAACGATTTTTAACGATATATTGGTCATTTGACGAAAAAGTCATGTTCAAATTTCGAAATTATTTTGCGTCAAAATATACATATTCGGGCCGGTAATTACGTAAAACATATCGGTTCCAACGTAGAACGCATAGTTTTGGAGAAAACGCCATTCGAAGTTAGGTGAAAAGGGGCTAAAATAGGGGTGTATATAAGGCAATTTTCGAATATTGGACGAAAAATTCATGTTCGAATTTCGCGGCTATTTTGGCCTAGAATATACATATTCGAGTCGCTAATTACGTAGAATATATCGGATCGGACGTGGAACGCATAGATTTCGAGAAAACGCCTTACGAAGTTAGGGGAAAAGGCCTAAAATAGACCGTATATAAGGGTGAATATAGGGCGAAACCGGGCATACTTCAAGCCCTCGTAGCGCCTAAACTATTAACGATAGAAAGACGATCCTTGGATCATTCTGAAGCAGAAAAATGCGCTCTTTCGAATGGTGTAACAGAGGATGTCGTAACTAGAAAATAATCCACTGTTAGGGTGAAATTTAGTGTTTTTGCGATTTTTTGCAGTTTTTTGCCGTTTTCTCGGCAACCGTTGGAGTAAAGTAAAAAAATCGCACGCCGTTGAATTCGCCTCGTCAAGACGCATCGATTGATGTAGGATTGAACGTCCTTAGTCCCGTATTAGCGAAAAAGGGGTATGCGATTTTAGCTATTTTTTGCGGTATTTTGCACTTTCTCGGCAACCGTTTGAAATAATCCAAACAAATTATATACCGTTGAAATCAGCGCGTCAAGACGCGTCGATTGGTATATGAATGGACGCGATAGGATGAAGGAAACTTAAATCGCCCATATCTCCCTAACTGTTGGAGCTACAGCGTTTATAATGCCATATTTGGAATCTACTCGTCGAGACCTATCCGATAGGCCTATTTCGAACGAAATCGGGCGAAGTTTTCTTTGGCTCGAGAACGGCAAGAGATACAGCGTCGGCGATGGAAGATTTGGAATCTACGGGTCAAAATTAGTCGGATAGGCATATTTTGAACGCGATTGGACGCAAAAATTTTCTTGTCCAAACGAATTTCTACCTCAAAGCATAGAAATTTTGTCAGTTTTTCGAAATAGCATACTTCCGATAGCACTAGCGAGTTCAAACTCGGTAGGTTTATAGTACTCGGGGAGCTGATTAAAATAAAGCAAACCGCAGGTCCCTAAGTCTTACCGTTCCGGAGATATGTTAGTTTAAAGTTTGAAAAATTTTGTTATAAAAAATTACCATAATTTCGTCCTAGCGCGAAAACTATTAGAGATAGGTCGTTCGTTCTTATTCCATTCGTTTCCTAGGCAAAATCTGCATATAGAAAGGTCTATTCGATCGGGATCGAGCAATAAATAAAGTGGTGAGAGCGATTTGAAATTTGGCCAAAATTGCAAATCGCGTTTCTTAACGATTTTTAACGATATATTGGTCATTTGACGAAAAAGTCATGTTCAAATTTCGAAATTATTTTGCGTCAAAATATACATATTCGGGCCGGTAATTACGTAAAACATATCGGTTCCAACGTAGAACGCATAGTTTTGGAGAAAACGCCATTCGAAGTTAGGTGAAAAGGGGCTAAAATAGGGGTGTATATAAGGCAATTTTCGAATATTGGACGAAAAATTCATGTTCGAATTTCGCGGCTATTTTGGCCTAGAATATACATATTCGAGTCGCTAATTACGTAGAATATATCGGATCGGACGTGGAACGCATAGATTTCGAGAAAACGCCTTACGAAGTTAGGGAAAAGGCCTAAAATAGACCGTATATAAGGGTGAATATAGGGCGAAACCGGGCATACTTCAAGCCCTCGTAGCGCCTAAACTATTAACGATAGAAAGACGATCCTTGGATCATTCTGAAGCAGAAAAATGCGCTCTTTCGAATGGTGTAACAGAGAA
The DNA here is from genome assembly GCA_038088585.1 of Chrysina gloriosa. NCBI lineage: Eukaryota > Metazoa > Arthropoda > Insecta > Coleoptera > Scarabaeidae > Chrysina > Chrysina gloriosa. The sequence goes on along the minus strand of CM076089.1, from coordinate 16,000,125 downwards.
TGTCGTAACTAGAAAAAATCCACTGTTAGGGTGAAATTTAGTGTTTTTTTGCGATTTTTTGCAGTTTTTTGCCGTTTTCTCGGCAACCGTTGGAGTAAAGTAAAAAATCGCACGCCGTTGAATTCGCCTCGTCAAGACGCATCGATTGATGTAGGATTGAACGTCCTTAGTCCCGTATTAGCGAAAAAGGGGTATGCGATTTTAGCTATTTTTTGCGGTATTTTGCACTTTCTCGGCAACCGTTTGAAATAATCCAAACAAATTATATACCGTTGAAATCAGCGCGTCAAGACGCGTCGATTGGTATATGAATGGACGCGATAGGATGAAGGAAACTTAAATCGCCCATATCTCCCTAACTGTTGGAGCTACAGCGTTTATAATGCCATATTTGGAATCTACTCGTCGAGACCTATCCGATAGGCCTATTTCGAACGAAATCGGGCGAAGTTTTCTTTGGCTCGAGAACGGCAAGAGATACAGCGTCGGCGATGGAAGATTTGGAATCTACGGGTCAAAATTAGTCGGATAGGCATATTTTGAACGCGATTGGACGCAAAAAATTTTCTTGTCCAAACGAATTTCTACCTCAAAGCATAGAAATTTTGTCAGTTTTTCGAAATAGCATACTTCCGATAGCACTAGCGAGTTCAAACTCGGTAGGTTTATAGTACTCGGGGAGCTGATTAAAATAAAGCAAACCGCAGGTCCCTAAGTCTTACCGTTCCGGAGATATGTTAGTTTAAAGTTTGAAAAATTTTGTTATAAAAAATTACCATAATTTCGTCCTAGCGCGAAAACTATTAGAGATAGGTCGTTCGTTCTTATTCCATTCGTTTCCTAGGCAAAATCTGCATATAGAAAGGTCTATTCGATCGGGATCGAGCAATAAATAAAGTGGTGAGAGCGATTTGAAATTTGGCCAAAATTGCAAATCGCGTTTCTTAACGATTTTTAACGATATATTGGTCATTTGACGAAAAAGTCATGTTCAAATTTCGAAATTATTTTGCGTCAAAATATACATATTCGGGCCGGTAATTACGTAAAACATATCGGTTCCAACGTAGAACGCATAGTTTTGGAGAAAACGCCATTCGAAGTTAGGTGAAAAGGGGCTAAAATAGGGGTGTATATAAGGCAATTTTCGAATATTGGACGAAAAATTCATGTTCGAATTTCGCGGCTATTTTGGCCTAGAATATACATATTCGAGTCGCTAATTACGTAGAATATATCGGATCGGACGTGGAACGCATAGATTTCGAGAAAACGCCTTACGAAGTTAGGGGAAAAGGCCTAAAATAGACCGTATATAAGGGTGAATATAGGGCGAAACCGGGCATACTTCAAGCCCTCGTAGCGCCTAAACTATTAACGATAGAAAGACGATCCTTGGATCATTCTGAAGCAGAAAAATGCGCTCTTTCGAATGGTGTAACAGAGAATGTCGTAACTAGAAAAAATCCACTGTTAGGGTGAAATTTAGTGTTTTTTGCGATTTTTTGCAGTTTTTTGCCGTTTTCTCGGCAACCGTTGGAGTAAAGTAAAAAAATCGCACGCCGTTGAATTCGCCTCGTCAAGACGCATCGATTGATGTAGGATTGAACGTCCTTAGTCCCGTATTAGCGAAAAAGGGGTATGCGATTTTAGCTATTTTTTGCGGTATTTTGCACTTTCTCGGCAACCGTTTGAAATAATCCAAACAAATTATATACCGTTGAAATCAGCGCGTCAAGACGCGTCGATTGGTATATGAATGGACGCGATAGGATGAAGGAAACTTAAATCGCCCATATCTCCCTAACTGTTGGAGCTACAGCGTTTATAATGCCATATTTGGAATCTACTCGTCGAGACCTATCCGATAGGCCTATTTCGAACGAAATCGGGCGAAGTTTTCTTTGGCTCGAGAACGGCAAGAGATACAGCGTCGGCGATGGAAGATTTGGAATCTACGGGTCAAAATTAGTCGGATAGGCATATTTTGAACGCGATTGGACGCAAAAAATTTTCTTGTCCAAACGAATTTCTACCTCAAAGCATAGAAATTTTGTCAGTTTTTCGAAATAGCATACTTCCGATAGCACTAGCGAGTTCAAACTCGGTAGGTTTATAGTACTCGGGGAGCTGATTAAAATAAAGCAAACCGCAGGTCCCTAAGTCTTACCGTTCCGGAGATATGTTAGTTTAAAGTTTGAAAAATTTTGTTATAAAAAATTACCATAATTTCGTCCTAGCGCGAAAACTATTAGAGATAGGTCGTTCGTTCTTATTCCATTCGTTTCCTAGGCAAAATCTGCATATAGAAAGGTCTATTCGATCGGGATCGAGCAATAAATAAAGTGGTGAGAGCGATTTGAAATTTGGCCAAAATTGCAAATCGCGTTTCTTAACGATTTTTAACGATATATTGGTCATTTGACGAAAAAGTCATGTTCAAATTTCGAAATTATTTTGCGTCAAAATATACATATTCGGGCCGGTAATTACGTAAAACATATCGGTTCCAACGTAGAACGCATAGTTTTGGAGAAAACGCCATTCGAAGTTAGGTGAAAAGGGGCTAAAATAGGGGTGTATATAAGGCAATTTTCGAATATTGGACGAAAAATTCATGTTCGAATTTCGCGGCTATTTTGGCCTAGAATATACATATTCGAGTCGCTAATTACGTAGAATATATCGGATCGGACGTGGAACGCATAGATTTCGAGAAAACGCCTTACGAAGTTAGGGAAAAGGCCTAAAATAGACCGTATATAAGGGTGAATATAGGGCGAAACCGGGCATACTTCAAGCCCTCGTAGCGCCTAAACTATTAACGATAGAAAGACGATCCTTGGATCATTCTGAAGCAGAAAAATGCGCTCTTTCGAATGGTGTAACAGAGAATGTCGTAACTAGAAAAAATCCACTGTTAGGGTGAAATTTAGTGTTTTTTTGCGATTTTTTGCAGTTTTTTGCCGTTTTCTCGGCAACCGTTGGAGTAAAGTAAAAATCGCACGCCGTTGAATTCGCCTCGTCAAGACGCATCGATTGATGTAGGATTGAACGTCCTTAGTCCCGTATTAGCGAAAAAGGGGTATGCGATTTTAGCTATTTTTTGCGGTATTTTGCACTTTCTCGGCAACCGTTTGAAATAATCCAAACAAATTATATACCGTTGAAATCAGCGCGTCAAGACGCGTCGATTGGTATATGAATGGACGCGATAGGATGAAGGAAACTTAAATCGCCCATATCTCCCTAACGGTTGGAGCTACAGCGTTTATAATGCCATATTTGGAATCTACTCGTCGAGACCTATCCGATAGGCCTATTTCGAACGAAATCGGGCGAAGTTTTCTTTGGCTCGAGAACGGCAAGAGATACAGCGTCGGCGATGGAAGATTTGGAATCTACGGGTCAAAATTAGTCGGATAGGCATATTTTGAACGCGATTGGACGCAAAAATTTTCTTGTCCAAACGAATTTCTACCTCAAAGCATAGAAATTTTGTCAGTTTTTCGAAATAGCATACTTCCGATAGCACTAGCGAGTTCAAACTCGGTAGGTTTATAGTACTCGGGGAGCTGATTAAAATAAAGCAAACCGCAGGTCCCTAAGTCTTACCGTTCCGGAGATATGGTAGTTTAAAGTTTGAAAAATTTTGTTATAAAAATTACCATAATTTCGTCCTAGCGCGAAAACTATTAGAGATAGGTCGTTCGTTCTTATTCCATTCGTTTCCTAGGCAAAATCTGCATATAGAAAGGTCTATTCGATCGGGATCGAGCAATAAATAAAGTGGTGAGAGCGATTTGAAATTTGGCCAAAATTGCAAATCGCGTTTCTTAACGATTTTTAACGATATATTGGTCATTTGACGAAAAAGTCATGTTCAAATTTCGAAATTATTTTGCGTCAAAATATACATATTCGGGCCGGTAATTACGTAAAACATATCGGTTCCAACGTAGAACGCATAGTTTTGGAGAAAACGCCATTCGAAGTTAGGTGAAAAGGGGCTAAAATAGGGGTGTATATAAGGCAATTTTCGAATATTTGACGAAAAATTCATGTTCGAATTTCGCGGCTATTTTGGCCGAGAATATACATATTCGAGTCGCTAATTACGTAGAATATATCGGATCGGACGTGGAACGCATAGATTTCGAGAAAACGCCTTACGAAGTTAGGGGAAAAGGCCTAAAATAGACCGTATATAAGGGTGAATATAGGGCGAAACCGGGCATACTTCAAGCCCTCGTAGCGCCTAAACTATTAACGATAGAAAGACGATCCTTGGATCATTCTGAAGCAGAAAAATGCGCTCTTTCGAATGGTGTAACAGAGAATGTCGTAACTAGAAAAAATCCACTGTTAGGGTGAAATTTAGTGTTTTTGCGATTTTTTGCAGTTTTTTGCGGTTTTCTCGGCAACCGTTGGAGTAAAGTAAAAAAATCGCACGCCGTTGAATTCGCCTCGTCAAGACGCATCGATTGATGTAGGATTGAACGTCCTTAGTCCCGTATTAGCGAAAAAGGGGTATGCGATTTTAGCTATTTTTTGCGGTATTTTGCACTTTCTCGGCAACCGTTTGAAATAATCCAAACAAATTATATACCGTTGAAATCAGCGCGTCAAGACGCGTCGATTGGTATATGAATGGACGCGATAGGATGAAGGAAACTTAAATCGCCCATATCTCCCTAACGGTTGGAGCTACAGCGTTTATAATGCCATATTTGGAATCTACTCGTCGAGACCTATCCGATAGGCCTATTTCGAACGAAATCGGGCGAAGTTTTCTTTGGCTCGAGAACGGCAAGAGATACAGCGTCGGCGATGGAAGATTTGGAATCTACGGGTCAAAATTAGTCGGATAGGCATATTTTGAACGCGATTGGACGCAAAAAATTTTCTTGTCCAAACGAATTTCTACCTCAAAGCATAGAAATTTTGTCAGTTTTTCGAAATAGCATACTTCCGATAGCACTAGCGAGTTCAAACTCGGTAGGTTTATAGTACTCGGGGAGCTGATTAAAATAAAGCAAACCGCAGGTCCCTAAGTCTTACCGTTCCGGAGATATGGTAGTTTAAAGTTTGAAAAATTTTGTTATAAAAATTACCATAATTTCGTCCTAGCGCGAAAACTATTAGAGATAGGTCGTTCGTTCTTATTCCATTCGTTTCCTAGGCAAAATCTGCATATAGAAAGGTCTATTCGATCGGGATCGAGCAATAAATAAAGTGGTGATAGCGATTTGAAATTTGGCCAAAATTGCAAATCGCGTTTCTTAACGATTTTTAACGATATATTGGTCATTTGACGAAAAAGTCATGTTCAAATTTCGAAATTATTTTGCGTCAAAATATACATATTCGGGCCGGTAATTACGTAAAACATATCGGTTCCAACGTAGAACGCATAGTTTTGGAGAAAACGCCATTCGAAGTTAGGTGAAAAGGGGCTAAAATAGGGGTGTATATAAGGCAATTTTCGAATATTGGACGAAAAATTCATGTTCGAATTTCGCGGCTATTTTGGCCTAGAATATACATATTCGAGTCGCTAATTACGTAGAATATATCGGATCGGACGTGGAACGCATAGATTTCGAGAAAACGCCTTACGAAGTTAGGGGAAAAGGCCTAAAATAGACCGTATATAAGGGTGAATATAGGGCGAAACCGGGCATACTTCAAGCCCTCGTAGCGCCTAAACTATTAACGATAGAAAGACGATCCTTGGATCATTCTGAAGCAGAAAAATGCGCTCTTTCGAATGGTGTAACAGAGAATGTCGTAACTAGAAAAAATCCACTGTTAGGGTGAAATTTAGTGTTTTTTTGCGATTTTTTGCAGTTTCTTGCGGTTTTCTCGGCAACCGTTGGAGTAAAGTAAAAAAATCGCACGCCGTTGAATTCGCCTCGTCAAGACGCATCGATTGATGTAGGATTGAACGTCCTTAGTCCCGTATTAGCGAAAAAGGGGTATGCGATTTTAGCTATTTTTTGCGGTATTTTGCACTTTCTCGGCAACCGTTTGAAATAATCCAAACAAATTATATACCGTTGAAATCAGCGCGTCAAGACGCGTCGATTGGTATATGAATGGACGCGATAGGATGAAGGAAACTTAAATCGCCCATATCTCCCTAACGGTTGGAGCTACAGCGTTTATAATGCCATATTTGGAATCTACTCGTCGAGACCTATCCGATAGGCCTATTTCGAACGAAATCGGGCGAAGTTTTCTTTGGCTCGAGAACGGCAAGAGATACAGCGTCGGCGATGGAAGATTTGGAATCTACGGGTCAAAATTAGTCGGATAGGCATATTTTGAACGCGATTGGACGCAAAAATTTTCTTGTCCAAACGAATTTCTACCTCAAAGCATAGAAATTTTGTCAGTTTTTCGAAATAGCATACTTCCGATAGCACTAGCGAGTTCAAACTCGGTAGGTTTATAGTACTCGGGGAGCTGATTAAAATAAAGCAAACCGCAGGTCCCTAAGTCTTACCGTTCCGGAGATATGGTAGTTTAAAGTTTGAAAAATTTTGTTATAAAAATTACCATAATTTCGTCCTAGCGCGAAAACTATTAGAGATAGGTCGTTCGTTCTTATTCCATTCGTTTCCTAGGCAAAATCTGCATATAGAAAGGTCTATTCGATCGGGATCGAGCAATAAATAAAGTGGTGATAGCGATTTGAAATTTGGCCAAAATTGCAAATCGCGTTTCTTAACGATTTTTAACGATATATTGGTCATTTGACGAAAAAGTCATGTTCAAATTTCGAAATTATTTTGCGTCAAAATATACATATTCGGGCCGGTAATTACGTAAAACATATCGGTTCCAACGTAGAACGCATAGTTTTGGAGAAAACGCCATTCGAAGTTAGGTGAAAAGGGGCTAAAATAGGGGTGTATATAAGGCAATTTTCGAATATTTGACGAAAAATTCATGTTCGAATTTCGCGGCTATTTTGGCCGAGAATATACATATTCGAGTCGCTAATTACGTAGAATATATCGGTTCGGACGTGGAACGTATAGATTTCGAGAAAACGGCTTACGAAGTTAGGGTCAAAACGGGCTAAAATAGGGATATATATAAGGCTTTTTCGAATATTCGACGAAAAATTCATGTTCGAATTTCGCGGTTATTTTGGTCTAGAATATACATATTCGAGTCGCTAATTACGTGGAATATATCGGATCGGACGTGGAACGCATAGATTTCGAGAAAACGCCTTACGAAGTTAGGGGAAAAGGCCTAAAATAGACCGTATATAAGGGTGAATATAGGGCGAAACCGGGCATACTTCAAGCCCTCGTAGCGCCTAAACTATTAACGATAGAAAGACGATCCTTGGATCATTCTGAAGCAGAAAAATGCGCTCTTTCGAATGGTGTAACAGAGAATGTCGTAACTAGAAAAAATCCACTGTTAGGGTGAAATTTAGTGTTTTTTGCGATTTTTTGCAGTTTTTTGCGGTTTTCTCGGCAACCGTTGGAGTAAAGTAAAAAAATCGCACGCCGTTGAATTCGCCTCGTCAAGACGCATCGATTGATGTAGGATTGAACGTCCTTAGTCCCGTATTAGCGAAAAAGGGGTATGCGATTTTAGCTATTTTTTGCGGTATTTTGCACTTTCTCGGCAACCGTTTGAAATAATCCAAACAAATTATATACCGTTGAAATCAGCGCGTCAAGACGCGTCGATTGGTATATGAATGGACGCGATAGGATGAAGGAAACTTAAATCGCCCATATCTCCCTAACGGTTGGAGCTACAGCGTTTATAATGCCATATTTGGAATCTACTCGTCGAGACCTATCCGATAGGCCTATTTCGAACGAAATCGGGCGAAGTTTTCTTTGGCTCGAGAACGGCAAGAGATACAGCGTCGGCGATGGAAGATTTGGAATCTACGGGTCAAAATTAGTCGGATAGGCATATTTTGAACGCGATTGGACGCAAAAAATTTTCTTGTCCAAACGAATTTCTACCTCAAAGCATAGAAATTTTGTCAGTTTTTCGAAATAGCATACTTCCGATAGCACTAGCGAGTTCAAACTCGGTAGGTTTATAGTACTCGGGGAGCTGATTAAAATAAAGCAAACCGCAGGTCCCTAAGTCTTACCGTTCCGGAGATATGGTAGTTTAAAGTTTGAAAAATTTTGTTATAAAAATTACCATAATTTCGTCCTAGCGCGAAAACTATTAGAGATAGGTCGTTCGTTCTTATTCCATTCGTTTCCTAGGCAAAATCTGCATATAGAAAGGTCTATTCGATCGGGATCGAGCAATAAATAAAGTGGTGAGAGCGATTTGAAATTTGGCCAAAATTGCAAATCGCGTTTCTTAACGATTTTTAACGATATATTGGTCATTTGACGAAAAAGTCATGTTCAAATTTCGAAATTATTTTGCGTCAAAATATACATATTCGGGCCGGTAATTACGTAAAACATATCGGTTCCAACGTAGAACGCATAGTTTTGGAGAAAACGCCATTCGAAGTTAGGTGAAAAGGGGCTAAAATAGGGGTGTATATAAGGCAATTTTCGAATATTTGACGAAAAATTCATGTTCGAATTTCGCGGCTATTTTGGCCGAGAATATACATATTCGAGTCGCTAATTACGTAGAATATATCGGATCGGACGTGGAACGCATAGATTTCGAGAAAACGCCTTACGAAGTTAGGGGAAAAGGCCTAAAATAGACCGTATATAAGGGTGAATATAGGGCGAAACCGGGCATACTTCAAGCCCTCGTAGCGCCTAAACTATTAACGATAGAAAGACGATCCTTGGATCATTCTGAAGCAGAAAAATGCGCTCTTTCGAATGGTGTAACAGAGAATGTCGTAACTAGAAAAAATCCACTGTTAGGGTGAAATTTAGTGTTTTTTTGCGATTTTTTGCAGTTTTTTGCGGTTTTCTCGGCAACCGTTGGAGTAAAGTAAAAAAATCGCACGCCGTTGAATTCGCCTCGTCAAGACGCATCGATTGATGTAGGATTGAACGTCCTTAGTCCCGTATTAGCGAAAAAGGGGTATGCGATTTTAGCTATTTTTTGCGGTATTTTGCACTTTCTCGGCAACCGTTTGAAATAATCCAAACAAATTATATACCGTTGAAATCAGCGCGTCAAGACGCGTCGATTGGTATATGAATGGACGCGATAGGATGAAGGAAACTTAAATCGCCCATATCTCCCTAACGGTTGGAGCTACAGCGTTTATAATGCCATATTTGGAATCTACTCGTCGAGACCTATCCGATAGGCCTATTTCGAACGAAATCGGGCGAAGTTTTCTTTGGCTCGAGAACGGCAAGAGATACAGCGTCGGCGATGGAAGATTTGGAATCTACGGGTCAAAATTAGTCGGATAGGCATATTTTGAACGCGATTGGACGCAAAAATTTTCTTGTCCAAACGAATTTCTACCTCAAAGCATAGAAATTTTGTCAGTTTTTCGAAATAGCATACTTCCGATAGCACTAGCGAGTTCAAACTCGGTAGGTTTATAGTACTCGGGGAGCTGATTAAAATAAAGCAAACCGCAGGTCCCTAAGTCTTACCGTTCCGGAGATATGGTAGTTTAAAGTTTGAAAAATTTTGTTATAAAAATTACCATAATTTCGTCCTAGCGCGAAAACTATTAGAGATAGGTCGTTCGTTCTTATTCCATTCGTTTCCTAGGCAAAATCTGCATATAGAAAGGTCTATTCGATCGGGATCGAGCAATAAATAAAGTGGTGAGAGCGATTTGAAATTTGGCCAAAATTGCAAATCGCGTTTCTTAACGATTTTTAACGATATATTGGTCATTTGACGAAAAAGTCATGTTCAAATTTCGAAATTATTTTGCGTCAAAATATACATATTCGGGCCGGTAATTACGTAAAACATATCGGTTCCAACGTAGAACGCATAGTTTTGGAGAAAACGCCATTCGAAGTTAGGTGAAAAGGGGCTAAAATAGGGGTGTATATAAGGCAATTTTCGAATATTGGACGAAAAATTCATGTTCGAATTTCGCGGCTATTTTGGCCTAGAATATACATATTCGAGTCGCTAATTACGTAGAATATATCGGATCGGACGTGGAACGCATAGATTTCGAGAAAACGCCTTACGAAGTTAGGGGAAAAGGCCTAAAATAGACCGTATATAAGGGTGAATATAGGGCGAAACCGGGCATACTTCAAGCCCTCGTAGCGCCTAAACTATTAACGATAGAAAGACGATCCTTGGATCATTCTGAAGCAGAAAAATGCGCTCTTTCGAATGGTGTAACAGAGAATGTCGTAACTAGAAAAAATCCACTGTTAGGGTGAAATTTAGTGTTTCTTTGCGATTTTTTGCAGTTTTTTGCCGTTTTCTCGGCAACCGTTGGAGTAAAGTAAAAAAATCGCACGCCGTTGAATTCACCTCGTCAAGACGCATCGATTGATGTAGGATTGAACGTCCTTAGTCCCGTATTAGCGAAAAAGGGGTATGCGATTTTAGCTATTTTTTGCGGTATTTTGCACTTTCTCGGCAACCGTTTGAAATAATCTAAATAAATTATATACCGTTGGAATCAGCGCGTCAAGACGCGTCGATTGGTATGTGATTGAAGGCGATCGGAGGTAGGAAACTTTAAACCTCCATATCTCCGTAACGGTTGGAGCTACAGCGTTTATAATGCCATATTTGGAATCTACTCGTCGAGACCTATCCGATAGGCCGACTTCGAACGCAATCGGACCAACCTTTCTTCAGCTCGAAAATGATAAGAGATAGAGCGTCGTGGATGGAAGATTTGGATTCTACGGGTCAAAATCTATCAGATAGGCATATTTTGAACGCGATTGGACGCAAAAAATATTTTTGTCAAAATCAATTTCTACCTCAGGGCATAGAAATTTTGTCAGTTTTTCGAGATAGCAGACTTCCCATAACACTAGCGAGTGCAAACTCGGTAGGCTTATAGTACTCGAGGAGTTGATTAAAATGAAACAAACCGCAGTTCCCTAGGTCTTACCGTTCCGGAGATATGGTGGTTTGAAGTTTGAAAAATTTCTTACCTAGAACTACCATAACTTCGTCCTAGCGTGAAAACTATTAGAGATAGGTCGTTCGTTCTTGTTCCATCCGATTCCTAGGCGAAATCTGCATATAGAAAGGTCTATTCGATCGCGATCGAACAATAAATAAAGTAGTGAGAGCGATTTGAAATCTGGGCGAAATTGAAAATCGCGGTTTTTAACGGAATATTGGTCACTTGACGAAAAATTCATGTTCGAATTTCGTAGTTATTTTGCGTCAGAATATACGTATTCGGACCGGTAATAACGTAGAACATATCGGTTCGGACGTGGAACGCATAGATTTCGAGAAAACGCCTTACGAAGTTTGGACAAAAGGTCTAAAATAGATCGAATATAGGGGTGAATATGGGGCGAAACCGAGCAAATTTCAAGCCTACAAAAGGGACGGTAGTTACGTATATTTGAACGACCACCGGATTTAAAGGGGAGGTAGAATGAATATTTGGAAAAATGTCATATTTACCGGTGGAACTGAAATTAATATTTACGGACCAGAGGATGAAGATCTATGAATGAAGACACCAGATTTAGTGCACAAAGCATCTCCAACTATTTGTCTGCGGTAACAATGTACGCGGTGAAAAATTGGGGTTTTGCAATGAAATGTATCCTTTAATCAATAAAACAGAGCCAGCACGTTGAATTTGATCACAGGATTCAAATCCTCGGCAGGACAGATTGTCGCCAAAGCCGCACGGATGATGTTTTAAGACCTAAGTCCGTTGTCTCATATTAGACGCCATCAGGTTCCAATTCATTGACAAATAAACTATAAAACAGCCAGCATATTTAATTTGATAACAAAATGAGAATGTGTGACAGGTTTTACTTTATATTAGTTGGATACAATAAATTAATGACAAGATCTGGTCTAGATGCTCATCTAGATAGAATTTGTATTGTTGGTGTAGATCTTTACCAGTGAAGATAAATTGTTATGAATTGAGAACGATGGGGATAAGAAGTGATCGATGAAATTCTAGTTTCTAAAACCATTTATATAAAGGAAATCAAATTATTCTTACTACACCTTCCGCAAATAATTCCAGATACGTATTTCGGCAACTAAGTTGCCATCTTTAGAAAGAAACTGGAGGAATTAAATATCACCAGTGATACACACAGAGTGCTTATTCTTATTTGCAAAACCATCTTAAACCATCTCAAGAAACTTAAGTTTTACTAGTGCTCTTTAATTAATGTAATCACAAGAATAGTAAAGAGAGGCACAATATATATGAATGGTTCGAGGTAATAAATCCGACATAATCCCAAGTTTTATCCAATTCAAATCGTTCAAGAAGCGTGGCGTGACCAGTACAGATGTATGTGCGAATGTAGCTTTCTTGTACAAGAGGCATCTTTGCATTACATAAAGCTAATTTTTTGGAAGTACACCATTTCAGAATTAATTATTGTATAATGTCAGTTGACGTTAGTATTTTTACACATCAGCGAATACAATTTTACAGTTAGTGCTCCCAATTATATTATTACTTGCTTACTTAATACTTATGCATCTTTGTACCTCTACGAGTACACGAATTGATGTATGAGAAACAACAAAGATAATACATTTGAATCCTGGTGAATTGTAGATGGCATTTCTCTTTCAGCTAACTGATATTGCGTTGTTCTCATGTAGATAAGACTGAAGTATGAACGCATGAATAATAAAAAAGTAGGTTTCCGCAAGAGAACTTTGTGATTCGTACGACCGATCTAATATGCAGAGCCAGATTATATGTTTTGTGTATATCGACAACTGTCAACAGTACAGTTGTATGCTTTGAGATGTACACGAATTAGGGTAAATAAAAGCGTTTAGCACTAATTTAATTTTACATATTTAGAATACCTTGGCTTTTTTCCACATATTCCAAATATTTTAACATATTTGAAGTATTTCTCCGTTTTATAAAAATATATTAGACGATTTTCTGGGAAATATACATTGTACGATTACCGATGTTTCGTTAAATATAATAAAACAAATATTATTTAAATAGGGATGAATGCTTTTCCCAATAAATTTATGTTTCAACATTTTCTAAGAAATTATTAATTGCTTTTAAACTTCCATACGAAATAGCATGTTCAACACCGAAGAGTAAAGATCTTTTTTGTTACGGTTTTTATAAATAAAAATCGGAAATTAAACCAATAAAGGGGAGTTCTGATTGGTTAGAAATAATTAAGTAGGGGGTGTATACGTTTTAGCATTTATCATTTAAAAATTGTTATCATTTACAAACACCGAATAAAGTGAAGTGTTACAGAGTGTTATCCAAAAATGCCAAAAGTGAAAAGCGATTTAGTAGCCTCCTAGATCAAGACCGTTCCAGAATTACTTTTGAACGATGAAAAAGTATTCTGCAAAGCGTGCGGTGAAATAGTAAGTAGATAATTTTACAAAATAATTTTATTTTATTTATTTAATTCAAGTTATATGTTTATTTTGCAAATTTTAGTCTGTCATGCAATTGGTTCAAAAACTTGCTTTGGATTGCTGAATTTTCCTTTATTTTGAAAATCATTTTCTTATCTTATATCTAAAAGGGTGTATAGATTCCCTGTGAGAGAAAATCCCAAATTACTCGATATCTCTTGACTGACCTTCATAAATGAAAGAGATGAGACAATCAAAACTAGTGCAAATGTCTGTAGGTCAGTACCTAGCAGGTTCATCCTTATCTCCAAAAAATCAGAGTGAACAAGTAACCAAACCTTTGCTTTTTGCTAATATCCCACTTTATAAGCTACAAAACAAAATTGTCTTGAAAAAGCATTGCAGAAATACTGTACCTAACGAAAGTACTTTAACGAAAAATTATGTCACAAATGTATATAAGGCCATAATTAATGAAATCAAGCAAACTATAAATAACATTTTTATTTATTTTATAGTAGATGAAACCACAGATACTTCTGGACGCTATATGGCGAATTTATTAATAGATTGTTTAGATAACAACATTACTGGTAAATTCTATTTGATTTCGTGTAGACAAATTGAAAAAACTAACCGTGTAACAATGATTAGGTTTTATCATAAAAGTATCATGAATTATTTCGTTCCCGTCGTTGTTCCAACTAATAAAATTGTGCTCATGCTTTCCGATGCTGCGTCATACATGGTCAAAGCTGGTCAACCACTTAAAGTTTTGTATCCTAATTTAATTCACGTGACCTGGTTAGCACATGGTTTAAACAGAGTGTCGGAAAATACTAAAAATTCATTTCCTGTAGTCAATAGTTTAATTAGTAACGTAAAGAAAATATTTTTAAAATCTCCTATGAGGAGTGGGTGTTACAGAGAAAAATTATCTAATACTCCTTTGCCACCGGTACCAATAATCATAAGATGGGGAACATGGTTCAAAGCTGCTAGTTTTGATATTCTGAACATATTTATTTTTTAAACATATTTTACATCTAGACATTTTAGGAATATTTGCAACATATCTTTTGCTTATATTTAAGACATTATATGTAGGTACATATTTTAGTCAAATATCGAACATATTCTACTAATACGTACTCAGGCCACAGTTGTCCATGATTTCTGATACATATTGGACTAATTAATAATTAGTTTTTATTTTGTTGTTATTATTAGAAACAAGCTGTGAAACATGTTCCTTATATGTAACCTGACAAATAACTATTAATATCCTAAACAGAAGGAATCGTGCTATTCGAATGACTCCAGCAATCAGGTGATCGCTCTAATACACATTTAGTAATTGTAACATTAACCTCGAACCTGAAACAGTTCTCAGCGCGTTTGCAACTCCATTCATACTCGAGTCAAGCACATTTCGTATTACATAACACTGCTCTCATTCATTCATGAAATGTGGCTTAAAGCTAAAAAATGCAAAAGCGTTTCGGTTCGAACGTAATACGCGATATCAGGTGAAGTATCGCTAATTCGCAAGATAAAGTCTAAGAAGAAACCTTGAATGAACTACTCTACACGCCAGCAGATGACGAAAATACTTTCACTTTGAATCTGTTTCCGCCGTGGCACAGCACTTGCATACACGGCGGATTCTTCGTTTCGATATTGCGCAATAAGTATTTCAAGGTTCATAACAATAAAACCGTTTGATATGTTCCCCTTTCTTTGTTTTATAGAATCGCCTCGATATGTTAATCGCTTCTATGTATTTCCTATCGGCGATATAACGATCTCCAGATTTTTAAATCTATGACGAGATGGGCAAGGTGCATGTAATGTGTATTGTTGTAGTTTGCTGTATGCTATTTGTAATTCGTATATCATTGAATTGCATTCTTTGCGTGTATCATCCAAGCAATGCCGGATTAATCAGAAGGCGAATAAGACAAATATCTTGGGTCAGGTCACACATTTACGTATATTATTTAAAGTTTGTTGAGAAGCAATGTATAAATGGACCCCAATTCCGCAGGGCATCCATGCAGATATTAAAATCAACATAGATCAGCCGTCCGCCTCGTAGCATGTCGTTTCCGCTATCTTTCTTTACACTCTAAATTGTTCATAAATCTCTTTACTCGACTGAAAGAAGAAATAATCTGTAAAGATATAATCATTTACATTTCTCCTTCTTATGAATCTGGTTTCGGCAATATCTAACCTGCATTCTGCAGAGGTTTAATTTTTTCCCCACCATAGTCTCATATTACTTGAATGCAGTGGTTAATGAAGTTGTCTCTATTTTTACTCTTTCATCTCAAAGATGTCTTCCACTAATCCTGGTGGGGATTTTTCTTGTAGTTTCATATTAACCGACCTAGTACCTTTCCGATTTGGTTCCTGGCTATTCTCAGAAAACAATCTATTCTGGCATCTGAAGGTTTTGCAATGAACGGAGAGGACGACTGTCTTAACCGCGGCGCGGTCCTCTAGTGTTTCACATGCAATTCTTTTAGCAAGTGTCTCATCTCAGTTTGTATTGTTTGAAAAGGGACTCCGTATAAAGATTTCGGACCCACGAGTTCTCTGTCTTCTTCTCGTTGAAGGAGGTTCGCCTCTTCATTATAAGTATAGAGTTCCTTTGATCTGTTGTGCTAGACACCAGTGGTTTTCTACATTCCTCGACAGCCTTAGATTGTATTTAAAAGTTTTGTATCGCTTTGATTGCTGCGTGGCTAGATATAGATTCTCTTATTTCTAATGTGTTCTTGTATGATGATTTGTTCGGCTTGAAAAATGGTCGCGCACGCTCCAAATTTGAAGCTTATGCTGCTTCTCCTTCTTGCCTCAAACAACTCTACTCCTGTTTAACTATACATCTTAGATCCGTTGGTGAATCAAACGGTACTACTTCGTTTGAGTACATCCCGCAGTTCCAACTCCGCATCCCTATCAAGATGCAGTTTCTATTTCAGTTCTCTCGGTTGGACACTTCTTATCAGCATGTCCTATTGCCTATAGCTACTACAAATTCTCTTGCTTTATATATGGGTGAAGTATTTCCGTAGTTCAATCGTTCAATACTTATGACTTCTCACAGATATTCACCTAAATATTTTAAAATAATTCTGTACACAGCTTTCCCATTCTGTCCTCGTAACCGTGAGCTTTCTTCTACAATACTTAGACGCATATAAAGAATTCAGCCTTCCACCGTTAGTGTATGCATATTTATTAGAATCGTTTGTAGATTTGGACAACACGCCCAAGATAAAACGACCGTGCAAGGACGCGAATTTCGATACCCTATTTGTGTACGACAAAAGGCTACCTCGTTAAATCTCTTACGCAAAGCCGAATGTTTGCTTTAGCGCAGTCGAAAATTTCTCGAGATAATGAATGCTATCGTAAAATCTAAACGGCGGCAGCGCTAGTCGAACCGACGATGTTTGCGAATGTGTAATTTATCGTTTACATTGTTTAGTATTATTAGCACATTTTTAACGACTTCATATAATAGAATATTCCAATGTTTCCTGATGTTCGAAGTTTCAAATTTATTTACTACTAAGTATCGTAAATTTCACAACTAGGTGGGTCAGATAAGTGTTGAATGTCGCATTTTAACTTGTTTGTTTATTGAGATTTCGTTGCATTAGCTCAAAAGGGTGATTTGCATAGCACTCAAATGTAAGGATGTAGGGAGAGGTCACAATATAAAATTTGCGTAACATCTATTACTTATACGTTTATATTTTATCTCATGTGGTACATACTGCTGTACTCTGCTGTAGAGATTTAAGTAACTAAACGCAATATAATTTGTGTTGAAACTACTATTCACATAAGAGACCTGTAACAAACAAGGAAATGTACTTTTTTAATTGACTTATGTAATAGTAATAAACGTATTGTATATGTTCCTTGTTTTAATTTTACTTGCCTCCTTAATTTTCTTTCATCGAATGCAATATTTGTTAAAATATGTAATCTCTTTACTGATACCTACTCACAATATGAGCAATAAAAAGTAAAATCTGTGGTTGATTTATAGCCGATGAAACATAAGCCCAGAGTCAGCCAACACGAAATTCGAAACGATTACTATCTCGTTGGGGTAAAATTAAAAAGAAACGTAAGGAAAAGAAGGAAGAAATAGAAACGATTGAACACATAAGCATTAGAAGCTACGGATGATTTGAAAAGTATAAAGAAGTCAGAAAGGGTTAAAAAAAATTGAGGAGGATCTCAAGTCAGAAAACTGAACCAATATTGGAAGCTCTCGGATAGGTGATCATAGAAGTAGTACAGAGAGTGTGTGGGCTGTTCAAGAAAGACAAACACCGTGGTGGGATGTAGAAGTGAAATAAAAGATCAACCTTAAGAAGAAAGCACGGTATAGCTTCCTACTAACGAAATAAAATGAAGGTTATAAATATGTATGGAAATCAATAAAAGTAGATGAAAAATACTTGAAAAGAGTATCACGGGAAAGATTTTGAGGTAGTTTAGAGAAGGGCGGTAAATGAAGCGAAAAATACCTGTAGAGAATTCTTGAAATATTAAGACATGAATAATTACAAGTAGGTTACTAGAGGAAGGGCAAGCAGGAAGAGTTTGGGAACAAGGAGAAATAAAAAAGTAATGAATATGTCTGTAAAAGATTAGATTAGAAATATTAGAAGACAAGAAATTTTAAAGCAAATGGGCGGTGAGCAGGAGGTAGTGGTAAGGATAATATTCAAGCAAATCTGGAAAATACCAAAGGAGTGGGAAATAACGACGTTTTATATAAGAAGGATGACGAGATGACATGCGGAAATTACAGGCCAATTTTCCTTTGTGTGTGTGAAAGAGAGTTGGAGAAGAGACTTAGTTGATTTGGGGACACACCAACAAGCGAATGGGTATAAGAAGGCAATAAAAGAGAGAGAGAGAGAGAGATGTCGGATAAATACAGCTGATATACAAAGCCTTTGATTCAAAGCTTTGGAGAAAAATATTAACAGAACTGATACACCCAGTGAGAAGTATATACCGTAACACTAGAAATATGATAAGAATAGAAATGGACCACAGCAGAATTTGTGAATAAAAGGGGAGTAGACAGACGGCAACTAGTAATTATAAACGAGACGACATACAAATATGTAGGAGACTTGATTCTCCGAGCACCAACAAAGAACAATATAGTAAAAAATCTAATGCGTTGGTAGAAAAGTTTAAAAAAGAAGACTGAAATAATGACTATCGGAGCAAAAGGGACAGAGGAGGAAATAAAAATTAAACAATAGAACCCAACAAAATTGAAAAAATCAAATACTTTAGTTAAAGAAAACTATGGAAAACTAAATAAATAATATAATAATAAATAATTGCAGAGACAAATAAGTTGTGTAATACATTGTGGAAGGATCTAACGGCGGTAGAAGCACTGCAAGTGAAAATTGGAAGAAAACAACTTGGATGATGGGGACACACGACAAGAAGAATGGTCAGCGAAAGAAACATGAAAAACATATGAAACAAGAAAAGAAGTACCGGTATTGACTGGAATGGAGCGTCAAGCGCATCCAAAGACAGAAAAAATGAAAGAAATTTGTAAAGGGATACACAGAATACGCATGCAACGCTAATTTGGTTGGTATTAATTCAATGATGTGCTTCAATTTTGCATAAAATTTACAAGAAGCAAAAATAATATTAGTTTTAACTAGATTGTAACCAAAAGTATATTCTTGCAATAATATTACCTAATATTCGCCCATTTAATCTTCTAAATAAATAAGAAAGCTCCAATACACGGATAGGTATATGTAATATTTACACATAATATTTAGGAATGCGTTTGAAATATCTCGTTATCGTATTATTATCCGGTAAATTGAACATGCAAATAGTAACGAAGAGCTGTAAATATTACGTGCGTACCTTTACTTAGACAGAGAAAACGCAGCGCGCCATACTTCGAACATCTCGTAAAACACTTACAATTCTCTTTCGTGGACCTACAGCATGCTATCAGTGCTTAATGTTCATACTAATAACTATAATTAATTCATAACATATTGTATTAATGACTTTATTTCGTCTCTTCGAAGCACGATAAAATATGTAAATATACATAGTACCTAGCTACGCTTGAGAGCTAGTGAGGAAGATTTTATGAATCGACGTATAGTAAGCGTTTTTCACATCAGAACGCATCATATATCGGCGTAATTTTTCCTGGAACTGTCTGTGTTCCGTTCCGTCTGGCAAGCTGAATAATTATTTTATTTGGTCTTCGACCAAACAAATAACGACATAACTAGTAGAGTCTCAACTGTAATTACTCACGATGTATTTGATGGAAGATCCAAATCATGATGTATCAATGAAAAATAAATAAATAAACATCACAGGTACGAGGTTCGTCGCTAAATATAATATTTTTATTTCGAGCATTTCTCTTTTATTAGATTCTGCATATCTAATTCTTTTGACAAACAAGAAACTAAACACAATGTGCTATTTTATGACGTTCTTTCTTTAAAACATTTCACTTTGATAATTAATTGAGCGAAATAATATCTATCGAAGCTTCTGTGCTAATTTCTTGCAACCTAACCTGAAATAAGAAAGAACGTTATATTTTCCTGTTTGACACAATCTTTATTGGTTAGCAAAATGTTGAGAATATTTTCGCAATTACTTATGCCCAGAAGGTAATCACTGGTAATTTAATGAAACCACCTTCAAATATCTGGTGATAATTAGATATGATCCGCAGTTTATATTTGGTCACATAATTTATGAAAATAAGTAAGCGATTTGAGGTTCGTCGCTTAACGTAGTGTTGATATCTTCAATACTTTCCAGGTATCCAATATCAATTTTTGGAGATAATAAGGTGCTTGCAGGGGAGAGAGGGTACACAATTTTCTCCTGGGTTGCATTGGTATTATTTAATTCGGGTATTAACGTATTCAATTAGAAAACTACTTTCACCATTCGCAGACCCATTTCACGGTTATACCGCTCGTCAGTGCGACTTTGTGAGAAGCAGTTTTCATTTCCAAATAAGCGCTATATATGCTAGTACGTTTGATGTTTCCTATTTACTTCTACCTATATAGTGCTTATCTGGAAATGAAAACTACTCCTTATAAAGTCGCACTGACGAGCGGTACAACCGCGAAACGCATCTGCAAATGGTTAAAGGAGTTTCCAAATTGCATTTTCCACGGTGAGTTAGCCAAAAAGCGCGGCTACAGCTACTACAGGAGTATATGGCAACTCAGTTGTCCACTTCTGTAGAAGTAAATAGCTGCAGAAATGCGCATTTAAGTAGATATTGAGGGAATTACTTAATTGAATACAAACATTAACGTATTCGTTTGATGTTTGAATGGAATACGTTAAATCATTTTACTATAACTTAGAACCGGCGGAAACACTAAAAATAAGCATGCAAACGATGAGTTTTATAGTCGCTGTTATTAGCTATCAAGATTGATGAAATTTAATTAACAAATTGTCAGAAATATATTTAAAAAGTGAGAGATACTGGTTTGGAGTTTATGGTAGAGCGTGGCATTAATATCTCTTAATATCTCCAGTATTTGGACAGTGTCAAATGTCGATAAATTAAACTATCCTATAATTGTGTAAATAAAAATCCTTTCACACATTTTCTTCATTGATCCATTGACGATGTTAAACGATATTAACGCTGTAATCGTTAAATTTTAATGCGCAGTTGTATCATCTATAAGCTTAATATTAAATGCGCTTTTATGTTACTACATGCCTAACAAAGTTAGCGATATATATATAATATATATATATATATATATATGTACTACTCATTCGGTATGATGATATATGTGTGTATATCAAGAGTAGATTGTATGGGAAATAATTTAAACTTTAATACTTCTGATTAAATTATGAAAGCTCTATGAGTTTGTTGCTTTTGGAGGAAATATTTAAACGTTGACTTTTTATGTTGCCCCTTTTCCCTTAAAACTGTTTAGTTCGAGGATGGTAAACGCTTGCAATCATACTGACTACTACAAAATACAAAAATGTGAGCGTCAAAAGCATGGTGTTACGATTAAAATACATTGATTATAATTTATAGATACCAACAGGGTTCGACTTGCACATTTGACAGCTGCCTCGTCCTCGAACAAATGCGACGTGCTTCCATTTATTGGAAACAAAAAAGTTCAAGCGTAATAGTCAGAATTATTAATGCCGACTTTCTGATGGAACTTGAATTCTGGACGAAATTTCAATCCTTGTGATTAAAGAAAGAAATATAGCAAAAATATTTCAATCCTAACGTATCTCATCATCTATCTAATTCGTGACCGATACACAAATTTATCTGCATTCCTATAAATAATCACTAGTTACGTCCTTTACAAAAAAGTGATTGTTTTTCGCATTTATGAGTCAATTATTTCTAACAAACCGCAAACTTCTAACGCGTGTATATGGTTTGTTTGGAAAACGTTCAAATCGAACAAGTCAACAATAATTATTCTACTGACCGAACAAGAATTCCATTCTGGAGATCGTCTTCACATACCGCCACCTAAAATCTAGGATGATCTAAGATAGGGAGGAGGGTATGTACGTGAAGTGTCGGCTTCGTGCATGCCCCTTGACCGTGTCCGGGTGCTATATAAGCGAACAATCGCCCCGTGGTTCATCAGTGTGTCTTCAAAGTGTCTTTCAAACGCAGACATGAATTTCTTGGTACGTATATAGATTGTGTAATTTGAATAATTGGTGTTGCAAACGATGCCATTCTTTAGATTTATGAGAGTTGGAAAATTTTAAATAGCGAAAGCAATGCGCATTAAATCATTTTTGCATGTTTAATATTTAGATGCCCTAAACTAAGCGCGTAGTACTGCTGTCCTACGCGGTGTAAAATGATTAAGAATTTGTTGTAGTAATCACTTTGGAATCTACAATGGCAAATATTATTTGGTTCCTAAATAATATGCGTCCATACAGAATTTCATAAGACCAAGGGCATGTGCTTTACGCTTACGCATTACGTACACAGAAATTGTATCGGTTTGAAGAAAATAAGAAAGTGTTTAGAGGCTTAAAAGTCGAGCAGCGATGTTTCAGTTGTTGTAAAAGATATCAAAAATTCCTCAGGTAAAAGCACAAAAGCTCAAAATAAGTTTGAAGTTTGCAGCCAAATCACTGAAGGGTGTAACTATTGATTTTAGAAGTAGGTTTCTTACTAACATATGTTTCTAAAGGAGTTCGCAAGTTTTAAGGAAAAATTATAAACTTATTTCGATATCAATAACTATGTCGACATCCAGTAGAAAGATATGCAAACGAAAAAACTAAGATCGCTGCCACTTTTTACTGACAAGGGGAGGGCGCGACGTTGGGGTCACGGATTTGGACGCCCTTCTGGGATAAGAAAGCACTTCATAGTAGTTAACTACCGACCTTCAAACATGGTGCCAATACTCAACCGTTTTTGAAAAAACCGGTTTGAATAATGAGTCTTAATTGATATACGTGGACCGTTGCGTTTGTTACCAAGAGTGGAGCGTGGCTCGATCGATTTAGCTTTAGCCAAGTAATCGTATGGTTTGGGTTCGATTCCCGCACAGAAGTTTTTTTCAATTTTTGTTTCTCTTGTGCTACATATCGACCTATGTTAATTCTTCGACAATATTGTTAAAATATCTACACAATCAGTGAATTGTAACGGGAAGTTTAGAGAGTGTGCCAATCGAATAAATATTTTGGTGTGTGATTAGAAAGAAAAAGAGGAGAGGTGTCGTGGGAGACTCGGCAAGAGCAAAGCTCTTTACTCATTTGATGCTTATTTGAATAAAAGTAAAAATTCTATAATTGTATAGACAATGTATAAAGAAAAAGTATTTCATTTCGAAACCGATGGTAAATAAGTTGAAGTTGAATTTGAAGTAAATTCGAATCGGATTAATAAGGGCACCATCTGATGGAAGGATACGCAAATATGGCGCATTTCATAGTTGCTCCGGCGATGAATATATGTGTGTGTGAGAGAGACATAACTAGTGAAAGAACAAGATGAAAGCGTCTATCTGACGATTTCAAGCGTCTCACTTTTTCCCAATTAACGCTCGCCGCAGAATTTCGCTAAAAGAGCTTCGCTCAAAATTGCAAAATATGGAAGACGGTGGAAGGTCCGGTGTCTTCCATTTCTTTCTTCTTGTTTGTTTTCAATCACACACCAAAATATTTATTCGTCTGGCACACTCTGAACTTTTTGTTATAATTCACTGATTGTGTAGATATTTTAACAACGTTGTCGAAAAATAAACATGCGTAGATATGTAGCACAAAAGAAGAAAAAAGAATTGACAAAAAGTATTCTGTCCGGGAATCGAACCCAAACCACACAATTACTTGGCTAGTGCTCTATCGATCAAGCCACGCTCCACTCTTGAAAACAACCGCAATGGTCAAGGTATATCAATTGCGTCTGTTATTCAAACCGTTTTTTCAAAAACGGTTGACTGTTGGCACCATGTTTGAAGGTCTGTAGTCAATTATTATGAAGTACTTTCTTATCCCAGAAGGGCGTCCAAATCCGTGACCCCAACGCCGCGCTTTCCCCTTGTGAGAATAACTTAGTTGTCGATAGCTGGAGGTAAGCAAATCTGTGTAGTGAAGGTAAAAACTATTTTACTTGAATCCTAGTTGTCCTAGTTAACCTGAAATTAACAATAAACTATCATTCCAAAGTGAGATCTTTCTTCCTCTTCTATTTACATCCATGTGTTCTTTAGAGCGTCGTATAGAGTTCCAAATTTCTCGTTTCCTTCACTTGTTCCTTCCACCTTCTTTGGTTCTGGTTCATTATCTTCATTTCTATCGGTTGTTTGCTGCCCTTTGTACCCAAACCTTCATCGCGGTCCAGCCACGACTTCGTCGATCTACCTCTTTCAGTTTTCTTTGGTTCTCCAGTTTCTAACATCTGACTATTCTGTCTTTGTCAATTGTGAACTAATGGCCATTCCAGGTCATTTTCCATATTTTCCATTTCTTTTTTGTATTTCGAGTTTTTATTTTATCATATTTCATAATTCAAATACGATAGAAAATGGAGATTAGGTATGTTAAACACGAATTTAACAGAATAGTTGTTAATATTGTAATATTTAGCATATTACGAAACCTTTTAGCTAACAGTAATGACAAATATGAACAGCATGGGTTATAGGATGCTTAATTTTAGGATTAAAATACATTGGTACATCACATCTAGCCGATGACCTAGATATATGGAATCCGTGCTAAGCCAAACCCATTGGCTGTAGTGGAATTAATTTTTATAATTATTAATACCTCAATTGTATTATCAGCTTATTTACATAAATTTTATTAAATGTGTGGAATGTGTCTACACTCATAATTCGATGAAGAAGTGATGTTCATAAAAATTTATATTTCGTCTATACCAATTACTATTATTATTGAGTGCTAAAAATTTTAGGTAGTGCTAGTAATAATAAAATTTTCAGAACAATCATTTGAATCTTCATCTCCGTTTATGAAAGAGTAGCACGGAGGGAGTCTAAAATAAATAACGAATTTCCAAAAGAACATAAATTATAGCAATTAAATATAAAAAGTATCCTTTAATTGGTGGAATCGAAATGTAAGCTTGAAAGATTAAACCACATTATAGGTTTGTGTTTAGTTAGGTATTATTGTTGCTATTTGCCAGTAACACTAAACGCCTGTTTATAAATTGTGCTCTTGTTTACTGTAAAAGATGTACACGTTCATGGTTTGCTGGCTGACAAATTTTGGTCATCCCTTCAAGATCCAATTTGGATATATATTAACAATTAATTCATTATAAATTTTATCGTCTTAAAATTACTGGGTCAGATACAACGGTGTTAGCCCCGTATTGGAGACTAACGTGTCCTTCGTGATTCGGAGTTACAGATATAGTTAGTCAGTTAGTGTAAGAAATCCATAATTTAAGTTATCTTAATCGATATCATCAAAATCAGCCATCCTCCCAAAATTTCAAGTTGAAAATCGAAGTACCCTACGAGCCAAAAGAAGTCTTAAGAACACCTGTTGTCGAGCAGGTATGCATTCGCCGCTTCTCTTTATATGATCCGGTTTTAATCTCTTGCATCTATTTGTATTTTTTATTGTTTTGCGACCTTCTCGTCAGGTGTCTATGCAGCCATATACAGAATTCTGATGAGAATTTCATTTCTATCGTGTAGTATCAAACACCAAAACATCTGAATGCAGGATTTATCATAGAGATCTTTTCATCATTTTCTTTCATGAAAGTTACGGTGGTATTTTGAAGATCATGAATCTATTTAAAATAAGAGTTGCGGACTCAAAATGTTGCTTATACGACGAGGAGCCACATACTAGGCAATTACGTCGCAGCTTAGAGGGCTCTGAAAATGCTCCTCTAGTCAGTAAAACTGCAAGTATTGCTCAAAACAACTTCTACGAGGAAATAGAAGGTGTACTATCTGGACCAGGAATTGCAGATTAGCCTGTGTTTGTATCAATATATCTGTCTATTGAAAGCTTTAAACACGATATTTCCAAAATAGGGCTTTTGCAATTTTTGTACACCATAAAGAAGATCCCAATTAATCGATGGAATTCAATTAGAGTTTGTTGTGTAGATATTTAGCATCTCTTCTAGATGAGCTGAAATGGTTTTAAACAAAGCCAATTCCACTTATTAGTAACAGAATGTCAGACTGTTTCTTAAGAACGACGTCAACTTCAGTGACACGAACTTTTCAATTTCTGTTTTTTTTTGATTCCATTAGTTTGCTCAAGAGATAATTACATAATATTCAAGAAAAATTTGCTTTTGCGGTACAAAATGTACGGACTCCAATGTCGGGGAATCAAGAATATGACTCTATGAACATGATGTCATAAAAGAATTGTTATGTTTCGTTCATATAAGTTACACGACTGTAAAATTTGAAAATGATAAATTTGGATTCTGAAAATTACCCAGTTTTCAATTCTCCAAACTAGACTATCCCTTTAGGTATAAATTTGTATGTGGAATACTAATTTTCCTAAACTTCGTCTATACTGCATTAAAATTTTGTTTGATACGACGCAGTGATACTAGAACTATCGGCAACAAATAAACAATTTTAACAATAATTTTGATGATGACAAACCTTTGCTACTTCTAGAATTATGCATGTAAATAATGTTTAAGTTTTAACGAATTGTGTTTTACAACTATGCCAGTAGTTTCAGTAAACAAACATGTTTAGATACCACCATGTACATACAATATAACGCGCTAAGAAATGATTTAAAAAATGCACGGTATAATGAATTAAAGATACAGCGTATTATGCGAAATCACCGTTGGAGAATTCGTTTGATTCCTTCGACTAAATCTTCTTTCTGTCCGCGCCTACGATTCTACATTACTAGATTTTCAAACATTGTCCTAGCTTTACCCCAAATTATCATTTCACGCCATCGAAACTCTCGATTATCGCTTGCATTGTAACGCAACCTCCCATTGTATTTTTCTAGGTTAATTTTATTTTCTGCTGAGGTGAAACGGGCCGACACGACGATAACTCCCATCTATTTTCGCGAGTAGTCCATAATAGGTGCTAATCACATTTATTATATCTCAACATTCAATAAGTATTACCGGAATAATAAAACGGTTACATAAACATTAACCGACGTGGACTTGAAAGAAAAAACCGCAACGTCGGGATATTAGCATCCTCCAACGAACGAATGTCTTTCACTTCGCGCGGATGACCTTTAAAATTATCGCGTCCGTAACTGTGTGATTCAATTCGTGGCGATTCTAATACGCGATGATGCATCGTCTATTGAAAGAGGCCTGGCGGCTTTTAACCTTCTTACCTGCAACACACGAGACGTGCATTTCTTTACGTTCTTATCCGAAAACCGAATCCTAAATATCACCGCGACTTATCTAACAACGGCGACTTCAAATATTCCTATTTTTTAAAGAAGTGTTAATGACTGAAATTTATTTCAAGTTATATAATGACAATCTACTTGAACGACAGTGAATTTTGAATAATTTCGTTACATCGCTCGGTGTTGCAATCATCGTTGTAAGGTTAATTTCTACAAATAAAGCTTACACCCAGTTATTTGCCAAGATTTGAAAGTATCAGCGGTATTTATTATACAATTGGAGAAAAATCCGTAAAGCTAACAAATGCTGCATAAATTCTTTGATTTTGTTTCATCTTACGCTTTTAGGAACATATATTTTACTTTAAACTTTTTAAGTTCTTCAATAAGTTAATGGTTGGTGTTATCGACATCAAAATTCATCAATTCTGTGCAGATATTTACACCTGACTCGAAGACTATCGAAACCGCTTGGCATTTGAAAAAATAAATTGTTTTCAAATGTAGAAAATAAATGTACTTTACCTTGGATACCGCCATGCATCAACTTCAACAACTATTCAGCTTTTCTGCCTGCCCTTTCCGCTGAAGGTGATAACTTTGTTGTGGGAATGTGTATGTAGTTACGTGATAAGGATAAGAATCTTCTCGTTCTTATCTTAGTCCTTCGTATCTCATTCCAAAAAGTAATAACTGTTTAACTCCACCTCACTGAGGCACATGGGCTATAATCCCGAGATGCCATTTAAACAAAAAAAAAAGGGTAAGAATCATTTTAATAGGAAACTTTCTGTTATATCCGAACGTTGATTTTATTCATCTAACACTATTATCGCAAGCAAATATTTCTTAAGTTCTCAGGTTGCACTTTCCATAAATTATATTTCTGGTTTAGTGTTTCGTCTCTAGTAGGGACTTCTGTCAGGTTATTATCGCGTCTTACTATTTTGTATCGCTATCCATATCGCCAACTTCTTGAAAAATAGCGAAACTGATAATGAAGAGAGTAGTTTCGCTATTTCGCTCTATTTTGGTGGTGGCAACGTGGTAAACTAAAATCTTTAATACAAACCAGTTTTCTACTACTGATATCGATCCTGACACATATTCTGCCGTTTTTTTCATTTCCTCTTTAGTCTATATGACCGTTATATTCGTCACAGTTCTTCATGACATGGTACTGTTTGTAGATTCTCCATTTTCATATTGATCTGAAGGAGTTTTCCTCGATGGTAGAAATTTCTTGCAGGTATTAACGCGTGTGTCTAGCTTACAAGGGCATATTTTTACTTACCGACTTTGGTTAAACATTGAAATAAAGTTTTGGACTACTTTGGGATTTACAATTTACAAGTAGGCATATTATTATTATAATATCCTCTCGATATTTATTTCAAGGTAGACCAATTCTGTTTTTATGAAACGAGATGTGAATTAGGGTTATAAAAGGAGACAACCGACACAAAAAAACAATTTTGGTAGGAGATGTTTTCCCTAATTCAAGGAGCTTGAAAACATCGGGAGTTCGTGTAGACAGGATCGCAGAAGGACTCTTATCAGCTACATATGTATAACTAAACCTGCACATCAATTAACCAAGTACTGCGCGTTATTGACAACTTATTTAGTAACTTCGCGGTAGTAATTATACATACATTTTTAGACCCAACAAGTCGATAATTTATTTCTTTATTGAACTTTACGCGTAATTTTCTACAAAGAGGAACGTTATAAACTTTTACTTACTTGCATGATAGAACAACATAATAGTCGTAGCGTGTTTCATAGTTCTACCGTGTAAATCGCTTTCTGTGGGTTCTTGTTCGCGTTGTAATGGGCTTTAACTGCCTACCGGGCATCAATACTTCAAAGTATCCGTAAGTGTAGTTAATTAGTTGTCCGTGTTCGTCGGTGTGGGTTCGCTCCGATGAGCTGAGTTTCTCTTTGGTCGGTTGTTTATTGTGGTATTTGCGAAAAATTCGTTGCATGTGGTATTCGAAATGAAGTGCCATTAGGGTGGGATAACAATAGATAATAATCGGAGTAGAACTCCTAGTCGTGAAACCGCGGAAAATACAATAGGTTTTAAATCAGTTTCTGTCACTAAAAGACAAATGTATTTTCACTGTAGACGTGAAGAAGTTGCAACAATTTTCGGGCAAACTTGAACGCTTTGCAGAAAAACGTGTTTATGATCCTTGCTTGGCGCTATTCCCGTTACTCGTTTTCATCTTCTTTATTTCTTGTGCCATAAAGTACTTACAATTAATGAACTATAAGATGTGTTCGATATGATAAATGACATCCTTTCTTTAATAGCAATATATGAATCATTAAGTAACTATTTTTATGAACTACTTTTTAAGCACTATTAATCTTGTAATGCCTTCCAGGTTGTTTTCGTCGCTGTAATAGTTTCCGTAGCCGCACAAGGCGGTCAACGTTACCGACCCGTTCCGAATCCAAGCTCAGGTCAACCCATTGCCATATTGAGACAATCCAGTGATTTGAATCCAGACGGTTCATACCAATGGAGGTAGATTTCCAAAAATTAATTTTGGATGATTGAAAAACTCTTTCTGCACCTTCTTTTCCAGTTATGAAACTGAAAACGGCATTTCGGCACAAGAACAGGGCCAACTGAAGAGCGTCCCCAACAGTCCAGACGCTGCTATCGAAGCTCAAGGTGCTTTCCAATACACCGCACCAGACGGTACTCCAATTTCTCTCACCTACGTAGCCAACGAGAACGGTTTCCAACCGCAAGGAGCCCATTTACCGGTAGCTCCACCAATTCCTGAAGCCATCGCTCGCGCTCTGGATTGGATAGCCGCTCACCCCGAACCGCAACAACAGCCACAAAGACCAGGGAGATTCTAAATCTTAGTCGTTGAAAGATAACAAGGTCTGCTTTGTAATTTTGGAGACAAAGAAGAATAGGGAGAAAATCATATCGACTATTGTAAATATTTTAAGTGTAAATATCTAATAACTAACATGTCTTCCTTCTTCTTGTTTCAAAGTACAAAACTGATGTTCATACTATCATTTGTACAAACGCAACGATAATGAAAATGATTCGTGACTTCTGACGTTGTTTAAAGCGTTAAGATAAGTAGTGATATTATGTATGGATACATACTTACATACTGCATGTGTATAACTTGTATTGCAATTTAAATTTTTTAATTTTTATAAATAAATGGCTGGTCCTTCTTTTATAGTTAAATTTCCTATTGTGTTAATACCAAACGTCCTAACGATCAGACTTTCTCCTTAACAAAAATATTATGTAACAGTGTGACGAAGCAAAAACCTTTAAATAAGTTTATGTAAGATTATATTTATACCAAACATTCAGACATTTAGTATAATTAATATGTACGTACACATCATATATCGACTAGAAGGCAAATGCATATAATTAATTTAAAATGCAGTGTAGATAAGATAAATTGCAGGGTATGCAAACTAACTATTTATATTGTCAACTTGTTATGCAATGGAGCGAATATCAAGATGCGAAGATCTCTTTGGGATAAATCGATAAATCGTTAGGTGTTATATAGTGTATGAAAATTTATTAGCATCGATTACTAACTTAGTAATATCATTTATATTATTGCAATATTTCCAAGGACAATTTTAAGTTAGGGCGGATTAAAATTTTCGATCCATCACGTTTGTCCTGCGAAATTAAGAATTAAGACTGAGAATGTGAAGAATAATATTGAAGGAAGTACAAAAAGGGAAGTTATTATGAAATGAAGTAAAATATTTGGCAATCAGATGTAGTAAAACGAGTGGAAAGATGTGCAATACAAACCATGTACAACTGACTACTAATAGAAGTATACGTTGAAGAGGAAAAAGACAACGATAACCAAGAAGGTTTTAACTGCCGCAAACGCATGAAATGCAAAGGTAATTTGAGTTCAAACAAAGTTAGGACGCATACGTTAGAACATTCAAATTTCTAAAGAGTATATCATAGTAATAATAATTATTTAATTTTTCTTCAAGTTCATCGGTCATTGTCATGGTTTCTGTAGAATATTACATAACTGGCTTTATAATAGTCTTGTATATTTTCATTTACGTATTTTTCCTGATATTCTTATCCTTTAACCTTCCTATACTCACGTCAAAATGAAAGACGTATACTATACTAAATAAGTCGGTCTCACAGACCGTATGCGTGAGTATAGGAAGGGTAATAGTTTCTTGTTGGCATAAAAGGCTTTGTTTGTTATGATTATTCATTCATTCATTTTTGCCTTTCTATTTCCATTGTTTGTTAACCATACTCCCAAATAATTAAATCTGTTTACCTCCTCAAATGTATAATTTCCGACTTTGATTTGATCATGTTTCATTCCCTTAGCAAATCTCCCTGTTTCTGATTTTTAATCCAATTGTCTCTCCCTCCAGCACAATTTCCTTAAGAGCTTTTCTTTTTATTTTGCTGTTTTTCGTTTTAATCACTAGATTTGCTCAGTTTACGCCAATAGTATTGCAACTATCGGAAACGACTGTACTAGAATAAAATAACGTCGCACTACAGGAATACAGATAGAGTGAGACAGCTTGATATTATATATTGAAATTAAGAACGTATATGCCGATGTTATTTTATTCTAGTACAGCCGTTTCGGATAATTTTAGTGCTGTTGGCGCAAACGGAGCAATTCTCACAATCACTATGTCATCGACGTATGCAATTATTTAACCTCCTTTTGTTCAGAGTGTCGCTTTGCCAATTCCTCTGAATACGTATTCCAGTGCAATATTAAACAGTGTTGCTCACAGAGCGTCACGCTGCCTTATTTCTTTATTAACTTCACTATCCTCTATTTCGCCCTTCTGGGTCTTTATGCTAACTGTTGGTTTTCATTGTCATTTTTGTACTAGGCGTCTTAATTTGGCAATTATTACATATTCTTTTAAAGCACCCATACGTATAAATATATGTATGTATAAATAAAAACCCAATTTCCAATTTACATAAATTCATGGGCTTTTTCCATTATCTGCTCTATGACGTGCATCGTATCCGTGTTTGATCCTCCTTGCGTAAATCCATCCACAAAGAATTTACCAGGTGATCCAAGAAGAGTGAGGATGTTTGAATTATTCGCAAAAAGATTAAGATTGCTAGGACTGAAATTTGCTACGCATGTAATTGTGTGTGCAAGCTTCATGTTATTCCTTACCAAGAAAGCGTTCATTTTATATGACGACCTGTTTCGAAAGAATTTGAAAACTATGAGAATAAAACATGGCATGACGGCAATCAAAATAAAAAAATGGCCTATGTATTATAATTGGTCTACTGCTATCAATATAAATTGCATCTTTATAGGTGTCAATTTTAAACTAACGTCAATCTCAAGAAGTCAAATAGCTGCTGCTGGAGTCCGCGCCAAAAGAGGAAGAAAAATAATATTTAATTCTACATTGCAGCACCACCGACACTTGCACTAAACATGGTCTTATCGCTGTACTATGTAGGACAGCTGAAGAAATACACCGAATCACGCGAGTTTCTTTTATTTCTTATGAATAACGATAATATACAAGTGAACAAAAATTAGCGCGTCGATTCCGGTTCCGGATGCTCTTTAACCCAATTTAGAGCGCGAGCAATCACTTCCGGTATTGGAGGTGGCGTGGGAAGATGTTCTCCCTGCGGCTGGAACCCATTCTCGTCAGCGATGTATGTAACTTGATATTTTATTCCGTCTGGACCCATATATTCAAAGCTACCTTTTACTGCTATGCCAGGTTCTTCCGAATCGGTTAACTGCCCAGTTTCTTGAGCGATGATGCCATTTGCTGCTTCGAAACTACAGGAAAAAGACAAAGCATTGGAAAGTGAAAATTCGTTTCAAATTTTCATATGCAATGGTGAAACGTTAAGCGTAAAAGGATATACAAATAAAAATAAAAACAACTACTTAAGGATTCCAAGACCTATTAAACGGAAATTTCGTCAGACCTATTTTAGGTGACTTCAAGAAATTCCTCAACCACGTACGATTTTTGTGGGATCCATGTGTGGAATTTCTATCATCGTAATCTTTTATCACTTAAATAATCTAATTAATACTACAGCTTAGAAGGTACCCGTACCTTTCTTCAAACTACGGGACCTATTCTAGAAAATATAGACATCACCTACCTCCACTCGTACGAACCATCAGGACTCAAATCACTGACTTGTTTCAATATAGCAACTGGTTCATCATCGGCATAAGTAACACCTACCGCAATTGCAAAAAGCACTATCTATAAACAATCAATATTATTTTCGTAATAAAAGATATCTCGTAGATTTTATCACAACTTACGAACTTCATGTTGTCAGAATCTTTTATTGTTTGCACAAATGCACTGCGACACGCCACATTTATATAGTTAATAAGGGGTCAGCAAAAACGTGGATGATTTCCATATAAAAACATAACCTTGAGTTTTTTTCATGGAATCAACGGTAGATTCGTAAATACAGAAAAAAGCTATAAAAAAGCCCAATATTTTGATTTACCCTCACTAATTAATGAATTAGCAGCGACATAATTGTAATTTTCATTCAATTCTAGCGGGATATGTATCAATAGAAAACGAAATCGTATGTAGGTAACATGGGAATAATCAATCAGCTAAATATTACTAACAATTATTAAATTTGAACGGGTTAAATACTAATCCTATGATTTCTTATTAGTTTCATCATCCTAGTAGGGTATAGATTTTGTATTGGTCATAAGGTCAAGGTTGTTTATATTTTAACTAAATGAAAGTCGTGTTACAGCAACAAATTTCGGAGACAACCTTCGGGAGAAAATTAATTCTTTCGTAGTTTGTATATATAAATATCTCGACTTGTCAATCGAAGTAAAATTGAATTTACGTAGTAGAACAAATACGAAAGGGCAACACAAAATTTAATGGAAGAGTAGAAGATAAATAGGTAGTATTACACCGGATAGTTTGTTATTTTATAAGGTGATTTAAAGTATAAGAACCGAAAGTAACGCAATTTTCAAAATCCCGCAAGAAAATGCGTGCGAAATTCGTTCGAGGGGGATTATACTTCCCAAATTCAACCAAGAAATAAATCGATTTCTAATTAACAGCAATTATCTTTCATGAAAAAGTTTAGAAGCAAGTTATTAACTCTGGAATTTGACAAATCAAGAAGGATATTTAAGAAAAATCCCGTTTATTATAAAGTATGCATATATATATTTGTTTTTCTTTAACCTTTCAGTATATAATTATTAAGTAAACCCAATTCTTGTCATAAATTACAATTATCGTTGTATGTATTCTAATAGTAAAATTCTGAAAGACAGTTAAGGTTCTACGATAGCGCAAAAGCAATTATCCTAAACATCTTATCTATAATTTGAGTAGTTTCGTAATCCCTCCGAGAATATTATAATTTACATAAACATGTAATTACAAAATGTTATTAAAACCACAGGCACTTCTTTATAGGTTCAACGCATTTGCATCTAAATATCAAAGACACACACAGCTTTTCGCCTTTCGTCGTTGACATCTATTTTAGGAATAATTTTCCGATGAAAAATTTCAAAAAGATTCTAAAGTTGTAAATTATTTGATTATACCTCACGCGAGGATGTGTGCCTTTTTAGCACTATTTGTCGAAACAAAATTAATCACCACTATCGCCAGGGTTGTGCTATCAAGATATATTCCATAAAATATGTGAGGTTCCTTAAAGGAAGACGAAAGACTTTTCCATATATAGTCAAGGGTTCTCCTGCTGAATATTTGCCAAACTAAATAAAACTAAAACCAATGATTTCTGAAATATGCCTTCATGGTGCTACCTTATTTATATTTCATTTTAGTGCACCACTTTAGATTTAGATAGGTTTACGTAAGTGTTGGTTTTAATTTATTTGTATCGTTCGTCGTTGTACATAAAAATATACGCATCTTTAAGCTTACTGCCAACTCACTAACAAAAAAACATTACGGCTATGTTACAACTACATAGATTAGAATATAGCGAGATATTCAGACGTCAAAGTATGCAAATATACTTCCTAGAAGCATAGCGGAGATAAATAACATAATGCTCTTGACACGATTCTGAATAAGTTAATTCCTTTGGCTGGATTGCTATATAATACCATGAACAAAGCTGTCATTGGACATTGTGTTGAGTATCAGTTAGAAAGATGAATTTGCAAGTATTG
Source organism: Chrysina gloriosa (assembly GCA_038088585.1). NCBI lineage: Eukaryota > Metazoa > Arthropoda > Insecta > Coleoptera > Scarabaeidae > Chrysina > Chrysina gloriosa. Next base: position 15,964,444 of record CM076089.1, on the reverse strand, counting down.
GTAAGTACAAAATGAATTCTATTTACAATTAGGGCGACAGAATTGAACAATTTCTGGGGGTATTTAAGAAATAAGACAAAATGATGACCTTTTTTAAAAACGCAACAATATGTTATTCCTTATCTGGCTTGAAATGTATACAATTTTACAGTTGCGTCAAGAAGCAACAAAAATCTTGTTCATATATACATTAAAATAAGCTCGTCTTATTGAATTTGTCACTATCTGTGTTTCTTAATTAGCATTTCGGGATATGAATCGCTTAAATAAGTGGACTTTGGTAGCTAGGGAAAGCATTATATTTAAGATAAAAATAGTTCATATGAGAATGCCAGGTGAAGAAATCGGCCTCTCTTCATAGAGATATTCTTTTCCTTCTTCGTATCTGTAATAGTTAAACACAAGATTCTAAATAAGATAAATTATCGTATTTGCAGATTGTTTTCGTGCTTATTATTGGTGTTTCCGTGTCTCCACCGCCACCTAGCCCCCACTGCCATACCCACCATTTAAACCCAAACCGTCACCACCAACTCCACCAGCACATCAATATACAAAACATCCAGTGCTTACCGTATTACAACACTCAATGGACTCCAAGGTGTAAGGATATAAACGAACGTGGATCGCCGTTCTTCAAAATAAAATTCAAATATATTATGACTGTAAGTTGTACGTTAGTAATAGTTTTTCTGAAAATACGTTCCGTGTAGAATTTAGAATTAATCGCTTAACCATGTAAGTAAAACAAATTAGTAAGAAAGACAATGTATGTATATTTTCCTCTAATTTAACTACTAACGAAACCTTCTATAACAACTTGGGGGAAGATAGTTTCTATTCCAACTTGATTATTCATTATGAATGAACAAATGAATGAAATCCAATTTGGATTACGTCAGATCGAAGAAAGGAAGGTTTCATTATTCTTGAAAGATGGTCTGTAACACCAGCCATTCGAAACAATTTTACTTCCAAGGGATTTGGTTCGTCGTGGAGTTACTTTGTTTTAAAATTAAATATATGTAACTTCCCCATATCTTAACACATTCCCTGCTACTACCTGCAGTATCAACCGCAGATTCTCAGCATATACATACATTTCAGTTTTAGTGACAGGTACGGTAAAATTGTTTCAAATAACCGTAATGATTGTAGCTATCTAATATTAAAAAATCCAATCCAATTAAATTATTTTCTGATTACTCTAACATCTTTTTATAGTCGTCTTCCTATTGGCTAATCTCTTTACCCGTCTGGACGCAGACGTTTGCATACTTTTCGAAACTTACGAACTTTATATTTAAATCATATTTCTTCATATTAGCGATAACCACAAACTGTATAAAATTGATAGCAAGCTGAATTTGAACACGCAGTAAAATACGTCAGATGGTTAGATTGAGTGCAAACTTCAGTTACAATCTGAATAAAAAAATGAATGTAACCATAAATAACAGATCGAAGTAACATTGTATTAATAGTTTGAAATATAATTCCGAGTTAGATGCTGTATAGCTGAGAAAAATTTTAGAATTCTTGGAAATGTTTCCCACAATTGTTGCCATCGACATCTATTGCCATTGTTGAGCACGAACACTTTCAAGTGAAAAGTCTCGTGCCGCACCAATTTTTCAGACATGTATTTCAAGAACCATATACGTACGTTTCCCCTTCAAACGAAAGAACACAAAGGAGCAACAACATTTAAATCGTAAGTTGTGATACTCAAAGTTCATGACTGACGCCTTGCTTTCTACTTGTTTTCTTGATTGAAAATGACGAATTAGTTGTCGCGATAGACGCAAAGATGGGCTTGGTATAAAGAAGACCTATTTTATATCAGTTCCAGATCTTCTTATTTTCTTAGCTTAAGTAAAGTTAACATTCTAACGAAAAGTTGTACGCTTTTAGATGCCAAAATCTTTCTGTATGCTTTTAGGTTTATTATTGGCTGTTGGTTAATAGCAACCTCTTCACCAACTACGCCAAAAATTAGATCTATGAGCGAAGGGATAACACAACTAATGCTGAACTTATCTTTTTGCAGGTTGATCCAAAAACATATTAGAGTCGAAAACTAAAAAGTTCAGAAGGTTGGTTTTAGGATAAACAACTTATATACATATATTCTGTTGCACGTAAAATAATATTTGAACTCATAGTCAGTTCTGATATATTGGTGTATTACAGTTGCTATAAAGATCACGAATCCTGTCCCATTACATGAGAGGGTTCACTCACACGTTATAAAATTTTGAATGGGCGATTGATCTGTTATGTCCAAAATTATTTGTTATTCCCTTGCTAAATAATCACTACACCAAGACCAATAGTAAGCTTTAGGGTGTTTAATAAGTAGGTAAGTCGGTAAAAGCAGGATTGCCACAAATTTACAGCGAAGCTATTTCGATTTGGTTTTGAACAGTTTCGGATCAACTCATTTGAATTAATCGCAATTTCAATCATGGAAATGTTGTGTGCATTTGGTAGCAATGCAAAGATTACTTAAATAAATTCTATTTTTATAAGTTGTGTTTTTTTATGAATTACTCCATAAATATTATCCCTCAAATGATACGACAACCTATGTAAGGATCTACATTTTAATCGAGTAAATTTGGAACACCGAAAGTCCTTAAAAAATCCGAATTCTAATATCCAGATGTCCATATCTTTTTGACCACTGTAATCTTCAGAATCCTAAAAGAACAAGCTGTTTTAAATTTTCTTAAATAAATATCTCTATTAAAGATTTCCGTTCTTTGTAGCTTGTTTTAAAAATGTACAGCTTTTAGAACTTTTATAAACTGTTAAAATGAACCGTCTTTTTCTAATATTCTGTCTTAATACTTAATAGCTATGTTAACTCTTAAAAACTGTTTGCTAGGTTGTTTTAGTTCTTAGCTTACAATAATTGTGGGAGTATATAAAAATTAAACTATTGGCCAAACATTTTTTGTCAAATTGTATGTAGGAAGCGAACCAGAAGATTTGAGTTACAATAAAAATGTTCTCTATAGTTAGTCTCATGTCATAATTATTCCGCAATCGCTGAGGTTCAGTCTGAAAGTTGGTATAAATTTCATACATAATAAACATAACGTACGTCAATAGCTGATACATTTGCGTTTTGTTGGAGACTTTCAATTTGTTTTGTTTCAATTTTTGACTGAATGTTTCTGAATAAGAAGTTTTCTTTGAAACTATAATTACAGAGGTTTAAATTGTAGTTACAGAATAAGAAAAGGGAACTGAATATCTGAACAATGTACATAAGAATTACTAAAGCTCACAGAAGATTTACACAAAATAATTGACGTATTTAGTGTTACACTTTTGTGAGATACCAACCAACTGTAAATTCAAACAAATCGAAGTGGCATCTCGCCTATTGCGATGCAGATCGCAAACTTGTTCCGCACAAACTCTTGATGACAGAGGAACAGAAAAGGAGAAATATGTATGGAAGAACGGTGTATGAGAATAGGGAAAAGTTTGAACAGGAATTATTGAAATCGAATGCCACAGAGAATATAAGTAAGCTATTGATTTTTGCTGTCAGTCATAAAGTATATCAACATAATTGGAATAAGTATGTATTTGGATACTAGTTATTCGGTCAGCTCAATTTTCAAGCCCAACGACATCTTCTTTAGTGACGTTGTTTATGATTTCTGCGTTACTGGTTAGGGACTCTTCCAGAAGGAGTTTCATTATTATCATGGCCGAAGCAAACGATGTGATAAAACACAAATGACTGAATTAGGTATCAGTTGGTAAAGTTCTGGCTAGCATATTATTACATCTACGTTTTGAAAATAATATTATTCAAATGTGTACTATAACTTTTCGATCAGTCCAATTTATTATTACGCTTTCACAAATTCTGGCCGGTTTTTAAACCCTCAATTGTTGTTGGATGGTTAGCATAGATCAGCGTTAAATCACAAGATCTTGGTGCGCCATTTCTTGAAATAACGAACGATTATCATGAACACTTTGTCTTATAGGCTAGGTGCACACGCATCGATATCGATCGTACGGAAAAATATCGTACGATCAAATTCTTTTAGTGGAACAAAGAAGAGCATAGGAGCGTGCACAAGCTTCGAACTCAGCACGATACGGCACGATCTCCGTGTTGATGCCATGCACTGCCATTACGATCGACTTGCCGTGAATACAGTGGCGTATATGATCTAACGAACGCTTGCACTCTCATGACGGTTAACAAACTAATATGATGAAAGATGCTTGTTTATACCTTTATATTGTTGTCCTTCAATCCATCTATTAATAACAAAGTCATACACAATGTTTATCTTTTCAAAGTGTACCTAAAGCTTTCAATTGCGATTAATTTAGTATCAAATACATTAAAATAGATGCTTACGTAATTGCTCACGTTAGCATATTCAAATCGTTCTTGTACATCCAGAAATATAGAATGTATGATGTGCTTATTTTATATTAGTCCTAAAGTATTGAACAGGTGTACCGATATTCCAATAAAGTGAGATCTTTAGACGTCAAGGTATACAAATAAGCATCGTAAAAGTACGACGGAGATAAATAACAGAAGTGCTCTTGACACGATTGTGTGAATAAGTTAAAATAAATTCCATTAGCTTGATTGCTATATAACGCCATGAACAAGGCAATAATTGGACATTGTGTTCAGTATTACTCGTTATGAAGATGACTACAAAAGTATTGGTAAGTACAAAATGCATTGTAATTATAAACAGATCGATAGAATCGAAAACTTTCCGTATGTTGCGAAAAATCGAGCTAATCGAATATGTAATATTTATTTTAAAGTTGGACAATAAATTTTTAAATAGTGTAACGTGATTTCTTATTCTTATTATTGCTGTTTTACTTAAATATTTATTTTTGTTGAATTAAATTGTTCGCATTTATCACAGTTTATGTTTATAAATATCTTAGGATTTTTTGAATAATTAGACTTTGGTTGTTTAAGAAATTTACGATTGTAATCGAAGAATGCTCAATGGAGAAATGCTATAATAATTCTAAAGAAAGGAATTTAGAGGCTAGTACCATTAATAGTATTTACTATCGTATCCAAATTTTTTTCTCCTAAGCAGTACAGAATAAAAGAGGAACCTACGTTATAATTAAATGATAGTAAGAGTTTGACATAAACTGCATCGTTTTATTTACAGATTGTTTTTGTGCTTCTTATTGGCATTTCGGTATCTCCACCGCCACCGCCGCCACCAGCTATGCAGCCGACTACTCCACCACCATCTCCACCTGCGCATCTATTTACACCACCTCCACTGCCGAAGTACCCCTTACTAGAGGAACAAAATGGAACAAATTCTAAATTGTAAAGACAAGCGAATTGTAAGTTATCTAAAATGAAAGTCAGATATACCGAACATTATTAAATGTATTCCGTAACTTCATAACTACAGTTGCACAAATGATTTCAGAATCTTAAGCACAATATAGTCTATGCAAAGAATCGATTAATTATATATAGGACAAATTATTGAAAGATACAATCAGCATCAAATAGATGGCTTTTCTTTAATTTAGCTTATGTATTGATGACGCCTCACACGATGTGTAATCGAGAAACTTGTATATTATAATTACAAGATATGTACTTTTATTAATAATGCCACTTTGCTCTTACAGGTTTGGGATTCTCGCTCTATAAGCTCTGTAATCACTTTTAACCTTCCTATACTCACGTCAAAATGAAAGACGTATACTATACTATATAAATCGGTCTCACAGACCGTATGCGTGAGTATAGGAAGGTTAAAGAAAGTTTGCAAGTATAATATGTAGGGATCCCCGCCCTTAATTCCTTTTAAATAAAATCTAATCTCTCTACATTTTAAAATAACCATATGTCTCTTTAACTTTTGTTATCGCGCTTTGATTGACATAATAAATCCCTTATAATTGTATGTATTTCATAGATTGTGTCCTCACACTAGTCATAACAACAATATCCATGAATGATACATGCTCTTTGAATTTTGATGGAATACCTTAGAATGCTACCACAAGTACAGCGTTGAATAGGATTACGAAAGTTATAGATGTACATATATATAGACCAATACATGTGGAAACAAAATTATCGCTTAAATTTAAAGATGAAGACATAATAAAGTTGATAATGTAGGTATTTTGTTGTAGGTTACTGGAGTCAAATACGTAATGGAGTTGAAGCCAAATGTTTTATAAGTTGGGGATTGGTTCTAGAATAGAATATGTCCCGTTGCATCTAAATGATATCCAAAATAACTTTCATAATAATTACTAATAAATTTATTTATATTTTTTACGTTTCATCTGCGCATCATCGTTGATACTAAATATACATATACTGCAACAAAATTACGATACATCCCTTAATTGAAACCGTATGGGTATTGTAATCAGAGAATTACTGTTGTAATAAATAAATTATATTTTCGCGTGTTTGTGTTTTCGATACATTTTTATAGAAAATATAGGCCTATTCGAACTGCGTAAATTCTAATCCCTAGATGGTAAGCGTGTACACGAAGGAGGGTCATAGTGCAACACGTGAACTGCGTAAACGGTAACTAGCCTTTCATGGAAGCGGCATAATTTCAACAAGCTCTAATCCTAGGATCGGGGATAACCCAGCTATCACTGCTTTTTCACCAGCAAAACAAATCGGCCTTATCGGAGCGCTTCCGAGTGCAAGGAGTCGAACTAACTCCCTCCAACTCATCGGAACTTGCATCTTTAACTTCACCAACAACAGTTAAATAGAGGTCATTATTGCTGCTGAAGAGAGGATTAAATTTTGTGTAGTTCCCATGCACCGGCAATATTACCTCCAAATAATGCATACAAGTGGAATGCTTTTAATTCCAAATTTTGTACAAGATCTCAATTTCCAACCTTTTGCATAAATTTCTTGAATCCTGAAAGAATTGAATCTTTTCCGCTTTTTGATTTTTAAATTAAACTCTCAATCCTAGAATGTTGCTTATTTAATCGTCCTTTAGTTGTGTGCCAAGTATTGAACAATACATTTTTCACTTTTCCTCATTCTCTGAACGTTTTTGTATTTTTATGTAGGCTAACCCTCGAATAGGTAATTATTTGTGTAGCCCCGTTTTTCATCCAAAATGGTTATGGAAAGCCATAAAAAATTTGGCCCGATATGCAAATTATTTTTGGTCATTTAGTCTTAATGTTAGTATATGTAGGGCTTCCTTCGCTTGAATTTGCATTTCATTATAACACGGATATGGGATTCCAGGTTACATAAAAATAACATTTTAAATGAGAAGTTTCTAGATATTTGAGACTTCAGAAATTCAAAAAATTATTTATTATTTATTTATAATAATTTAAGATTAAGATTTGAGAAAATTATGAATTCGTCTAGGTACCAAGTTTAAATAAAATATGAACCACAAGTATGGGGAAAGTGTATTTCAAGAATATTCAGGATGATGACACTTATTCGGATCGAATAATACACAGGCATGGCACAGGTGTACAGACTGAGTTGACCTCGGGAGTGGGTCGAGTAAAAAACAATAAATATTACTTATCTAGTTAGAAAAAACGGATTATAATTACGACGGGCAAAGTAAACACATTCCTTATTCACGTTGTCTAGCTACTTACTCGTGAGGTGTTGGGATTGAATGTGCCACAGCCACTTAAGACAAAGTGAGTGTGGTTGTTAGTGTGATGTTAGTCTATCGGTAGTAAGCGTCTAGATCAGAACCATATACAGAATAGCAAAAATGAGAAAAAGTAAGCAACCTACCCCACCATTTAAAACTCCTTATTCTACTGCGATTCCCACCCCTCATTGTTAGACCGTAGTTATGGATAAGATCATACAAAATTATCTAGAACATTGAAATGCTGTTACGTCTTAAAAACATATCTTTACATATTTTCCATAGTTGCCGTAAAAGAATAGTGGCAGCCTTTAATTATTTACACATAAATTCACAAGTAATCTGTCAGTGTTGAGAACTTGACATGTTTTGGGCGTTTAGCAAATAAAATTCGCCTTGCGGGACATTGTGACCACTTAACGGTTAGGATTTTGTTGGGACATAAATTTAAATCCCTTCCACATATTACACAAGCCATCCGTATCGGTACTTAAAAACGCAACGCACTTATTTCCAACTTTGGAAACAAACCTCACTGTCTATCGTGCTACACCTATCCCCGTCACTATCTAAGGTAAAAGTATATACTTTCTTATTATTCGTGCATGACTTCATTATGTTATTTCTCTTACCCAAATTAGGAAAAAAATTGACCGCTTGCAAACCCTTTGACCGCACGTAACCCAACAACCCACCGCCGGTCGTCGGTCAACAAAAGCTGCTATCGATGATGAAAACGGCGTAGTGCAGATAAGTGGACTCTTTTAAATTTACCGGAAATCACCGTTGTCATCGGTGCTAAATTTAAATATCATTATTTGGCGTATCCATCGTGATATAAACCCTTTTTTATTATTTCTCCTTCTTATTATTTCTTCTCCTTATTATTTACTTCTTTTTTCTGTCCTAGGTATATAGTTACATGTCGCTGAAGAAATAGTTACATCCCCGAATTATATGTGCCTGTTAATTGAGCATAATCTTTTCTGTTGTTTGTCTGTTGACAACTAATATTGTCTCAGTTTATTCTAAAGATGCTTCTGCTGCAATAGTGTTGTACATGTTACCAAATCGTTTTTATTGTTGATTTTCTTTTTAATTAGTAATGCAATTATATGTAGTGTCGATATTCATCTTTTAAGAAATTGTATCTCCGAGCGGGACACTAACTATCGAATAAGATCTTTGAAGTAAGAATCTAATCAGTGCCTGACTAAAGCTCAATGACCGCACGACCCTCTTCACTGAGCTACGTCAGGCTCGGCTTCGACTCGTCTTTTTACCAATTTCAATATTGACATTACTGTATTTAATTGAAATTTACTACAAGCCGATTTAGTACTTTTCCTTTGCAATCAAAGTTAACGGTCAGACGACTCCAACAAAATCAGAAGGCAAGGAGGTAACGATACAAAATGGGAGAAATCTATTTCCATGCAGTGTGCTATGCTCATTGAGGACTCGGAGGATAACTTACAAAAACTTGGATATTAACATTAATAACTCAGACAGAAAATCATATTGTTATTTACTTATATTCTGGCCGCTATTTTTGTGTAGTTCCTCACCCAGGCGTATTCGTACCTACTATAAATTAAATGAATTTCGTCCTTTGTTCTAATTATGGACTGGTTGTGGTAACACTAGTGCGCAGTTATCTACCATCGTAAGGTCAACAATTTCTTATCTAAATATACAGTCCGCTCTGGTAATAGCAAGATTCACGATGTATGAACAATTAATTTTCGTATTGTCGTTACTGTTTAATAGTTACCTATAGCTTTAAGCTATTATTTAGGTACTAAATTCGTAATTTCTTGGCTTGTCGAGGGTGAGCTGCGCTAACGAAGATTTGTTGTAGCACCACAATACATTTTGTTCCGAAAATATATAGCGACAGAAGAATATATATTAGAATGGGCCAAATTGCACAGACTAAAGGGTAAGAAGAAACCTGGATTTATGACCTACAATGAAACCCTTATGTTATTAATTTTCTCAAGGTAAATAATTTTCTCTTTTTCTAGCATTCTGAAAATCGAAGACCTGGTACAAGGCTGACGAGTGTTTATTAAGTTTCATCACAATAATTATAAATAGACCTATACATTACTAGACTTACATATACCGATGTTTTCCAAGACACAGTGCATCTAAACAACCTCGCAGATTCTTTTGTACCTTAGAGCATGATCGGCAAAGCATAAATGCTCTTGACACAATTAACTCAACAAATTACAACTAATTTGGTCTTGGTAGTTACTATATAATACAATAATCAATATTCTTATACGTTTTGTTATGTGTTAGTCGTGCTGCGCCGGTGTTAGGATGAATACACAAACATTGGTAAGTAGTATAACTAGGCGTAAAGTTTAGCACTTTACGTGATTCGTTTTTTTCTAATCACATTATGTATCTTCATGATCTGTTATTTATTTTATTGCAGATAAATATACCTTATAGTTTTATATAATCGGTGTTAAATTGTTGAAAATGTTTTATATTATAACCTTTATGTAAATCTTTAAACGGAAATTAAGATCTTTACCCTAACTAGGGCGCAACGATTTGCAGAATAAGAGACAGAGATTTCGATTTCTATTTAATCGGGGTGGAAAGGGGTTAGCCGCCGGAAAATGGTATTTCCACTAGATCAACTATGGGCTCTTTCTTCATTACTTTATTTGTTCCCCTTTGGGGTAAGGGTGGGGCCTAGTGCTAACGAGGTGTAGCAAGCAGATAATTTGAGGATATAATAATAGAAAGAAAGGAGACTTTCGTGATATATAATTGTAATTTTTCTCGGTCATAATAACGGTATCAATCGCAAACAACTGACAATCGTCGAAACTTCGAAGGCGATTTTCAGCCCTAAATGTGGGACTCGTAGAAAAGTAAAGCGGCGATTTACAACACTTGACGGGGTATATAAAATGCCCAAGGGTCTTTCAAATCGGTGTGTGACACTTGGTACCGTTCCCTTGTATGTAGAAATCAATATAAATTTTATAAAGACATGGAGACAATGAAAAAATCCTAGTTGAGAAACGTCTCAATGGAAGTGAAATGAAAATAAACAAAATAAACTTGCGTACACATGCACATTTTCATCATACACAGTAAGTCACAGAACATGCCAGCGCTGCCATTTACAAAAAATATTAGGGAACTAAAAAGCATGCACGATGTTGATTATAAACAATATAGGAGCTACAAAAAAGGAAGGGATTATGATATATATATATACTTTCAGCGTAGTACAAAACTGAAAATACCTCATTACAAACGGGCAGATAACGGAAAAAGTTATTTCGACACGAAAGCATGTCTTCCATTAGAATCACCGCGCACTTTTTAGTTTGAATTGTAAATTACAAAAGAATTGAGAAATCTTTATATTGTTACTTAAAAACGAAAAACTAATTTTATTGAACTTATTAGTTGTACATCTAATCATTTAATACATTGCGAAATGGTAGCCACCTTTGAAAGCAATGAATACATACAACATATATACACATACCTATGCGACCTTTCACAAGAAAATCCAATTTAAAAATCTGTATGGATAAAAATCGAGGTTAGTTATCTCATCCTTTTAACTTATAAATAAATGATTCTTCTCACTCTCGAAATATTTTTAGTTATACATTGAAGGATCAGAAAGTAAGCTACATCTATAGTGTTCCTAAGCTAATAGTAGTAAACTAATATCTTGTAGTAGTAATACCGTCTATATTGTTCACATATCATTAAAGTTGTTCACTACGAATAAATAACATATAGTTTCAATGTACAGTATGAAGCCAACTGAATTCGTATAGGACAATGTTGCTATTCTAGTACAGTCGTTTATGATAGTTGTAGTATTATTGGCGCAAATTGAGCAACTTTACCTATCATTCACCAAGTGACTATGCTGTGCGTCATGCAGTAAGTATGTACCCACGCCGTCGGTGTAGCATGTCGTATAGAAGTTTTGTTCGACGTTGAATAGCGTTGAGTAGTCCGATTTTTGTGGGCAAAAATTTTTAATCATTGTGAAATCTGAATTTAAATTTGACTGGCAACGCGTTATGGACGTCGTTCAATACACCACCCACAACGCAGAAATTTAGAGAAATTGTAAATACAGTACACATTTCTTATATTTTTGTGTATGCGATTATTCACGATCAGCTTAATTACGGCTGGTGAGTCCGTCTTCTAACGGACAACCACATAAAAAACGTTGTGTCTTCCCTTTCGTTTCTACCACGTTCTTCTAGAGATGGTCTAGAGTTTTTGGACTTAAAGTTCACTGAAGATGAGAGTTCGATACCCCATTACACTTCCGAGACTCTAAACGCTCATCAAGTAAATCGAGATACAAAAGTTCGCCACTGCCAAAGAAAGTGTAACAACTCCACAAATTTAAATGGTTATGCTGACGGTCTCTTTCGATTTCAAGGGACTTGTTTACAAGTGAATTTATGCTCTGTTGAATAACAATCAATGCCAAATCATATTGTGCGACTTCAAAAAAGACAGCATGAACTCATTAAAGATTGAAGATTCCGAAGGTTGAGTAGTAGTGCCGTTCCTTCTCACGACAATGCTACTCATTCAACTTGTGTCATCCAGGAGTTGTTGCTCCCGTTCGCTTGGCAGTTCTGATCTGCGACTACCACCTTCTTGGTCTTCTCAAGCTAGACATAAGGTTTTTGTAATGATGACCAAGTGAAGGAAGTAGTTATTAAATGGTTTAATTAATATTGATGAAATATCTATGAAAATATGATATAAAAACTAGAGTATGAAGAGTGTTTAGAAAAACTTGGCGATTTTGTTGAAAAATATATAAATATATGTTCCTTTTTATCAACAAAAATATTTTTCGTGTAAATGTATGTTCGCCTCAAAGACAGGGGACGTAACTTAATTTTTGATCCTTCACATTATTAGAGTTTTCTTAGTTTACAAATATCTTTCTTCGGAAGAGTTCATCAATTCACCTTTAAATCAATATTGTTCTAAGAATGTACTGTTAAATTCTTTCAAAGAAGCCTTTGTGAAGGGAAATTTCATTTGCAGATCGCCTTCGTATTTATTATTGATAGTTCCATATCTCCACCACCACCTCCGCCTCCCGCTATGGCTCCACCTCTGGTAAAACCTGGCTATATATATAATCCACCGGCACAATTTGGCTATATATACAATCCACCATTACAACCTGGCTACATACATAATCCACCGATACAACCCGGCTATATATATAGTCCACCTGCTCGGCCCTTTTTCCTACCCCAAGAACAAAATTCAATGTACTTCAATGGGTAAGTGCTTATCAAAATTAAATCTACACGGTGTGTTATATGAATGTTATTTATATCTCCGAGCGTTATAGAGCAATTCAAAGATTAGAAAAAAGTTTGGATATTTTATTATTATTATATATGCTTCAACACACACAATTGCTGTTGAATAAGAATAAATAGTAAATAATAAATTGTAAAGCTAAAGGTAGCGGCGGCAGTAACCTTTATTTATAAATTTTAAGTATATATATATATATATATAACCCTTACACCGAAAGGTAGAAAGGGTAAAAGATTAAGAAGAAGATATATATATATATATATATATATATATATATATATATATATATATATATATATATAATCGGTTTACCCTTCTACCGTAAGATGTAGGGAGTTTGCCTTTTCAGGCTTCTGTTTCTCCTCTACTAAATTTCTTCTACTCTTTCCTATTCATTGCTAATTCCTTGGCGTCCCTTCCATGTCCACCCTCTCCGCTCCAATACCTCCGCTATAATTGCTCCTCTTCTTTTCTCGTCGTTGCTTTTTGTTTCGTAGATTTTCTTAACTGGCAGTTCTTCAGTCCTTCTCTGTAAGTGTCCCCACCAGCAAGGCTGCCTTTCTTCAATGTAGTCTTTCAATGATTCCATTGCAAGCTCTTCACTTATTGATGTATTTCTTATGCGGTCTTTTCTTGTTACCCCTTTAACTCTTCTTAGGAATTCCATCTCCACTGCCTGCATTCTACATTTTCCTTTTTCGTCAGATTCCACAATTCACTCCCATATACTACTACCGGTCTGCACACTGTTTTATATACATTTAATTTTGTTTGTCTGCTTTGTTGTTTAACGAGAACTTTGTTTATTGCCTAATACAGTTTATTAGTTTTTTCTATTCTATGGTTTATGTCCATTTCTTGTTTGCCACTTTCCTCCAATATTACGCCCATGTATCTATACTTTCTTATTTGTTTTATTTCTACTCTCTCTATTTATATCTTCACTTTCTCCATGTTTCTACTGACCACAAGTGTTTTCGTTTTATCCTTATTCAGTTTCATTTCCATGTTTTTTCAAAGTTTCGTTCCAGGTTACCAGGTTCTCCTCCAATTCTTTCGCACTTTCTGCTATAATGGCTACAATATCCGCAAACAAACATTCTGACAACTCCATTCTTTCGAGTTTTCTATATCCTATATTTATCGGCTTACTTCTTAATTCTGCTTCTTTTAGTATTTCATCCATATATATTATGAACAATAGAGGGCTCAGTGCTCCACCCTGTCTATCCCCTTCTACCGTAGTAAAGCCTTCTGATACCATACTATTCAATAAGGGTGATTGCAAGGACTGTGGTCTAATTTACTGACACAAATATCACATCGGTTTATACGGCTGTTGAAGATGCCTGCCTCGAGCTAGCGAAACACGTGTCATCGATTTTATTATAAACAATTGTGTGATGAGGAGTTTACCGATGTGATATTTGTGTCACCATATTATTCCTTAAGAAACGATTCACAGTTCCATCATATACACTTTGTATAACTTTTTGTATTCTTCTGTTTACCTTTTTCCTTTTTAACTCTTCCCAAATTTTCGCTCTAGGTACCCTATCAAAAGGTTTCTCCATAGCCATAAATGCTAGGTAAACTGTCTTTTCTGCAAACCATTTCTTATTTATTATTTCTTTAATTGTAAAAGTATGGGCATGTATACTACGACCTCTTCTGAATCCACTTTGTGACCCATCTAACTTCTTCTCAACTAATCTCCTTAGTTTTTCTCTATAATTTTTTCATAAATTTTAGTTGCTGTACTTAACAGTGTTATTTCTCTGTAGTTGTTGCAGTCCTTACTATCTCCCTTCTTAAGTATCGGTAATATTAGCCCTATTCTCAATTCTTCTGGTATTTTTCTTCTCTCCATGCTGATCTATATAGTTGCAGTAGCAGCCCATTTTTCGTATCACCTATGTATTATATCATTTCTGTGGTGATCTTATCTTGTCCAGCTGCATTACCATTCTTTAAACTTTAAACTATTAACTGCCTCGTCTGATTCTGCTCTTGTTATTTCACTTTCTATTACTTCTTTATCTATTTCTTCTTTTCCTTCATTTCTATGCTCTTCTTCTTGTTCTCGATATACTGTTGTTTCCTTTTCTACACTCAGCAGTTGTTGGTAATATTCTTTCCATCTGTTCATGATATCCTCTTCTTCTGTTAGTATTACTCCTTCTTTGTTTTTAATTATCATTGTGTTTATATTGCTACCCTTGGCATCTTTTCTCCGAACTCTGTCCACGTCTTTTGCTTTTCCTGTAATACCAATTGTTTAAGTTTACTTCTTTGTGTTTTATATTTTTCGTAATTTGCTGTATTTCTGTTGCTTAACCTTCCTATACTCACGCATACGGTCTGTGAGACCGACTTATATAGCATAGTATACGTCCTTCATTTTGACGTGAGTATAGGAAGGTTAAATGTTTCTTCCATAATTCTTTTTTGATTTTAATCTCATCTTTTATTTTCTTTCTCCACCATACTGTCTGTTTTTTATTTTTACTTTACTACAAACTCCACACGTTGTTCTTGCTGCATTAATTATTATATTTTTAAAATTTTCCCATTTTTCTTGTAATACGCTTTCTCTTATTTTTCCCTGTATTTTGTTTATTTCGCTAGATATTAAACTTTCATAATTTTTGCTATCTCTCTATTCTTTACCTTATATGTTTCTATACTTTCATATATTTTATCTACCTTTCCTTTATTATTATCTTTTATTTCTTCCTCATTTTCTTTAATTTTTGCAGTAAATAATGATCACTGTTTATTTCATAACTTCTCTTAACTCGTACATCCAATACTTTTCTTCCATTGTTTCTTTCCACTAATATGTAATCAATTGTGGACTTCTCCAATCTCCCTGGTTCCACTCTTGTAAATTTGTGTATTTCCTTGTGTTCATAACACGTGTTTGTTATTATTAAGTCATTATCAATACAAAATGCTAACAGTCTTTTCCCATTATTATTTCCAGTTATTTCACCATGCTTTCCAATTACTGTTGTATATGTATCATCTTTTACTCCGACTCTTCTGTTAAAATCAGCTGCTACTAATATTTACCCTTTCGCCATTTCTATTGCATATGCCAGATCTTCCCAAAATTTATCTTTTTTCTCAGCTTTTTCGTTTTCATCAGGACCGTATAGGGCTACAATTATTTTCCAATGTGTCTTAATTTGCAATTCTATTAACAGTATTCTCTCACTAATTACCTCCCACCTAGTTACTAAGTTTCCAATTTCTCTTTTCAGTATACATCCTACTCCCGCAGAAGCTCTGATCCTGTTCTAAACTCCACTCCATATTAGAATATGCTCATTCTTTAATTCTATTATTCCCTGGTCTTTTCCCTTTGTTTCTGATATTATCAATACATCCAGTGCTGCTTTTTTCAAATTCCTCTACAATTTCTATTTTTTTACCGTTCAAACTTCTAATATTCCATGTTCCCAATCTAAATACCTTCCTCTCCTTATCCTTTCTACATTTCTTCTTTTAACCTTTTTGCAAATTTCTTTCCTTTTCCGTTTCCCTCTCGTTTGCCAAGGTCGTCCTCGTTCTTCCGCTCTTTTCTCTTCTTTTTAGTTTTTTGAGATTCTGTCCTAGTGTTCCTGTCCGCCCTCAAGCAGCGCCCCTTTCTCTCTACCCCATCCATATTACCTTCCTTCAATTGTAATTCTTTGGTATCCCATCTTTCCTTTTTCCCATCTTTTCTCTCTTTATCTCCCATTTGTTTAAGCTTCCTCTGTATTTCTTGTTCGCCTTTTGTTAACTTGTTGTCTATATATATTCTCTCCATTATTTATCTAAGTTTACTCTTATTTCTCATTACTGCGTCTTTATCCCTAGCACTTTCCAACTCCATCTTGTACACTGCCTATCCCATGTTTATCACTTCCTTTATGTTTACGTTTACCTGCATTGTGTTTTTCATAAAATTCTCTCTTCTTATAATGCTTATCCTCCGTCGTTAGCTTCAATCCTATCATCACCATATTATTCTTTGATATTGTCTTCTCCATTTTGTACATTTTCTTCACCATATCTCTCATTGGTTTCCTCATTATCTCATTTTCTGTTTTCAATTTTTCATTCTCCCCTCGCAACACTTTCAATTCTTCCCGGTACTCTTTCCGATATCTCTTTATTTCCTTCACGACTCTCATCAGTTCTCTTATCATACCCACTAGCTCGCCTCCCTCATCTTTTCCCTTTTGTGGTGTTCTTACTAATTGCTTGCTTTTCTTGAATATTTCGGAAACTTACATTATTTTTTTACAACTTATACAAAATACTTATTTTTCGGTAGTGATCCGATTTGTGTCAAATTGTGCATACAGTCATAATTTCATACTCTAAACAACTTTTCTCGATAAAGGTTTGTCGCATTACTGACCGAAATAGCACTTTACTTCAACAGAAAATGGTTTTCATCTCAACTGTCATGACGACCTTGTTTTTCTAAAAGTAAAAATATGCTCGAAATTTTTTCAAAACAAGCAGGGCTGCATGCCAAAACAATAAAATGAAATTCAATTATACCTCTGGTGAACTCAATCCGGGGACAATTATGTATATATATATTTAAATGGTAGTCGCAATTCCAGGAATATAGAATTAACTTATAGATATTATATATATTGTTTCAGATTATCACAACAAAATACGTAATGGAGGTGGAGCATGCAGCAGGAAAACTGTTGTGGACTATTTCGCTTTAAAACAAAATTTTTCATTTTTTTATCTCTTTTCAGTTGCTGTATTAGTGTTAATTCGATTTAGAACTAATGTACAGTCTTAATAATATACACATACATATGATTATGATCTTCCAATGCCAATGTACTTTTTGTAAATAATATTTTCGCACCATCCACTATCCATAAGAACTACATACATAGGAAACCCATTGTTTCATCAAATATATTCATTGGGAGAATAAAAATATTTACTTCGCTTATACTTTATACAATGCTTGACTATTCTGATTGATCTTAACAATAATTTCTGTATCGCTTAGTCCCACATGTTTGACGGGTTTATATTGATTAAATACATTAAGAAAAACTTTTGTGTTAAAGATTAGACAAATATTTCCGTGCGAATACGAATTGTCCAACGTCAAGGTTACATCAATAAGTACCATTTAAACCTCCTAATTACTTATAACAGTGTGATTTATAATGTGGCCTTATTACACAGGGTGATTTATTTATTTAAACTTAGTTCAAAATTGAACACATGTACATCATTCAACTGCTTCATTGTAATGAATTATCCGTTATGTGATTTTTTATCAATGCATTTCTAAAATCTAACAAATGAATAATGCAGCATCATTTTCGGCATCGTGCATAAGTTTAATTTTGTAAAAAGGTCAGGTGGACAACTGATGGGAAAAATTTGAGAGGTCGCCTTGACCATGCGCCGACTAGTATAAATAATATTCGAATTCCGGAAGCCCATTAGTCGATTGGTGAATCTTAGATAGCGCAAACATGAATACCTTGGTGAGTCCCTTAAAAAGCACAAAAAATGTCTGGCTACCAACAACAATTTGGATTGAAGGAACTGACCTGCATTCTCCGTAATCTCTTTCTATTCTAGATTGTCTTTTTCACCTGCGTCATCGCACTGTGTTCATCGGCGGTGCTTCCAGCCCCTGGTCAGGCGATAGGCATCCTCAAGCAAACCAATGACATTAATCCGGATGGTTCCTACCAATACAGGTAGGTATCTCTTTTTACACTGCTTACTGCAGGGTTTATAAATCATATTTTAAGGGTTTTGTTATTTGCCGACGTAGTTTGTCTGTGAAAACATAATACCTATTCCATCTGAGGAGACATGATATATGATGTATGTATATCGTCCTTAGTAAAATCCAGAAGGATTAAATGAAAGTTATTTTTTGCTTACCCTTAAGAATTATGAATTATAATAAAGCAAATAGTTAGTTTTATCTAACGAGGAGAAAATTCTATATGTAATATGTATTCTATAAAGAGTAAAATCACATGGAGACGATGATTTCTTGACTGGTAGGATTACCAGAACATAGATATAATCATTCTCGTTTCTGTCAATTCGGTTTCCTCTTACGTAATCTAAAATTTATGGCTTTTGGGTGTCGTCTCCGTTAGAAGGTCGAATATCACATTCTTTCAAGCATTCTAACGAGGGAAACTTTTTATTCAACCTTGACATATTTCTTTATCGGTATATGTAAGCCTATGGCGCATCAGAATGAATGATAACGATCTCGTTAAAAAAGTTGGCGCCAGGAGAATAAAAGAATTAATTAAAGGCTAAGAAAAGCTCGGTGTAGGATAATAGAGGAAATGGGCTAGATGGAGGAATATATTATGGAAAGATCAGCATTAGAAGAGAAATACACTTCGAGGAAATACAATAACTAGCTCTAAACCGCAAATCTTGGTAGAAACAACTACCATGAATTGTATACAGAGTGGCAAAGGATATGAAGAAAAATTCAAAACAGAGCCTTCAGGGAGATCTTTACTTTAGGAATTCAAAGTTTGTTTTTTTTTCCTAGAAAATGTGAATAGTTGCAAAAATTGTTGCCTGATAAAATTCACCGGAAAAGCACACAAAACAAATAAAGTATGTAAAATAAATAAAGTTACTCTTACCACACCTTTTGGAAAAAATCCAGATATGTATTTCGACAACTAGGTTGCCATTCTCAATGCAATACTGGAGCAATTCAGTATCACTAGCGATATCCGGCTAATGCCCAAAATAAGCACTACACAACGAACACTTACTTGCCAAAATAAGTATCTGGATTCTTTCCGAAAGGCATGGTAATGCTAATTTTATTTATTTCATATATTATAGAACCCAAACTGATTTTGAAATGTTTCGCCTACATCGATCTCTTATTCGTTCTTCTCAGCCAGTAACAAACAAACTCGATCGATCTATCCCATACACGAACTCTTTAGTCAAACCTTCGAAACAGAAACTAAGCAGTAACTTAAGATCTGTTCATCCTTCATTCTCAATCAGCTAGAATATTTGACAAATTCAATTATTGTGTGTCCTCATATTGTAAAATTAGTTCAATGCTACATTGCGGATGCGGTTTTTACTGCAGCTTATGACGCAGTTTTACTATTCCCTTCTAATCAGTTTACAGGTAGTCCAGTTATAACATAAACACAAGCTTCTAATTCACTTTTTCTTACTAAAGTTACGAAGCCGAGAACGGAATCAGCGCCGAAGAAAGTGGTAAACCATCGAATCTTCCGGAGAATCCGATCGTTTCAGTCGGCAGTTACAAATACACCGACTACGATGGCACCCCATTCTCGGTACAATACGTGGCGGACGAAAACGGATTCCAACCGCAAGGAGCTCATCTTCCGGTAGCTCCGCCGATTCCAGCTGCCATCGCCAAAGCCTTGGACTGGATCGCGGCTCATCCCGCACCACTAGAAAGAAAATAATTATAGAACGATCCAACGAATTGAATGCGATGGCCATGAAATTAGGACTGTGATTGATAAATGTTATGTAACGATTCTATGCTCCAGCTGCCATGTATAATACCTGTATAATAATTTTGATAAAAATGAAGCGCAAAGTGTATATCTGGTCCCAAATTACCAATAAAATCGAATCTTTTGCATTTAACAAATGAGAAGTGAATAAATAAGCCAATATTTCTTTTGGTATTAACGAAGTGTCCAGATTAAGCTAAAAGTTATGAATGGCATTTCTGGGTAAGAAACTGTAATAAGATTGATTGAAATGAAGCGATTAATAAGAAAAGAATGATCTTATCACTAAGGTTCGGCAAACGGGTGCTTGATAAGTTGTGTAAACCAGTCTAACGCTGTCCCTCCTCCGAATCTTAATATCGCGCCTTGCACGTAAGCGGAGATAAGCGGTGGAGTGACAGTGTCAGGTTTACTCAACATAATGATAACTTATTATCACGCACTCGTTTGTCGAACCTTACTTATCAAACATCAAAAATGATTGATGGTACGCTATACAGACTATTGCCCTTTGCTAAGCTGAGGTTACTTAATATTTTCGACGCTTTCAAATTGTAAAACATTTTTATTGTTTCTTTTAAGAAATACATATGTGTGTGGGTGAGGCTTAATTGCAATCTTTAGAACATCATACATGTATGACACACGAATACAGTTAACAAAAAGCATTCGGAAATATCCGCTTAATTTGCAGATTGTCACCTAGGAGCAGTACTGATGACAATTTTTACTACATCGTCACCTGTATTTTGCAACTTTTAGTCTCGTGTCCATTAGTGTATTCCTACCGCCGTTTTAAATGCATTGTGTTGTCCAAAAGTAGAATGCGTTAACAATTAATGAGACAAAGATCGATGTTAATCCGTTCTTATTACTTTGTGATAGTTATACTGGAAACATTTTCAGATTTTGTCACTTATATACCTACATATGTGTGACATATTAAGAGGGAGTAGAAAATCCATTTGTGACTTTGTGAAAAGGGCATACATGGCCTATTTTGGCGTTCATCTAGGAAGATCAAGGTAAAACTTGCGCGCCACAGGTTGCCTGCAAATCATGTGTTGAGAACCTGCACTAGTGAACAAAAGAACAAAAAAGAGTTTGAAGTTTATTAAAACTCTGAAAATTACGAACAAATACTGGAAGATATGCTTAATAACTTTCAAATTTTGGATTGTCATATGAGCATTAAGGTCCATTACCTCCACAGTCATTTAGAGAGATTTCTTGCAAATCTTGGCGACTTTAGTGAGGAACAGGGCGAACGATTTCACTAGGATATCAGGATAATAGAAGAAAGGTACCAGGTCAGATGGCACACACACATGATGGCTGATTACTGCTGAAATATTAAAAGAGATAAATCGTTTCAGACATACGCAAGAAAAGCGTTCAAAAGAAAGTTTGTAAGTTAGTTACCAACTACTTTAAATATCTATTTGCGGTAATAACACTTGTAAATGTTTGTTTTATAGAATAAAATTATTTTCTTTTTTATTTGTGCGTTTCTTATGGGTTGTATTGGACCAATATTTATATGCAGAAATAACACTAGCTAAATACAAATACGTGTTCACATCTTTTGAAGACGCGCTGAGAAAATCTGATGGTCTTTTTGGATTCAGCGCACTAGTATTAGTTAAAAACCGTTAAAAAGCCCGGCAGCAAAATATGTGTTGACCAGTGTATAATTCTTTTGCTACAGGAAAGTAGATACAAAACCATTCAGTTACATCTTGAGTAAGATATAAAAATGGCTATCAAAGAATAGTGTAACACGTCTAAATCTTTTTTAATTTATTCTCCCATGTGCTCTATTTCTTGCACACCAAAGCTTGAGCTATTAATTGGATATTGTCGAGTATATTGTTCATATCGAAAGGTTACTGTTCACTGATATACAGGTGCGGTAAATTTAAAATCACCCGCAAATACATATGCCGTTAAATAGCGTATTGATCGTTACGACTTTGTATAGTGCAGTTCTCAGCTAATTAGTAATTCGTCACGATGAAGCATTGGTTGTACCGACATCGTGCGGCTTTAACTCGCCAGATTTATTCCCCATACGATTACTTCGGTATGCGGATATTTGAAGCACACAGGACAATCGATCTCACACAATTGACAAATAAAAGAATCCATCAGCATAATGCTTTCACAGATTTCACTGAATATTGTGGGGAAGATAATGAATTCTCCTAATCGCCGTGCAGAATAATAATGCTTACCTGACCGATGTGTTCAAAAAATAATCAGCACTAGAGGTATTTCTACAAATTTAAACCATGTAGTTCATTCTGCCGCATCCTGTATATTACTAAAAATTATTATTTTTACTTTTATACATTTAACTAAAAATTATCTAGAGATATGATTCACACCATCAAAGCCTACTATTGCCAGTGCGCAGCGAGCTGATAGATGATGCTTCAAATACTCGACAATAGGAGCCGACCAGTACTTTCTTTATATTCCAATACAGGTACGTTTAAAATTAAGCCATCTTTTATTTACTTATCAGTGGTGGGCGATTTGTTTGCATTCATAGTCGGAGATTTATATCTCCGTATCCTAAAACCGACCTTAAAATTAGGACCCGGCAAGTGTTTGTTTCTTACTCTTCAATTACATAAATTATATTCTTAGTCAAATGGGAACTTCGCCAAATCAATCATAATATATGTATATGTATATCTCTAGCAACACAACAGCTACTAGCATCCCTAATGTGAGTATAAGTAATATTCAAATTTTCAATTCAATTTCACCTACTACTATTTCAAGAACTTCCTATTCCAAACGATCAGAAAAAATGTATATCCAGGTGTATTCCTACAGTTGAAGGTAATTACAATACACTTATTGTATATATTCAAATGTATTAACATTTATATGATGTGCAATTACGACAGTGACGGCGGCTAATAGCCACAATTCCATCCTAAACGATCACGCAAAACGCACTAGGGCACTTTTAGAAATACGGCATCAAATGGCATCGTAATACCTATCGAATAGACAAAAAAATTAAAAGCTGGCTGGAAGGTATTCAAAACCATTGCCAGCCTATGGATGCAGGGTTCACTTTATTTTCATTAACTATTCTGTCGATGATATTGAAGGTTGATATGTTTGAAATAAACCGACTTATTTAAATTTTACCTCTGCTATTATAGAATTCGATAAATATTGTACTTACGATTTTTCGATGTCTAAAAAACTGATATATCTTTCAAAGGTGTTTTGTACATGCGTTAACAATTCATGAGACATAGTTCGATACATGTAAATTGGTCCTTCTTACTTTTTGAGTTACACTGAACGATGGAAATGTAACATCCATCATTGGTAATTATAAAATAAATTGATTAAGTTATCATCCTTTTGCCGCTTATAGATATCATTTAAAATTTTCATGCCTTGGGTTTGCTAAACAAATACTAACATCGCACATACGTCCAATAATAAGTAATTTAAACACAGCTATTTGTTTGAAAAGTCGTAGTTATTAAGTATCTAATCTAGTCTATTCAAATTCATAGTTCTTAGCCAAGCTTATTGTATTAGTAACAATTCAAACCTCATATAGGACATATCGATCTACATATGATACATTAAACTAGCTTCTAGAATAAATTTGAGTAAAATCCACTTTTATTGGTTCCATATCATTACGTAAGTCTCATTAGCTTCTTCCAAAAATAATCAAAGTACGTTGAATGTAGAAACTACTGAGATATCACATTTCCTATATTAGTTCATTAATTCCATATTCATTGCAAACAATGACGTAGTCGCATTTAATACGTAGATTTGTTGAAATTTGTAAATGTTCTCCCACACCACATCTTCCTTTACGCACAATCCACAATGTAACTTTATAAGAGAAGACCTTCGATGAAAATTGTTAGTAGTTGATCGTGATTTCAAGATGCAAGAACAGGTAGATTTATTACGTTACTGTAGACGTTAAAATATCATTTTTAATTTTCTAGCCGGTTTGGATAATCTATGTACCTTAAGACAATGAATGTTTTACTATGAATTATCATCTTAATTTCATATAGGAGTGGCGTATTTGGTGTTGAAAGATATTTTTCGCCTCTCCAGTTTGGCGTATACAGTAATTTCGTGGGCTGCGGTTTCCTAACGATTTGGTGTAATTACTTTAATACTGCTCTCAAATCTAGATAAATGTAATTATAAAACATTGGTCCAGAGATTTTTAAGATCAAGTACAAATCTGAAAAAATAATTCACAATAGTACTGAAGTTGTTAGAAAGATATAATCTAAGTTCACAAAAAGGAAAAACTGAACTTGTAATTGAGAGTAATACACAGTCTAGTTATGTTTACAAAATTAATAGTATGTGTTAGTAATGGTTTATTCTAATTACTACTTACTGTTATATTCTTGATATTATGTTATCTATACCATCATGCGATAAAACCAGTCGTTAAACACATTTTTGTCTAGTAAGTGTTACAATTTTGAGATTGCCTACCCTTGTCGCTAAAGGTAGACGGCAGGGCGCTAGCTACTTTAATTTGAATAAATTTACCCACTGTAGTTTGCCTCACGCTAGCCCGACGGAAAATCTGAACATATCCGGCATAAGAAACGGATGTTTCAAATACTTCAGGGGCGTAACGTTCAATTCGCACACACAATTCGATGATTACTGGCCTTTGAACATCTTCAGAAGAAAATTCAGAAATTTTTTTTTAGAAGATGAAGTTCAAATGGATAAAGAAGTTACAGGGTTCTATATAAAGTGTTTGCTAGAAGTAATTAAATACTATAATTCAATTTGATTTGAAATTCACAATGACGCGGTTTTTGATTGCTGGTCAACTTACAGGAAAGTAATTCGCAAATTGAATATATGAAAGCCAGAACTTTGGGCCCAAAAATTGTGCCTAGTAAACGTAAACCCCTCAATTGATCTCCAATTGGACGATTTCGGGAGCTTTTTTGATGCACCGCTTGAGTGTTAAATTCGTGCCACCCTTTAGCTCTCTTCTGTTTCTCGTCCTCAGGTGTTTTATGGAGAATGTGACATCAATTAAAGTTGCGGTATGAAGGAAATATTCACAATTGGATGCTTTTGGAAGCATTTCATAACCTCAGGATGATCTAATTTCTGATTATCGATCAACTTTTGGAAAATTGAGAATTCATTTACGTACACGAACATATCGAATTCCTTTTGTAACTCACGGTGTTGAGATTTTTCGATAATTGTTACGGCCACACCTTCTATTTTAAGGAGTTTCGCTGACGCGTCTGTCATCAATACCTCTATTCTATAGTTTTACGTACATCAATATCCCATATTCGTCTGGATCTTTCTCTTAGGTTCTTTTCTCGTTTCCCAAACATTGATGGTTTGCATTGTATTATCCACGTTACACAGGTGTTCTGGTCACTTCAATTTCTTATTGTCTACCTTCTCCCTTAGGGGATGTACATCTAGCTCTATTCTTCGCCTTTTCAATTTTTCCCAGCATTTGGCTGAAATATTTCATTTCTGTTGTAGTGTCAGCCCTTGCCTACTAATTGGGATATACAGCACCGTTTTCTGCATAAAACCCACTTAATTTGTAATAAATAAAAATTAAAAATACAAAAAAGGTGTATGAGGTATCCGTTCCATTTTTTAATTTTTTCCATTTATTCCATTTTTTAGACTATGTAATATACTATCAATCATGAATTTTCTTGTTGTCCCAATATAAAAATTTCAGGATATGCTCTTTAGGACTTACTCTTTGTAAATCCCAAGTTTCAAAAAAATCGGGGATCCATTTCCCCCATTTCCCCACCCCTTGCCACGACCTTTAAATTAGGGAGTTACCCCTTTCATTTTTTTCAATTTTTTTTTGGTTATAGTAGTCTTGTAGAGCATATTATGAGCTTTAGAATAGAAAAACATTGGGCTCTGTAGCTACAATAGAACCGAAGATATTGAATTTTGAAGGTGCAAGAGTGTCGTGACTTGGAGATTTTGGGGGAAATTGTTACCCTACGCATTTTCGGCTCCTGTCGACTTAAGGGGTTAAAAATTTGTATTTGCCAATTTCTCAATTAGTACAACAAGTACACCAAATTTCATCGAAATCGGAGGGGGACAAGAAAATTTTTGCCTCTTTTTGATTGATTTGTCATGAAATGACCCTAAAACAATTGAGTGTGTGAGGTACCCCGTTAATTTTCTTCAAAAATAATATGTATGTAATATATTTCAAATTACATTCTACAAAAAATTAGAAATCTGTTATAGTTTCCGGGATGTTTACAAAAATTGAAAAATGATTCAAATCTTTGGAAGCGGGTGTACCCCGAAGTAGGGGGATTCCGCAGAAGAAGAAAATGGTGTTATGTCAGGTATTCTTTCAGTCTGTGCAGTTTTACCGAAATCAGGAAGAGCGGGTTGCCGGTGTTCCGCTCTTGAATACGTTTGTTTCGACACAATCTATATATTAATACGCAGTGGGCCGTCTTCTCGTACGTATTTTAGAGTGTTCCCTCCACGTATTGTGATGATATATATATCGTTATTTTTATATTACAACCCAGATTTGTCGAATGTATGTTTCATCGTGATACGTGCAGTGGAACGCAGGTGAGGGTCGTTAGAGTGAGAAGGTGAAAATGTATGGGCGTCGGAAATCAGTACCATTTATCATTTTATTTTTCATCCATCGCATCGATGGCGCTATCTATTAAAAATCCATCATTGTCATTAAGAAAATCGATTATGACAAAAAAATAATCGATTACGTTCTTTTCTGTTTTGGAGCGAGAAACGGATAAAATTTATGCGGCATAATATTGATTGCATTTTGTAAGGAAACAAAAGCAGATTAAGTTGGCGTCTCAGTACATTGCGAATGAGCTTTTGCTATGATTAGTTTTATCATTTTAAGATTCATGATGTGTTCTATCATAGTGCAGGTCTGACGACCACCGCATATGGTTATAATCCATGAATCCAAGATCAAAGAAATTGCAGTTTTACCATCGATTGTAATTGGTCATTGCGTATTAATATATAGATATTGTGGTCGACTTACGACCACCGGGCGATCCTAGTATGAGTTACAGATTATTTAATCTATTCTATTTT
This sequence comes from Chrysina gloriosa, assembly GCA_038088585.1. Taxonomy (NCBI): domain Eukaryota; kingdom Metazoa; phylum Arthropoda; class Insecta; order Coleoptera; family Scarabaeidae; genus Chrysina; species Chrysina gloriosa. Next base: position 15,936,738 of record CM076089.1, on the reverse strand, counting down.
ATTAATGGAGAGTAAGTATTATTTACCACATATTTTTCTCTTTCGCCTGTTCTAGAGATTCAAGATATTTGTCCTTTGTTGTTTTACCCTACACGCAAGTTTTGCTACTACTGACACAGAAAATTCAGTAGAAAGAAAAGGAGGTACGGTAACGGATGATCGACAAATACCTGTCGCAGATTCAGGCCATGCTAAACCTGGGGCTTATTCCGTGAGTTCTGAGCCTCTGTACGTCAGCATACACGTCCTTTAATTAAATAAATCTGTTTTTAAGAATTTTCTTAAAAACATTGGGAATAATCCGAATTTGGAAACTGCCGCACAGGTGCCACCAACAAATATTCAGGATACATTCCAAAGCTCTGGAGGGGAGATATGCTCGAGAACCGCGCGAGCACTTGGGAGAGTGTATGTATATGTAAATTACATATATTACATTTCTAACACGTTTTAATCAACAGCGTAAATCCGAGAGCCGATCCTACAACACATGTGTTGCCGGTTAAACCTGTGAATTTGGTTGAAACGGATGAAGGGCAAAGTTACATTGATTCAATCATTATCTCTGGTTCATCTACACTTGGAGAGAAAAAGTAGGAAGACGTGGCATCCCACATTACGTGTACTGGCAACGTGGCTATGCGAGGCAATTAGCTAACGAGACTTTCTTTACTTACAAACGTATATTAAGTAGCATAACGAAATTAATAGTATAGGTCTTCACAATAGGTTCACTTTGGAACTGATCTGAGGTTCTGAACTCCTTATTGATGATTTGGACCTTTATAACTTCTTTGAAACGGGTCCATTTGACCTGAGTTTTCATTTTCGAGAACAGATGAAGTCGCGCAGGGGAAGGTTCGTGCTATGAGGGAGGGGACGCAGTAAAGCCTGCACCTTGTCGTGATGTAGCAGCCATCCTTCCTCGGCCAATTCCGGGCGAACACAAATCACCCTCGCTCTCAAATTGTCTGACCAGGAAGTAAAAATTCGTCTGTTCCCTTTGGTGCGTCTTCTCTCACACAGTCATCAACGGATTCTCCGCCATTTAGGAAACGGTTTACCAATTCGTAAACATGTGCTTTTGATAAACAGCCTTCCCCGTAAACGGCTTCCAATCTTCGCAAAATTTCGACTAACTTTGTACCCAATTACACGAGAAATTATATACGGACGCGTTGCTCTTCCCCACGTCACTCATTTCTTCGACCAAAGGTATTCAACACCACAATCTCAATAAGTTATATTGGGAACTACAAAAGCCATTGGGTCGAAATTCGCAACACATATCTGCTGCGTAAGGCCTATTGCCATCTCAAGCGGAAGCAGAAAAAGTCTCGTTTTTTACTTGGCGCGCCTCTTATGTAAGTAGCATTTCGTTTAAGCTAGTACATAAATTTCTCCTTTCTCCTCTTCCTAATGCTTCCTTTAATTACTTCAAATTGTAAACAACAAAATAGCACAAATCAGTGAAGAAAACAGAGACGCACTTGATTTATTGCTTGATCTTCAGAGAGCAAGAGCATAATCGGTATACGTATGCAATTTCTCGTGGGATAAAAAAACATAGAATACGTGATAAATTACAACAATTTTGGGGGATGGAATATCTCACCATTTTACGTATGTTTACACAATGGAATTACAGCCCATGGATTGACACTATTTCGCATGTGTAAGCTCCTCACCACACAATTGTTTAATAATAAATTCCGTGACACGTCTCTGGCTAGCACAATGCAAGTATCATCAAAATCGTGTAAAATCCACTTCGATTGTATACAGTTCTGATGTTTGTTTCGTGCTAGCTAAATGTGTTTCGCCGAATCTATAATTAAACAATTGTGTGGTGAGAAGTTTCCTGATGTGATATAATGTCAGTCCCTGCAATCACTGTCAAGCCTATGAATTGATAATTTATGTCTTTAATGTATATATATATGTTATATACATAGATTTAAGTAGTTACTCTATTGAAATATGGTTGGAAGTAATTGAACATTGTTGAATCTATTCTGGTCACCATATTATAAGCAAACTTATTCTTAATGCTATTAATATTATATACATTATTATTAATAAATTCTTTTGTTCAAGTTACTCTTTATGTCGCTCTGTGTTTGAGAGTGTTACCAGAAAAAGTAAAACCACGAACTTAAATAAAACTGGCTATCATTTTATTATTTACCTAGGTAAGCAGACCTCATAGAATTTTAGCTTGGATAATTGTTATTATTATTTAGCGAATGCATTGATAATAATATTTGTAAGATTAACAGATGAGATTCGAATACGAATGGCATAATGAATAAATATGAATATGTATTTTTGAGTAGAAATCAAAGATTTATTATTACTACTAGCCATTTCGAATAGTTGCAGTACTGTTGGAGCAAACTGAGCAATTCTAGTAATGACTGTTGGTTCAATGTTACAAAACCAAACTAGTCTCCAGTGAACATTTTTCTACATTTAAATTGCGTTTCTTACGTTATATATATATATATACAGAAAGCGTTTACGAAAGCCTATTAGTCAGCGCAGCACTTTTCCAAGTCAAAGAGTAGCTGTTTGGGTGAATATTAGGACGGGAAATAATTATTATTGTTAGTCGGTGTATCCACTCTCCTCACCACTCAAATAAGCAATTCTTTGAACAACAGCCTATCCTTACACCAAAATGATTTCCACCACTTATCATATCAATCAGCTTCTTAATTACATACTCATAGCAGTCTTTCGCCTAATTTACCAACCTTTGCAGCACGGCCGTTTAGATATTGTTGTTATCGTCATCGTCGTGGCGTGGCGCTGACCGCCCAAATAGTTTTACAAAGTGAAGGAAACAAGTGGTAGTCACTCGAGCTTTTGCGATAAATTTATGCACTAATTGGTTAAATAATGACCGCTCTGACTTATTTTGGTGCCATTTACACGCCCACAGGGTTTTCTCCATACACTTCACCAATCTGCAGATGAATTTCGGTCGCCTTCACGCCTTTTGTATATACGCAGAAACAAATGTAAACACGAACAAATTCCTCCATATTGGCGTCTGTGACTGACCAACAGTTGTAGGTACTCCCCCGCCATGCCCGAAACCGAAACCGAAGTGGTGCAGCGGCCATATCTAAAATCAGTACTTGCGTAAAAACATGCTACGTAATAATGTATTACGTCTGTTCTAATAGTACTTGTCTGATAAAAGTAGACCTTACCCAATAGTTCATAATTATGTCCTTGCTGTATATTTTGTTATAGTTTGACTTCAAATTCGAATCATACGACTGGAGGTAAGCATCTATATTTGCAGTTCAATTAGTGTAAATGAATTCAACTATTCTAGTTAGGAATCAGGAAATGGAATAAAAGCTGAAGAGAATCTTACTTCTTTTGAAGACCTGCTACAAGTCGCCATTGATAGTTTTGGATATACGGAACCGGCACATATAGCGAATGAAAATGGCTTCTTATCTAAGGAAAACCACATCCAACTCCACTACCGATTTCTTTAGCAGTTTTACGTGTTTTGGACTGAGTTATGATGCACGCAGAATGAACTAAATAGGTTATAAACTAACATTAATTATACACACATGTGGCACAATCGTGAAAGCTAAATAAATAAAAGATTTAATGAATATACATAGCTACGCATCCTTTAAAACAGGGGTCTCCAAACTACGGCCAAATCCGGCCCGCCAGTATCATCAATCCGACCCGCGACAGCTAATAGTTTATTGTTGTTGTGATAAGTTGGATAAAAAAACACAGAATGATAACTCGGATTTATTTACTTGCTAGGTAAAGCTTAATGACAAGTGCATATAATACGCAGAAAACTCACTGAAGTAATCAGTATGGCCCCAAGGCTGAAAAGCTTGGAGACCCCCTAATAGTTAAATTACACTAATTGTAAGTATATATATATATATATATATATATATATATATATATATATTTCGTGACCTTTTGATTCTTATATACTCTACAAAAAACAAATGTTTGTTCATATATTTATCTAGTTATATTTTCACCGAAAACGTTTGTAAACGTTCTGAAGATATAACTATCGTTCAAACCAGCCTTGTTTTATTGACCTATTAGTGGTAGAGATCTATCATATAAGATAACTAATTGTAAGCAAAAACCTAGCGAAAAATAAAATTGTTGGTAAATTAGGATAACAATTCATCAGATCTCGACGAATTCCTTGGTTGACTCGCTGGTATTGACGTGAAAATATTCAAAAGGCTTAAAGAATGAAATGCTAAACGATACGAAATGATTAAGGTAGAATATCCTAATTAGTTTACATTGTTTAGCAGCCAGGCGCCAGTCTACTCTCATATAAAACTTGTTGCAATATGGAAGTAATTACGCAAAAATACGATTGGAGATTTCGTCTAAGATTATGTCCCAGATATAGTGTGTTTATAACACTATGAACTTGTGCAAAGAAAGTGAAGACAGATTCTTTTCGAAGCGGTTTCCGCATAGTTGCAACGTATTCGTTCTGTTAATTTTGGTAATAATAAAGTTTACGTTGATGCATAGACTGCGTAAATATGAGAGGGCAAAGGACAGATAATAGAGAGGACAAACGAGAGACGCATACCGCATTTTTGCCCAGTCTATTGATTAGTTTAACAATTTCTTGGGATATAAACATTTTTGGATACGTGAGTATACAGTATGGGGTTTGAGTTACGTGATGTAGGCGAATGGAGAATGTATTTTCTTCTAAAATACATGCAATATCTTCAAGGTCTTTCTGTAAGAAAATAGCTAGATGTATTTGGTCATAATTCCAAGAAACACTTTAAGGAAAATAACGACAAGGGTAATCGTTGGAACATATATACATATAAATTGGGAAATTTGAAATAAATTGTTTAATGTTATCTCCCTCGATAAATCACTTTCTTGACCCGACGGGAAATCCTGGCATACTATCGTAACAGCTACATATGTAATAGTAGAAAAAAGAAGTAAAATTACCTTTACTGGCCCCGTACCATTACGTAAGCCTCACTAGTATCTTCCAAACAAAAAAATCGGTGTTTAATATACGTATGCATAAAATACTATGAAACATCATATTTCTTATATTAGTCGATTAATTCCATATGCACTGATAACAATGACGTATCGCATTTAATATGTAGATTTGTTGAAAGTTTTTAATGTTGTTCTCCCACATTACGTACAATCCACAATCTAACTTTATAAGAGAAGACCTTCGATTAAACTAGTTAGTAGTTGATCGAGAATTCAAGATGCAAGAACAGGTAGATTAATTTAGTTACTGTATATGTTGCTAAAATACAATTTTTATTTTTCTAATCAGATTGCATAATGTATGTAACTTAAGACACTGAGATATTTCAAATTGCATTAACATCTTAATCTCACATACGGGTTGCGTGTTTGCGAAAATGGATGTTTTGGCGGATATTTTACCCATTTGCAGTTTTGGCGTATATGATTGATTCCACTGCACTCAAGTTTTAGCTAATCGGAGGCGTGTAGTTTGTGTTGGTAATGTTCTCCTGAATGGAATAAACTATTCTAATTACTACTTACTGTTATATTCTTGATATTAAGTTATGTAGAACATAATGCCATACAACCCGTCGTTAGATACATACCTGTCTAATAAGTGTTAGATTTTTGGGGTAGGCTAATCGTATCGCTAAAGATAGACGGGAGAGCGCTATTTATTTCAATTTAAATAAAATGTTCATTTACCGTCTAATCGTTTGCCCCGGGCAAGCTTATTTTACCAGTTGTTTGTTCGTCGTCAAAATTTTTGCATTTCTCTGACGGAAAATCCTAACATATCCAGCATGAACAACTGATGACTTAAGTGCATCAGACGCTTACTGATCAATCTGACACAGACAAAGAACAGTCCCGCCGAACACCTCTTCCTCCTTCCAACAAAATCTGATGATTACTCAGCAGCGCCCTAGGATTTCTTTATCAGAACATGGAGCCGGGATGCATGAAAAACTTACAGGTTGCTATATAAAGTGCTTGCTGAATTAAATACGAGGATTTGATTATATTTACCATACATCATTACATACATTTTTAATTGCTGGTCAACTTGTAGAAAAGCAAAACGCTAATTAAATTTATGAAAGCGAGAACATTGGGCCGAAACGTTATCCCCAGTAGTTGATAGTTCCTCAATCCATCTCCAATTGGACGATTTCGGGATTTTCTTGAAGGAGTAAAGCACCATTGGAATGTTAAATTGTTTTCGTTTCATGAGTATCTCGAATTTTTGTTATCTTCAAGTATTTCATGAAGAATGTAACATAATTTACACCCATCATAAAGTTGTGTGACGTAAATATTCATAATTGCATGCATTTGGAAACATTTGATATCCAGATGATCTAATTTCTAAACGTCGAACAGCTTTAGGTAAATTGAGAATACATTTACACATGCTTATGTGCACATGGAATTCCCGTACATCTAAGGTCGTCGAAGGTTTTCTCTCATTAGTACACTCCTTTTTATCTTATACAGTTTCCTTGACGGGTCTCTAATTAATACATCTGCCTTTTAGGGTCTTACGTATACTAGCACCCCACGTTCGTCTTGGTCTACCTTTACGGTTCTTTCCTGCTTTTCTCGTTTCCCAAACCTTGTTAGCTTATATGGTATTATCCAACCTTCACGGGTATCCAGGTTACTTCAATTTCTTCTTTTCTACTTTTTCCTTTAGGGGATTGTACACCTAAATCTTTTCTGTGCCTTTTAATTTATCAAATCCCAGTATTTTACGGAAGTACTTAATTTCTGTTCCAGTTTCAGTTCTTGAATAGCACTTACTATCTAATTGTCTGTCCCGTAATCTTAGTACGTAAACTACGTTGTACATCTCTAATTTTGTATTGTTCGATAAGCTTTGTTAGAAAGAAAGTTGGGCGCAAAGCATGAAACGTGCCAGCACCTGTCTGCGCTTTATTGTTTACTTTGTACTCCTCTCTTCCCCTTTCATTGTAGATATGTAAACCTCCTCTTACTCTATCTTAAAGCCCTTTACTTTTGGTTTAGTATAGCCGTTGCTTTTGTGTTCTGGTAATTTACGGCTAAACTATAGTTTGCTATTGTGTCTGTCCATATCTTTGAATCTCTTTCAAGCTTTTCTATATTCCTAGCTACTAATACGACGTAGACGGAAAATTCACATTTCTCTTGTTCTTCTGATTTTCTACCGTGAAGACAATGTGACTAGCTTGGCATGTAATTTTTATCCAGCTCGAATTTCAGTTATTCTCTAAAGATCAATCTGAAATTGTATGAATTTGAGTATAAAAGAAGCTCCATTATCTCATAGGTTCTAACGCATTTGATGATTTTGGTCAAATTTCTAGCTTGTGTAATATAGTTGCAGCTCTTACCTCTTGATCGTGTGCAAAAATGTGGTGGCATTCTTCTCCATATCTATCCGGTTTTTAATAAGAAAAGTTTTATCAACACTGATATAACGCTAACCATGAAAAATAAAAGAAAATCTTTATTGTTACAAGGTTCCTCCATTTCCGAAAGGTTTGGTTTCTTTCTACTTGGAATATATACGGTAAAGCACCTATACCACAGCTTAACTACATACATGCATATGTATGCAAGTTTATATTTTTATAAGCTGTTCCGTAACATATGTAAGTTTTTAATCATGCCATAAATATTGATACAGACGAAGTAGATTATAAGAAACTTAGTGTCGATACAAATGTTGGCATTATTCAATCCATTCCAAGTAGCTTTCCTGTTGTTTAAAGTTAAAGATCATGCTTTTCCTACTGTCTACTATAACTTACAATTAGTTACTTAGAGTACGTTTCTTCCAGACTATAATGTTAAAGATTATTTAATCCATTCTATTTTAATGGAGGAAATTAAGTAGTTAAGTACTATCCATAACATATTTTTCTCTTTGACTTGTAGGGATTCAAAATATTACTCTTTTGTTGTTTTATCCTACGGACAACCTTCGCTAGTACTGACACAAAACATAGTGTGATAGGTAAAGGAGGCACGATAACAAGTGATCGACAACCGCTCGTCTTTTTCAGATGACATACAATACGACCATCATCAATACTTGGGCAGAACTAAGCCTCCATACCTTAGGTATACATATACTTTATGTAAATGCAACGTTTTTAATAGATTATTTTAGAAAAAATAGGAATGATACGACTTTAGAAGCTGCTGCACAAGCGCCAACAACGGAAACTCAGGATACATCGCAAAGCCATCGAGATGTGATGTCATCGGTCCAACAGGGGATTGTTCCCCATTTAGCACTATCGGCAGCCGCACCTTACCTAGCTTCCAAATCGAGAACCGCGCGAACAATTGGTAAAGCGTATGTGTATTAGAATTACATTTATCATATTTCTAACACTTTTTAACCTACAGGGGTAAATCATCATCTGTAAATAGATTCATACACGGTGTCACAAATTAGAATTTGGATCAAGATGTGACATAAACGACCTAAATTATATTTTTAGGGGAATCATCTAAACAAACAGAAAAAGCAGCAAGGCATAACATCCTACAATACATCTGTATGTAATGTTTCGTTCATATTAGTACGGAGATTCCCTGTTTTCATTTTAAGTTAAATTGAAGAGGGACGAAACGAAAGGTGCAATTTGGTTACTTGCTTGATCTCCAAGAAGAGCATAATGGCACAAAGTATATAATTTCTAATAGGAAGAATAGGTGTTACAAGTATACATTTAAGTATTCTGTTGGAATATAGTTGAAAGTCATTTAACTGTATGTAGTTATGAACATTGTTGATTCTAATCTGGTTAACAAAACTCCGTACGCAAACTTACCTTTAGTACTATCTATTACTACCATTATTGTTATAATTAAGAGCAAGTTTCTTTGATTGTACTATTAAGTATTTAACATACAATTCTATGAGATTGAGGTAATTGGCCAAGACAAAAGGACTCGTTCGCCCAAGCCTCTTTTGGCTTAGGGTTTGATAGCTTAATCGGGACAATTAAGACAATGAGTTAAAATTAAACTAGCTACACTATATTATTATAACCTATATACGTGATCTTATAGAATTTTAGATCACTGTTGATTATTATTATTATTACTAAAAAAGAAAGGAGTGTATAATGCAGGGTTAAATGTATGTATACTAACAAATAACGGAGAAAAGGAAATCTCAGGCAAAAACCAACAAAATTTCCTATTTTGCTTATATAATTTTTACTATTATTATATGACATAATGTATAAAAATATATACGTAATGTTGGTTCAGTATGTCTTGTCATTTGGCGCTGAAGTATCTTATTGTTAACATGGAGAGTAGGAAACCAGTTTGGCCCCCAAAGTGAACAGCTCATACGATCTAACATATACCTGTACCACCAGGGGTTATGGAAATCAGATTTAGGGCATGCTAGTTTATGACTAAGAATTGTTTTAAACAATGGAAATGAAAGATTTTATTATCATTATTACTGTCAATATCATATCAGTAAATTTATAGTAGCTGCTCCTAGAACTTCGGTTATTTTGTTCCATATTATATAACGCTTTTTTCAGCTTTTATAAATGATTTTTTTATACAACATCGTTCTTCTATGTTACATCAGATAACTTCAATGCATACAATTATTTAGAAAATATTTCTATAATGACCGCCCGATTTGATGTTAACTAACGCCATAATTACCGTCCGAAACTTATTTTTGTACGGGATTTCTAACTTTGGTCTCGATCAGACAGTCGTATTGTCAGTTGCAATGATGGTCGATGATATGTTCAAAAAAGCAACCGTGCTATACCTGTTATTTTTCCAGTGCGATAACAGTTGCAACTGTTACTGGATCCATAATGGTTATAAAATATGAGATAGTTAAGCAACGACTCATCTCTACTGAGCATAAGAATTTGTCTTTTTTTTCTGCGAAAACTACAAAGTCGATAAAAATGGCGGTATAGTTCTTTATATTCTATTCGTAGCAGGTGTTAGACATCATAGTACATTTTTTCTGTGTAAATTACTTAAATATTTTATGTGATATGCATTAGTTTAATAATTTGCCTTGTTTTGGTTTAGCATGACATTAGACTAGCTGTCGATATGGTGTACCTACCATTTTACTTTTCTACATCGATTTATGTATATACTTGGATAGCAGAGGTGTTTGATTTCCTTAGCTAGAACCGTTGCAGTAGCTTGGAAGAGTGTAGTCAGTAGTCAGGCAACCAAAATAACGCAAAAGTACCAACCGGCATCCAAATAGCTATACCGATGTGAGTACTACGTAACTATTATTTCTGTTAACTATCCATCACTACTCCTAGAACTAAAAAGTGGAACCTGATGCATTTGCATAAAAAATATATATAAATATAAATAACCTCTATTTTATAACGTATGTTATTACTTCATGCATCACGCAGAAAAGTTAACTAGAGCCAAATGGACGATGCGATTGGAGCTAAAAGCACGTATTTGCAATACTATCAATGGAACTGAATTCAACCATTCCAGCTACGAATCTGGATATGGAATAAAAGCTGAAGACAAAGCCACTCCATCCGATAAGGAATTGCCCAAAGTCGTTACTGGTAGCTTTGGATATGCGGCACCGGATGGTACTCCAATATATGTCAAATATATAGCGAATGACAACGGCATCCTACTCTCCAATTTCTCCCACAAATTTCTCTCAAGATTTCACGTGCTCTGGAGTGAACTGCTACCCTCGCAGAATTGAGTAGATAGTTCATTAACTATTTTGTAACATTAACAGTACACCCAATTGTAAAAGTGAAATAAAAATTTGGTAGATACGGCTAGTCATTCATTAGAAACATCACAGATAGATATTGAATAAAAACGAGGAGCGTTAGAATGGCTAAATAGTAAGATTGTACCAGTGAACCAGTGCTTTATGTTTCTGACTTTTATTAAGCGCATAAATGTTATATTCATTTCGTTAATGAATAACAAAAGTGCACAACTATTCTGATTGTAGTTTCTGATAACGCACTGGAGTTTCTTTGATGATCCCGTATTCATTTTGTCATTATTTTACTAATAGGTCGTCAAGCGTTTGAAGTAATGAGGAACCAAATTTTATTAATCAACGAAAAAAGAAATACGTACATCTCTTATTATTTAGGGTTCCGTTAGCCTTTCAGCAATTTTACAAGAATTAAAATAGGAATTTTAACGCTTACATAAATAAATGTAATAGACTAAAGTCTTTTTCAACTTTGTACATATACCTCGAAGTCTATTCTACTGTGTGTCTTTCCATGGTCTTGTAACTGTTATTCTAAACCTTTCCTGTTTTGATATACATATGTATCATACAAGAAAAGGTGTGGAACAATTTCCGTTTTTCTAGGAGCTTTCTGTACTTTCCTACGTATGTCATCATATAGCTTCCACCAGATTCCATCGAAGACGTATGACGTGTAGTGTTAGATGAGGCTATTAAAATGAATAACATCGACTAGTCCATACTCTTAATTGTCGACTAGGAATGACTTCGAAATAGTTCTCAGCATACATTTCTTGCTCTCTTTATTTCTTCGAGTATCTTTTCAATTTTCAACTTTACATAAAAAATGTTATAAGGATTTTCAATAAAACTCTCAAGGTTGTAGCGGGAACTGGGATCAGAACTGTTGCGCTGTTCCTTTTCTTTTTACTATAGATATAGACGAGCTTTATTTCTTCGAATATCTTTTTCAATCTTTACAAATACAACTGTTTTTGCGATTTTCAAAATTAACATTTTTGCAAAATCTCAATTCTTGCAAAGTTCTTCGCAAGAACTCTAAAACTATGATCGATGTGCAGAAATATATCTGAAACGCATTGTTTTTCTCGGGAATGGTTGCTACGTTCCTTTTCCATTTTTTTCGCGCAGTTTTGAAAAGCTCTTGAAATTTTCCGCAAAGTTTTCTAGAAGTATTTCATATCTAGCAGAATCTCCGATGACTTATTATATTATCAAAAATTCGGTTGCCAATTTCACGGGACTCATGGGCACGCCGTTAGTTAAGTTCGGTAATAGTAAAGTTTACGTTGTTCAGGTAAAAAAATTTCTTAGGATAGGGAGTTTAAGACAGAAGTTTTGGATAGTTCAACATACGATAATATCGTTTTTCAGTTTAATAAAGCTGCTGCAAATAAATGCAGAATGTATTTTTATTCCAAATACGCGAAATATCAACTAGATCCTTCTGTAAGAAACCAGGTAGATAGATTTGATGATAATTCGACGAAATACTTAAGGAAAATGATGATAAGGCTAACCGCTGGAATATAGATAACATTTGTAACCTAGTAGATAAATGGTTATGGTTATAAATGATAAATGTCATTTGCATCGATATATCATCATTTTCTTCGCCTCACACGAAATCCACCTGGATAAGCAGAAATAGCTATCAAATAACAAAATGGAATAAATTTCAAAACAAGATATACCAAATCTATGGTTAATTTTACGCTAATCCGACATAAACATTCATCAAGATCGTTTTATGCTAAAAAAGTGTTACGCGCACAACCTTGACCAATTGAAACCCATAGAATCAATAATTCACACCTTTTTACCATTTTTATAAAAATATATACAGCACTGTGAAAATAAACTGCAACACTAGAATTGAAAATTGATCCAGAATATTTTGTAAATTTCTTACTCTGTAAAACAAGGCTATAAGGTGTTGTGGTTTTCTAACGAACGCCACATTTTTTATTTTCTAGTTTGTTCTATTGTATTAAAAAGGCATCACTCAATCGTGGATGCACTATATTTAATTTATTGACCTATGACTTCAATGGACAATGTTTCAGTTGTTAAGGATAAACTACTGTTCTTTGATCATTTTTAAACATTTGAACTGTTTTAGCTATTTCAATTGATATGCAGATACCCATTATCTACAGTTTCGGTAGAATCATATCAGACGACTTTCAGTAGAAATCTGCTACTTGAAGTTGAAGAAAAACATGAATTCTACAAGTCGGTATATTAAAGAACAGTTTAATAGAGATGTATGGGTGGGGAAATATAATGGATACAATAAATTGATGGAATTGAATTCACAACGATAGAAAATAGCATAGATTCAAGTACGAAACAACTTGTTAGTAACGTTTGTAAAATTAGAATTCGAAGGTATTTTAGAAACAGCAAAAGACAGTAGTAAAAGTGAGATGAGCTTTATTAAAGGGCCTGAAAGCGGACAAGGGTAATAAAATAATAGTATGGATAACAAGGATTATGGCGAATGGGTAAACAACATGCTTTTGGTCGGATCATATGTATAAAAACGTACACAAAAATCCGTTACCATTAAATATTAGGCGTAAAATGGATAAATTCGGTTCAGGAGTGTCGGAATTTAACAAATTTAAATTGAAATTGACTATTTCGAACGCTATCATACCGAGAATGTATTGTTTGCAACAGGGGAAAACAACGAAACCAATAGTATCTTGTATCGACTATCACAAGTTGTCCAGGTGACTAGTAAACTAATTTAAAACTTTGTCCAATAAATTAGATAGTTTCACGATACAAAATGCAGTAGGATTTCTGAATAAGATTAACGAAATGCAGTTCAAAGAAGACAAAGTTCTAATTTCGTTCGACGTTTGTTCACTCTTCCTCGACGTACCGATTAGGGTGAGTTTAGATTATTTAGACAAAATTCCTTAAAAGAAACAATATCGACGAGATACGAATAGCCGAATATAAGGAGTTAACTTGCCTTTGTATAAAACAAAATTACTTTCAAATTAATGGCGAAGTTTATACAATGGGAATGTATAGCAATTGGAAATCCTTTGGTTCCTTTTATCGCCAACTATATAGTTAATGAGTAGTTTAGGAATGGCGATGAAAAGGGAAGAATGAATATTTTCGGAGGGTGTAGACTAGATACATAAACGACATTTTTGCGGTATTCAAAATTCGACACAATTAAGTTCATGGTTGAAGAAGAAGTAAGTAATTGCCTCCCGTTTTTAGATAGTTAGTAATTAACTCCTTTTCAAAGAGTAGTTCCGATTTCCCCAAATGCGGTTTCCTGACCGCCAGCCAGCTAATAGTGGAGATGGGGGTGGGCGTATTTCCCTATTGTAATAAAATGAATGGGCCCCACTTGATCTCTCAAGAGAGTTCGCTATAGGTGCAACTAAGAATATATATAAATTAAAACAATAACTTGATGGGCATATGGGCACTAGCATCCTGTATATAAACAAAAAAAAAAGGAAAGAGAAAGTTAACCCGAAAATTATAATAATAAAATATAATAAACAAACATGGATGGTATTTTAGATGTAAGAACTGTTCTTGCGGCACTATTATGTGAGGAGGAAAAACAGAAGGAACGACAGAACAGGAAAACATGGGTACACAAACTATACAAAGGTGTACTATGTTACATTGTTTCCTGATCTAATATGAAATCAAGTTCTTCCAATACTTTAGATTGAGCTACTAAAAGTTTAAAGAACTTTTATCAATTCCTCAGGCCGAATAACAGAAGGAAAACAACAGATTTAAAATATAAATTCCCTCGGAACAGACGGCATCGGCAAAAAGTATTTTATGAGCAGATTTCCGTTTGTTCCATAATGTTGTCGGTAGGCCTGTTTTTGACAAATGAGCTCAGTTCAATACATGGCCGTCCGCATGGTAGTGGGTCGGAGACGGTAAGTGCGCGCAAGGCTTAAGGACTCACGAGGTTGACGACTAATCAAAAAGTCTAGTTTGGCGGAGATATAGTAGTCTGTTATTTAATTCTCTAAAGTACCTGAACAAAAACGGGTGTGAATAAGTAGGGGTAACTATTAAATCAAAAGGGAAGCAGCTACCGCAACTACAATGGAATAAGAAATAAGAAATAATTTCAACGAAGCATCTTAGGGAGCTCTCGACAATAGAGATATACGTATGTAATCATTTTCTACTAATGATTAAGTGAAAAGAAACCCATATAAGTTACTCTTATTTAGGCTATTCTAAAGGTAGACGTTTCAATCAGGCGCGTGCATCCTGTCACATCGGTATTTGGCAACTTATTTACGTTATTGTAGTTTTATCATATTATTTTGCGCTATGAAAATTGTATGTATGTGATATATATATACATATATATATATATATATATATACATATTCAAAACGAATCATAAGCTCATCGGCACTAAAGATAGAATCTCATGCTGATGCATTTAAGAAATATCATCAAACCCCATTAAAGTTGGTGACAACGATCTCGAGGTGGGAAGCAGTAGAAAGCCAAGGCATTACTGAAATTGAAGTATACAATAGAACCAATTTTAAGAGATTACACCAACTGTCACAGTAGTTCGGTTGGAGTTCTTAGTTCTCTAGTCCCTAAGCCTTTCTTGGCGGGTAAGGTAACGACTACGATTTTTTGGGATGCGAAGAGAATGCCTTAAGCAGACTATTGTATTGTTCCACTAGACAAATTGAAAAAGAAATAATTTGTGCAAAACGACGCAGAATAGCTAGTAACCTAATGTAATGTAATGTAATGGAGTGGGGTCTGGTCCAAAGTGGCCCTTTGCACTGCGACCACGTTGATCTGGCTAGTAAAGAAAGTTATCTTTCATCACGACAACACGTCTTCTCACATCAGTTTGCAACAGTATATGCTTCCGAATAAATTGAATCAATCGAGATTACAAGTTATGCCTCACTCACTTTATTCGCCAGATGTAACTCCAAGTGACTTCCACTTATTCTTCACAGAGAAACTTTTCCTCGTTGGAAAGAGATTTCGGACGGATGACCTACTTATTGCAGCAACGCAGCAGTATTTTAAGGATCCTAATTATTAAAAAAAATGGCGTAATGGAATTTCAGCATCGTTGGACCAAGTGCATTAAAGTTGAAGGAAATTATGTTGAAAAATAAAAAAGCTTACAATCCTAACTCATTTGTTCCACTTCCCGGCAAATTTCCCTCGTATATTTCTATCAGTGGTCGTTATCCAGTTATTGCCAAAATTGGTTGCCGGAACGTGCTAAAAGATTTCCAAGTTTGTGGTAAGTGGTAAGTATTGAACCTGTTTACTTTCTGTTTCGGTCCGAACAGCCTCCGTTGGTTTAAGCTCTATCCATCTAAAATCTCCTGAAGCTGATGTGTACCTATTCCTACACTAACACGAATTTCACGAATAATTACACGTTAATCATACATATTTTCCACGGCAACTACGAGTCCTTATTTACAATGGATCGCTTTCCAGTGACGTTCCGCCAGTTTTGGAACTATCGGTTCATTCCGAAGTACACTTCTAAATTCTGCAGACACTCGAAATATACCGCATTGAACGACTTCTAAAGGTTTCACACCTTCTTTAAATAAAAAGAAAACGATAGCTCTTCGTGATTTTGTCGCATATATAAACAATATTCCACGCGATGGTTGCGTAAACCTGCAGCGAACTTTGAAACATGGAACTAATATCTCTCCCATCATCCCTGTTTCAGTAACAATGGCAATATATTTTTCTCAATTAAACGAAAAATTATTCATTTAGCAATTACGCCCCCGCCTTTTCTCAATAACGCATTAAATTACATATATGATCAACCAGTAAATCGAGCCAATTAAGACAATAATAGGCAATTTCATTACCACGCAGGCTACATGTGATCTCTCTCTTAGCATTAATACGCTCGTAACAATTTCTAAATTGCTTTTAAAAATCTGCGGCTCATTACCATTGAAAGGAACGAACGCAACGAAGACGCGGTTAACAATAACGTGCCTTACATCTCGTTATTTATGGCTACCATTAAACGGAACAGTATATCAATACGAAGAGGTGTTAGCTGCCTTTGACACGCCAACGATTCCAAGCATCTCGACCTTTATTTTAAGGCATACATTACTATTTACCGTTGAGTTTTAATTACCGAGAACTAGGCGCATCCTGGTGCTTATTACAATTACGCTGCGATGTAATTTCAAGCGACAAATTGCGATGCGCGGAGATTATGAAGGAGAGAATTTTTTCCGGAATCTCGACGTGCTGCACCCTCATGAAACGTGATCGAATCATTGTATGCACATAAAAAAATCTTTTCGATAATTTCTGGAATGAGTACAATTCTGGTGTATTGCTCTATTTTTTTAATAACAACGTAAATACGTACAAATTTCGTTTGGGTGTAGTATTTAATTTTAATGTATGGAATTATGACATTCTAAAACGTTATTAAAATCTGCGTCGGGTTCGGTCAAATGTCAGATTTTACCTTAGCAATTGTGAAATGCACGTGGCTTGGTATTTTCTATCGCGTTTAATACAACACACCATAGTGTACACATGGTGGGCAATATGATTATAAATACGGAGGATCCACCATCTACCATCAGAACAGTTGTGATTTGCACCGGCAAGATGAACTCTTGGGTGAGTACCTCCGCACCTCTTTTTCGCTAAATTACAACCTAGCGCTTCGAACGTAACCGCCGTTGCAATTGTCCGTTTACGGATAACGTGTAATCTTGTGAATCGAAAGTGCAACGAGATGGTTACGAGGAAATTATGGGCCGTCATTCTATTTAAATATCATTTGGGATCACGTTAAATAATATTATTTTGCATTAAGTGAAAATAAATTGAACATTTGGGTATTACATATATTAATAAACATATTACATTTTTTTATTTTGCTAACATCTATGATGAACGGAATATTTTAATCAGAATTACGTTTTTTGTTAAAAATTACCAAATAAGTTTTTGCGTCTGCAGCGTTTGGAATGTAAAGCGAGACTACCCTGATGAAATTGATAATTATTTTTCTATTGCTCTTTGATAAGCAATCTACAATTACATATATATGTCCAATACTTTTTAATTATTTTATAACGTGCACGGAAGAAATTTGTCCATGTACCACATTTGAAGATACTTAAAATCGAACCACATTCACTTACATACTCCGTCCTAGGAATTAGAAAACTTTATGTTGCTAATTTAGACCACTAAGTCTGTAATAGTAATTATAGGTTGAACTACTATACAGTATGTACACTGCTGTATAGTAAGTTTCTGAGACAAATTTTCAAATATCTTTGCTAACACCCATACGACCGGATTCGGATAAAATTTCTGATCATAGGCCTTCGTTTTGTTATTACTTTTTTTTTAATCTTTATTATTCTCTATTCTTTGCGCCCTGCAATATGATTTTATGATCAAACCACTGCATATATTATCCTTTACAAATGTCGTTGAAGTTCAACATCACATCGCGTACTTCCATTGAATAAACACCCATGAAGACACCAAACAAATCACCAGATCAGATGAAAAGCACATAGACACATTCTTCATTATAAGTGTTCGAATAAAATGTCCACTTGTACAAAATACCGCTGCATATTCCTCATATGAAACTCAGATAACGTCACTGTATGTAGACATGTTTAGTTTCTAGTTACAAATAAACGTTCTACATCCAGAACGGAATTAATGGAGTCCACTCGAAACACATAATACTAAAAATTAGCTACTTTCTTGGGAAAACCGAGTAATACCTTTAGCCACAGCAGTTTGAATGGTTTAACCAGATATTACCAATAACCAATTCTTAGAATTACTCATTTATATTTATAAAATAAATACCTCCTTTCATTCGACTTACTTCGTATTCATCCTTCCTGGAACCTTTACCTGACTGCCACAATTTTTTAAGCAAAATATATTTTAGAAAATGTTTACCCCGTTGAATAGACGAAAAATTAAATTTATTGAAAAGAGATATGTATTATAAAAATCTCTAACATTTTGAAATCTAAGTTCCTTAAATACATAAATTTATATTTCAATTGCGTACATATCGACGAATGCTTCCAAGTATAGGTTAAAAGCTAAGAAAATTCAACATTTGTGAAAAGTAGTTTCAATTTCGAAGAAACTTCTATTTTGGACAACAGGATCTCATTGGTTATGAAAATTACCATAAATTTTCATGTTGTAATTTGGGCTTTTCTTTGCGAAACGACAAAAAGCGTCAACCAAAGGGTACACACTAAACAGAAATCATAATGAATTGGCTCAAACCTGATCTAATAAATATAATGAAAATAATAATTTTTAATGTCAGAGTCAGCGCAATATCGAATAGGATACCATCCTAAAGAATTAAGTTACAAGTCTCAAAACTCAAAATTACAGCACGTAGTTTATAATCATTCAGTACTATTTCTATATGCTGATAGTCACAATGTATTCACATGTCAGGCCATAGCTATCAAGAATTTATCACTTAGAGGCAAATCTTGTTTGACTGCTGGCTCCCCTGTAATGTGCTCAAATATGACAGCCATGATCCGTGCTGAAAAACTTGTGTTTAAGTTTCACGGGGAGCTATGGCTTTTTCTGATAACCAGGCAAAAATCATCGTTACCATTCAAGATTCTGCCAGATTAATACAAAATTCTTTTCTTTAAATTTAATGTTGGATACTACATCAATGTGTAACCATATTCTTCCACAGTAGTTAAATGAGCTCGAAGAGTGATTGGAATATTAGAAGGATTAAAGCTGACGGGTAGGAATAAGGTTATTTGGACATGGTTTCCCATCTATTGGTAGATGTAAGAGAACCAAGGCTCGCGTAGGCAGGGTTGCATCCCTGAAGTAGATATGCCTTCCACTGGGATTGTGGAGGATATCTACCCGCTACCTAGGTAGCTCCTAATGACAGTATATAATTTATTGCACTGTTTTTACCACTTCTTTTCTTTCGTATGCGAAATATCCAATGTTTGGGCAAAAATCCATCCTCGTCTTCTTTAAAACCACCGTAAGAATTGATTACTACCAGACTAATTCCAATTTTAGTTTCTTTGCCAATTTTTCCGGCTATTATTTCAAATCGCTCGGTATTTAACGGCAATCAAAGTTACAACATACGACTAGATTCAAATGTTAATCTCTTACCTCCCCTTTGCCTAACATGAATTAATTCAATCCTCATCGAAGTCGATGAGAATTGAATCACGATTGCGTACACAGTTTAAGCCAAAGCGAATCTGGTGTAACAAATAACCCTCATCAAGACAGTCTTATAGGCGTCAACAGACTGATAGATGACTTACTTCTTCCAACAGATATGGTCCAAATAAAAGAAGTGACATACCTATTTTATTTCAGGTATTTTTCGTCCTGGCCATCGGATACGTAGCAGCGCAACGCTTCAATCCGAATCCCTCTCCCGGGCAACATATCGCCATCCTGAGACAATCAAGCGAGCTGAATCCCGATGGTTCATATCAATGGAAGTAAGTACCTATTTTAAGTTAGGATGCGCTTTACCTATAGATTTAAATGTCGGCTTAAATGAAATAAACGATCCATTACCTCCAATAATCAACTTAATTTATTACTAATTAGAGAGTAGATCGTAAATCATTGCGCAAATTCTCGGGAAAGGTGAGTAACAAAAGGAGGGTTCTAATCAAAGAAGTATAAACAGTGTGTATATGCATAAATGTTCACCTTTTTTTCGCTTTTTAAAATGCGTACAAATGTGATTGCAAGCGTAAATGTGAAGGAGATCTTTTCAACCTTCGAACGGCACTATAGGAAAACTGACCATGAATTGGGTGGTAAATGATGTGATACAACTAAAAATTTATAGAAACTTCCATATTTAATATTATACTATATTCCATTGGACAGCGATTATAGCTTTGAAATAGCTTATTCATTCAATACCCGGAGCAATTATCCTAATATTCACGAAAACGTCGAAATCTAAACGTGCACACAGCACAAAAATCCACCATTCACATGCGCTTTCGCGATAAAGAGAAAAACGTCATGTCATAACTTATAAAGCGTACTAATTGACTTGCGAAATTGACAACGGGCACCTGTTGTAACGTCATGTCTCGCAAAACTAACGAAAGGTTCGGTTGGTCATGTTAAATGTGTCTTCCGGGATGTGTGTTAACAAATAACGAGGTTCACACAATGCTCGTATTAACTGTCAGAAAGATTACTTCAAGTTTAGGTATAAACCTCCTTTATGTTGCCTCATCACGCGTTTCTCATACTTACCTAAATATCGTGTATCATTCGGTAAAAGATTGATTGATAATTATCGACTTTTTTTGGTATTGCGTCAGTTTTAATTGGTACCTTCTTCAAGTTACACAAAATAAATGTGTGAAGTAAGATATTTCGTGTGAAATGAAGAAATGTTGGAACTTGCAATACCAGCGACTTCCATTTAGTAGATTTTAGGGATGCGTTTTTAGTTTGACATCACAGAAAAACTTGAGAATTGTGAAGAAACACAATGTGGGAATTTAAAACATAAATTGGAAAAGGCATCTAATGCTCTCAATCCTGAAATTAATCAGCTGCACATATTTTTGAAATACAATTACCATCCTCAATAACATTTATGTGAATGCTGTTCTGCGAAATACATCGACGACTAAAATGCAAATGTTAACGAACCAAAAGGAATAGAGAATTGGGACATTAATAGGAGATTGCAAATTTTTGAATTGAATGGAGTTTCAAACGTCTTTACGCGAACCTTTGTTGATGTTTAAGACAACAAATCATATGTGTAACAAAGTCGGAAATTTATTTTCTATCAAGATCACTGAAATTATCAGTAATGTTTAACACCAATGCTGACTAACAGGGTTATCTATGACTATACAAAATAATTCCTCATAGGCGAAATCTTCAAACATTGTCGTGAGTGTTCTATAAATGCATAAAAATCTAATCATTCCGATGAATACAGAATAATTTGGACGAACCTAAGCAAAATTTTCTTTAATTCTTCCCATTACTCGTCTTCATGTCCTTTCTTTAATTTCAAATTTCTAGTTTGTCCTGTCTTGCTTACTGCCATTGGTCCTTAAGTCGCCCCAGGTTGTTCTTGTTTCTTCCCAAAACTTTTATTGTGATTTATGTATGTATATATTATTTCCAATTCTATTAATAACCTCTTTCAGCAAATTCGAAAATCTTTGGTTCATATGTCTCCATTTCTTCATTGTATATTCTTTGCTCTTAAAAACTTGTTTCGGATTACATGCGATTTACATTGTTTCTTACAAGAACTCAAGGTTTAATGTTACGCAGCAATACTACTCTTACTCTCCAAAACCGTTCTATTTTCTTTTATTAGCCATTTTTCCACCCATTTTAGTTATTTGCTTTAATGACGATGCAACCAATCTAATGGCTGAATATAAGAAAGGCAACTAAATATATTGGGTCTGATATATGTTCGTTATGGAATCCAACTCCCAGTGATTTCTTACTTTAATATCTTATACTCGTATAGCTCCTCTTCTACCTTCACGAAATTAAATAAGACCAGTCTAAGCAACGTTACATTTAGGCTTCGTTTATTACGTAACTTTTCTTTTGAAACTTCGTAATTGAAGTACTTTCAAACTGATTTAGCAAAGGGTTCAATTCGCTTTTGGAAAAAATTATTCAGCAAGGTGACAACAGCTACTGTTTATCTTTCAGACTTTTAGTTTGTGCTTCACGTTTGGTAAGGTGGTCTTGCTTAAGTTGTTTGCTCCTGAGGTAATTGTGATCAGAATTGAAAATCAAACGCCTCACAAATCTCTTCGAGCGAGAAATGAATGCTCGTCACGGCAATCCCTCACACTTGTACGAAAACATCTTGACGATTTTGGTATTTATATAAAACTTCTGAGTTAGTCAAAGTTATTATAGTAGAAGTTCCTTTCAACTCGTATTGTGGCTCAATAATATCGATATCAACATTTCGCTCTCAGCATGTTTTTAGGTATACTGAAACTGAAACAGAACTCGGATAATGTTTTTGCCAGCGGCAATCAACCGTAAACGTCTGGAATAAAGTGCAATGATATAGGTTACAGCGTTACTTAATTGCATTCGGAAACATAGGACTGGAACAAATTTTTGTATATGTCTCCATAATTTTCTCTGGATAAATTCTTATTCCCGTTGTATTGTGACCATACTACATCGACACATAATAATGTCTCAATAAATATCCCAAGCAACAGATCCAGAACTAATATTCTTTCTGGGCGCCAACATAGTGATATACACTTTTGGTTCAACTTCTAATATATTTTGCAATACAAATAATTTCCATTACTGATCTCTTTGTCTTTTATAGCTACGAAACCGAGAACGGAATCGCTGCTCAAGAACAAGGCCGTCTAAGCGGCGGTCCTGAACCGGGTACCGACGCCCAAGGTAGCTTCCAATATACCGCCCCCGATGGTACCCCCATTTCGATTCAATACACCGCCAACGAAGGAGGTTTCCAACCGCAAGGCGCGCATTTACCGGTGCCTCCGCCAATTCCTCCGGCGATCCAACGCTCCTTGGAATACAACGCCGCTCATCCCGAACAAGAACAACCGCAAAGAGCGAGGTTTTAAAGTTCTCTCGTAACATGCTCGATATGTGCAATTATTACTGTAATAACTATTTTTATATGTATGCTTAAAGAAGATGAATAAAGGTGTTTATTACCGGACGATTAGTTGTAGTAGGAATTTATTACGAGGAATGCGGCCGCGGAAAGCCGCAAATCATTATTTAATGGTAAATGCTCAGGTATAAAATCGCATATTGGAACCTTTACGATTCATGGAGAAAGATTCGTCGCCTGTATAGGTGTAGGTGCATGCATCCAATCGGAATAAGTGTCAATTTGCATGATTTTGCAAGTTAATGCATTGCATTCGAAGTTACTAAACATTGTTTATTTCAATTTCAGGAATGCAGTGGAAAACACAATTAACCGTAACAGATGTGTCAATTAGAATATTAAAGTTGCTTACACGTTATTGCAAAATGTCCGTATTATGTAATAGGGCATAAGGTGTTGACTTGCTTGATTCACATGTTACAATTTGAACTGCAGAACAATATATACGATAGGTTCATTTGAAAACTTCCCAGGCGGCTTATATCTGAAATTAATAGAACTATTAAAAAATGTCAAAGACACGACCATTTTTGTTTCAAGGGGAACCATTCTGATTGATATATCATGATACTAAACTTACTCCCTTAAGCCACCCTCACCCAACATAAAATTCTTGAATGGTACCATTTGTGACATCGTTGGAAACGTATTTTCATTACGAATTCAACGACATATCATACTTTGACATTTAGCTAAAGTTTGTGGGATATAGCAGAAAGAAAATGCTATGCAAGAGTTGCAAAATTGTCAACTTTTAGCCACTATTAGAAATTCAAACTGGCAAATTTCAGTGAAAATAAATCGTACAGCCCTAAACGATTTTAAAGCTGAAGACCGGTACAATACGATCCCGTTTTTGGAAATGTAAAACAACGAT
This sequence comes from Chrysina gloriosa, assembly GCA_038088585.1. Lineage (NCBI taxonomy): Eukaryota > Metazoa > Arthropoda > Insecta > Coleoptera > Scarabaeidae > Chrysina > Chrysina gloriosa. The sequence goes on along the minus strand of CM076089.1, from coordinate 15,912,297 downwards.
CCGTTTTTACATAATAAATTTTGAAATTTGGCTAAAATGGCAATTTTTTGACCATTTAACTCTAGTTACTCTAAAATCTAACGTGGTAGATCATTTCTGTGACCGCATTCGTTTTCAGCATAAAAAAATTTACAAGATTAATATCCTGTCATTCCTGCAGCTAACAAAACTTCAAATTTCGCAGGTCTGTGTAATTCTAATACTTTTCATAACAATTTCTAATTGAAGATATTGTCTTATAAATATTCTAGAAACAAAAATGAACTTGATTTGGTTTGAGTTGGTTCATCAACTAATACGATGAAATGAGAAAAGCAAAAATATTAGTTAGCAGGGAAAAGCCTGGATAAACATCATTGCACAGTACAATAATCCGCTTAAAAAGTTACAAATTAAAGTCTAGTTTTGGTAAAAGCTGTATCCTGCAATTCAACTTTAAATTTGAAGCAAAAACAAATTAAGATCAGATAACCTATCTGATACTTGATTATAACTTCCCGTTGTTTGAGAACTAAGAAGTTGTGGCTTGGAGATTATCAATAGTGGTAACTTGAAAAGTTCGATATGTACATATGTGATCCAAACAAATTTGTAGTTCCAAATAGGTGTATTTGACAAAATTAACCAAAATAAAAGCAGAGTATTCACAATGTAGGGCCCCAATTATCATTCCTTCCAATACTTTCATATGCGAGTTCTTAAAATCTACAAACTTTGGTTGACAAACATACACACACACACGTCCGTAAAATTTAAAGAATTTATTCATATTTGGACGTATTTATCAAAATTAGAAATAGATTTGTTTCCATTTTAGGTCTGTTTCAACCCGAGTGGTTTTGTAAACATTTTGTTTTTCTTAAGTCAAGAAAAAGTAAAATCTTTCATCTTGCATTAAGGAGAATAAGAAGCACCGTATCACGCCGGAAACGGTGAAAAGCATCTAGTTGTTTTGGTTAACCCTGCGGAGTGAACCGAAATTACTAGAGACAATTTGATTTTCGAAATACGTATTTGGAAAAGTGTTTGTCAGAACATTGAGTACAGTAGAACTCATTCTAGGAATTGAAATATCCTAAACGATTTAGCTTATAGCTTTTACACCAGAAACTGGTGGGTAACAAGCTGGCAGAGGAGTTTTCCTTCTTTCTTTCTTCATATTTTACTATTATACGATAAAATCTTAATTGTTGCTTATCCAATTGCCTGTTTGTTTTTTAAGAACGTTGTATTAATGGTTGGTGTATTAACGTACAGATTTTCCCAACAAAGTCAAATTTCAAAACATATATGAATTTCATTTCGATTTTATTCCCATTGTTTTGATTTTGAAGGTTTTATAGAATCTAACCCATTTATTGACGGGAGACTCGTTGGTGTTGGGCAATCAGTGAATGCACTGTAGTATAAGAGTGTGCTGTACTGACGGATTAAAATAATTCCAAGTGTTTGTCCCGTCTCGCCAATAATGCGGGGATCATAGCGTTGTGTTATTTTATGGTAAATAGATTATTAAATTTCCCTCTCAGTGCAGAACGCTTTCAGAAAGATAAGAGTGTCATTAAGGAGATCGCTAATATTAACGGTTATTCTACGAAATTAGTTGATAAGTTAATTAATAAATTCAAGGCTAAGAAATTAATTAAGGACACTTGTACCTTACAAAATGAGGCAGAAAAACCGAAAATGTCAGCTTTACCTTACGAACCAAGTATTACTCGTGGTCTAAATAAAATTTTAAAAAGGTTGATATCAATCTAATACATAAATCAGGTAACAAGCTTCGAGCAGTTCTTGGTAATCCGAAGAATAAAGTAGCAATAACCGATAAGTCAGGAATTTATGCTATAAGTTGTAAAGATTGTTCGTCGAAGTATATTGGCCAAACAAAAAGATCTATCTTAACTAGATTTAAAGAACATATGGCACATTTAAAATTTGGTAGAATTGAAAAATCGAGTGTTGCCCAACATGTTTTCGACAATGATCATAGGATAAGCGTAGATAATTTGGAATTATTAAGAAATGTGCATAATTGTTATAAGCTGGATGCATTTGAAAGCATAGAAATATTTAAATGTGGCCGCCTCACTATGAATGCCGATAAAGGGCCTATCCCAGATAGCTGTTTATTTAATTTAATTAATTCTAAATAATTCCAGGCCTTTGTTTACATATTTCTTAAGTATTTTCAAATTGCTGCCTTTGCATTGTAATCGGTTATTACTGCGAATCATTACGGTTTCCTCATCTTAATGACATTTACGGGGAGTTCGACTATTGTAAACAATTAACAAGGAGCTCATTAGTCCTTATTCGTTGTATTACTCACCCGAACTTATATAAAGTACGTTGCTTAGATTTATAATTCACATTTGATCATCTCCTGATGATGCTAACTTGGTTAGCGAAACGCGCGTCGAGAGACATGCAATATTTGTTTGGTGATAGTGGAAATTTGTGCATTGACTTTGTCAGTGTGTTTGCAATGAATTACTTCTTCAGAAGGAGATAATTATTATATTATATTATTTCGTTCCACTACATAGTGGAATATCCAATCGAAAGAAACTAATGTTTACCTTCTATAATGCAGAATTAGTGAATATTTTGTTTAGATCGCGGAATAATCTGGAATACTAGGTCGTAACATAAACAATCTCGATAAGTTGTGATGCTCAGAGTTCAGGTAGCAGTTAATTCAATCTTGACACTTGGCTTAATATCTTCGTTGTAACTATAATATGAGATGGACAAAAATAAGACGTAAGAATTGCAGACGAGTTAACGGAGTAAAATTGCTTGGTAACGCTTGGATGACCCAAATACATATTCTGGTGATACTCACAAACTATTTCTTTTTCACATAATTCTGTTTCCTTCATCATTATTGCACAGCTAACAAAAAGCTCATACCCAATTTTGCTTTGTTCTATATGTACCTATGTATATTCTAATCCAGATACTAAATTAGTACCACTCACTGTATTTCTAACTAATTTATTCATCATTATGTACACAAATACGCCCACTATACGTTTTAATTCCTGAATTATTGGAAATATTGCTGTTTTCGTGCGACTCCTTCTGGATGCGCAGCATTCCATTCAATCGATCTAAGGATGTAATCCGGAATTGGCGGTGGTGTCGGTAAATGTTCGCCTTGTGGTTGGAAACCGTTCTCGTCCGCAGAGTATTGGACGGCTATAGGTATTCCTTCTGGAGACGTATATTGGAAGCTGCCTTGGGCTCGTGTTCCTTGTGGATCACCGGCTTGACCTTGTTCCTGAGCTGAAATACCGTTTTCGGTTTCGTAGCTGGATAAATGCGAAATTCGTTAGTAGGTATCTGACAACCGAGATAATAGGATCGAGAAATGTGAAAGAAATAATAAATACCTCCATTGATAGGCACCCTCCGGGCTTAAATCGTAACTTTGTTTTAAAATAGCAGCGTCTTGTTCGGAACCTGATGGTCTATATCTTGGAGTTTGTGCGACAACGCACATGAAAATTGCGAATACGATAATCTGAAAATTGTTATTAATTATTCACTTTAAAAGAAAATGGATTGCCATCGTTAATGACATATGTGACAAGTGCCAATTTTTAGTAGTTCACTATCCAAGCATCGATACTAGCTAGGTATGTTGCTTAATCTTCACCAGTAAATTTATACTTGTACTATGTCAATTCTGGCGACAATTGATTTGATGAAAATAAGTACAGCGTTTGGTATTATATACTTGACCGAATATGACTAGATAAAACAATGGGTAGAACTAGAATTGCAGAATCATTAACACTTGTAGCAACCCTAGGAAATACAAGAGAATTACGTGGGTTAGCCAAGCTATATTTTATCACACATTGAGTCATGAGCGACTTGAAACAAGATATGTAGAAGTATTCTATGACACCGTTAAATGAGTCGTCGGGTGCTAAATCAGACGAATAAACATTACATGTCACATATCTGAGTTTGCATTTGTACGTCTCATATCTAAGTTTACCACTATTATAATAACCAAATGGGTCTTCCGATAACGAGAAAATATCTTTCTTTGAGCTGATTTCGTCACGATACACTTCAGCCAATTCACTTGTTTATATACCGCACACTTCACTCTATATATTTACTGAACTGTTAAAGTCTCCATAAGAGCAAGGAATGGGATGGAAAGAGAGAACTTCCCAAGAGCATAAAATTTACCATTTGAGAATTAAAGCAAATTCGAGTTCCTGCCAGGCATATATATATCTGTACCTTAAAGGTAAAGGATTGTATCTCCATTATTGTATATTTAGAGAAAACAGGGTTTACAGCTTTATAATATAGAAGGAGGAATATTTTTAGTAGAAAAGAATAAACCTCTCATTTGGTTTTTTGAACATTTAATTAAGTAACTAATTCAACTATTTTATTACGCTTCTGATACGTTGTAAACAGTATTAACTCGATATTGATAAAAACTGGAGTTACGATCCTTTACCTCTAAGGTACAGATATATTCCTACTGTCCCTAATTTTATAAATTTCTCAAACTGCAGCTAACTATTTCGTCTTTTCCTCCGTGAAAGACGATAAACATTACCTATGTTTAATTTGTGGTAAACAGATAAAAATCAAATTAGTAGAGAAATGGCTATCCTATTCTGCCATATTGCAAATAAGATTAGAAAGTGATGAATATAGAACGAGAGCGTACAATTTCCATCGCACCTGGTACAAAAAATTACTGTGGATACTGGATCACTTCTAAATCGGAAAAAAGGCCAATTCCGGTTGGGAGAGGAATTCGAGTTAGTGTGGACAGAAAGCCCCAGGTCCGTTCGCAACCGTAGACGTTTCTACCGACCAGTTGGGATTAATAATTGATGAGGTTTGTATTAGGGAACAAGTTACTCCTCCAACCATTGTTAAGGAAAGGTATTTTATGCCTACAGATATTCAAAAAACATACAACAACCCGACCAAGAAAGAAGAAGAAAACATCGACAAAGGAGACAACTTTAATACTGGTCTGATAACAAAAATGAACAAAAGAAGTTAGATCCCGAAAAGTAGTCAAAAGAAAAAGGGCGAGTATATAGTGAAGACCTGAAGTCGAGAGATATCTTGGAATCCATTCTATGCACAAAGTAGAAACCGTGTTTTTCTAGGCAAGTATTCAGTAAAGTCGATTTTTTTATTTTAGTCATTATATATGCATTATAAAATATTGACTTAACCTTTACCGCAGCACATCAAATGAGTTTTTGTTCCTTTATGATTATTTAGAACTAATTAGTTAATTTTCGACTACAGAAACAGAGAGAAACCAAATTGTTAACCATAAAGCACAATAACATTTTTCGTCACTACCTCACAAGCACTAAACTCCAATTACAAAATTAAAATTTCCACTATCACAAAGGACAACTTCTAGATGAATACCAGACGTATACCTCTTAATGTCTTCTTGTTAGTAATGAAACGAATTCAATAACAATTTCAACTCACCAAACCTTTCATGTTGATAGATTGGTATCTGTTGGCGTAGTGGTCTAATAAATGCAGCTCTAAATCGATTTATATATATACAGTAGTCCGATACAAAATAATATTACATAAATCGGTTGTGTTCCAGTTTACCGCAAACAAATTCGAAAATATTGCGTAGTTCTTGATCACCGAAATCCTATAAATTTATCGCCGATGACGTTTCGCGTTGTAGCAAAGGTAAAGGTTTCGATAAAATTGGACGTTGAATAAAACCGTTATATATAAATTTCTAATTTAAACATTCGTTCGTTTTAGGTCCATATTATACTGCAAAATATCAGGCTTTAGGTAACTAAAAAAATAACGAAAATTATTTGAGCTAACGACATAAATAAATTATGCAGAATCTTAACAGTCGCAAAAAACTTTCTCGACAGCTTTGTTTTACGAGCACCTTATGATGATTTGATGGCATTTTATTTTCGTGTCATAAAGGTGAATGATATAATCTCAGCAGGTAAAGTGGGGACGAGAAGATTAAAAAAGAATTTCCACTGATGCAATAACAAATTGAAGTGGAGTAAGAAGCTACAAGGTAATAGCCGACCAGTTATAAAATTTTATGTGTTTTAAAACTTATTATTGTACGCAATAGAGGAAATAAGTAACAAAAGCTACAATGGAACAATTAGTCCAATTTACCTACATCACAATTAATTACTTTTAAGAGAATATGTAATTTTCATGACGTATTCTTGAAAACATGCGTATTGTCTAGCGACCGTATATTGTTTATTGTATGAATTATGTCATCAATTTCAAATTCACGTTCCTCCATAATTACTGTAGGGAGAGATCAATTTCTTTTTAATATTTAATTAGCTGTTAATATAAAAAGATTTCAGCAGAATTGTTTATTTGGTGTGTGCCACGTTTTGTTGCAATGTGTATAATTAAGGTTGAAAAATTAATGCATCGATATACAATGCTTCTTTTCAGAAGTAAATATTTGTCATAGGAGCAACCAGATTGTGAATAGAAGTGAGTCACCTGTTAATCTCAATTATTTCTATTTATCTTTTGTTAATGTTTTGGATGTATCATCAACGTCTCCAGTCAACCCCGAATTCCTCGGGCGCAGAATCGCCCACACTTTTGCAGTTTTATGGAATTTGTTCCTCTCTCTTGCTAAACATGACAACCCTTATTCTCGAGGGCTGACATATACCCCCGAGACCGAGACCTAGATTCGGCCTCCACGCTTTAACCTTCAACTACTCTAGCTATTTTTGGACAACATTAGTGCTTTTGTCGGGTTAATATTTACCCCATTACAATATCTTTATACTTTGAAAACTAACACATACTTAGTTAAAACAGTGATCTTTTTTAATTAAACAAAAACCATATCTCGCACCAGAATTTACTTTATTCAAAATAATGAATTTTTTACAGGAGACCTAGAATAAGAACGGTGAAACAGTTATAACGTTATGGACGAAAATATGAGATGTGAGGTACAAATTTACCTCACTAATGTAGTTGAGGGTTAACAATGTCAGAAATAAACAGGTAGCTTTTGTTGTTGATTCTAAATATTAAACTCAGCGAGGCTGAATGATCTGATTCGTCAAAACTAAAGAAACAGCTGGAGATCGGTTAAAGAATGAGTAGATGCATCATGAGCTATTTATGGGGCATGTTTTTCTATGCATTAAACTACAAGCATTGGACATATTTCTTGACGATCGCAATATTGTTATCTCCTTTAAAGCAAGGAACTCCGGATTTGCCTTAGAAGTTTCTAGAACAACTATCAAACTGAAAACAGTGGTCTGACAATTATTGGAAGCGGTGGGAACCAAGAAACAAGATATAAACTGATAACAGTAAACAGATGAATGTCGTTTAGAGACAACACTTGCAATGACTGCTCTTAGCAGATGTAACCAATATCTTCGTAGGGATAAAGCAATTTTCTTGAACAAATTAAACAATTCAATCGTTGAGCGCAGCAATTCCTCAAACCTATGGTGATTAGATAATTTCAAAAGTGTGAAATGAATTCCAAGTCAAATACTCGAAAAGTTATCCTTTCCATGCGTTTAGGCTTGAGATCTAGTTATCATTTGCTTAAAAGTAATAAGGGAATCATATACACATTTCCTGGTTGTTTGCAGTGTAAATTGTTAATTGCTAAATTTTTATTTCGGATTACCAGGAGAGGAAATGAATTTGTATACGACCGGTTAATACCCTAGTGAGACAGGAAAATTTTCATAATGTGGATGAAATCTTCGCCTGTACGAAAATTCAGCCAATGAGTGAATTTTTAATTAATTACTTCGATTTTAAAAACACTATATCACACCGGTAAACGCCTAACCACACAGATTGCTGAAATAATAAATTCAGTGGCACGTGTTTCGCTAGCTCGGGGCAAGCATTATCAGATTTCTAAACAATTTGGTTGGGCTGTGATGTTTGCTTTGAGCTGGAGAAACACTTATCACCGATTTTATTATTGAAACTATTGTCTGGTGAGAAATTTACCGATGTGTCAGTAAATACACCACATTCCTTGCAATCACTAGCAGGGGTTTTAAAAGCTAGGATTTTGCGTTTCTTACATATTATTACAGAAATGTATTTTCTGAGATGTGACAGACTGGTGTGACTACATTCAAATGATACTGTTCAAGTACAGAGCCCATAGGTCTTATTATTAATTCACAGTTTTTTACCAAAAAATAAGATATCTATGACACCAGTTGAACGACGCGATTTGGTTGAGTCATGTAGAAGTAGGTTAATGTACAGAAACAAGGTCAAGTGTAGACGTTAGTTTGGCCAGTACACATAAATTAATATTTATGATCGTTCCTTATTTCCATAATGCGGCACGATATGAACACCACCGCCTCAGAGGGGTCAGCACATTTTAAAAATATCGAAAACACAAGCTAGCATTTACAAATTTTTTCTAGTCAAAGGTAGAATTCGAGGAAGAATATGCCACTTTGTATCCTTTTTACATTAGAGGCAGCCAAATTTTTAAAATACATATATTTTCAGTTACAAATTCCCCAAATACAAAGGTTTTATACTTTATAAGGATAAAAGTGTTATGCTTTGGTGTTCAACAAAAGTAGGTACATACTCATTCTTACGTATCAAAATATAAAATATGTTGAATTAAATTTGGGTAATTAAAAATATATTAGGATATTATGGACTAAATTTAGACATTCCAACGTTACTAGCCATATAATATTGGATATCTTTCATATTGGTATTTTTTATCACATTAAATTTTCGACATGTTTCTGTTAAAATCCTTGGATTTGGCTTTAGAAGCTTTTATGAACTTTGAAAACTGTGACTGTTTAAAAACTTGTTTGTAGACGTTCACAAATTAAATACTTCAAATCCTTTTACTTTAATTTTTTATCAGTAGAATATCATTTCCAACAGAATGAGAAACATTTTTCTTCACATATAGGATTAAGGGTCGGTCTTTTCATCTTCTTCTAAATCAGGTTCAAAGTAAAAGACCTAGATAAATTTATAAAGAAGTTCACAAGGAGGTGAAAAAATTGGCTCCAAGTGTATATATGCACATACATAGGTATTACGAAACATATAATGTACAAATTGCGCATAGAAATCATCATTTAAGTTTATGAAAGTTTGCGTAATTCTATATTATAATTATATAGAGGCGGGGAAACGTACGATCAATGTGGATTATAATTATATACAGACAGAGAAATGTACGATCAATTACTAAATAGATTGTTATCATGTCTGCCCTCACAAGCAATTCAAAAGTTTCAAAGCACTGTACTGCTGGAGGATAATGCAGTATGCCATCGCTGGAAACCAATCACATCAGAAGTAACTTTGTTAACCAGAGAGATCTGAGATAGCATGAAACTCTGATAATGAACTTTGGCCTCCATCCGTACACAATCACAATTTCTAGGATTCTAGCTAAAATTTTAGTATGATATGGACGAGAATGCAATTTAAACGACATGTTGAAGACTTGGACAGTTACATTTAATTATGTGTATGAACTGCATCGAAACTTATATTTCTCTACATATTTAGAAATGTACGTTTCAGTTACTAACAATAAGTCGAACTGCACGGATAAAAATTATGCAGTAACATAATTTCGTAATACCTAATGACAAAATTGTATAAATTCATAACATATACACATGTCCATACAAATATGTTTACCGTGAAGCTGTAAAAAAATTTATCCCTCCTCTTGATGAATACAAATTTCAATATACACCGTTTCGAACTTCCTAATAATAAATGCTAGGCACGAAAGATTTTGGAGTCGAATTATAGGAGCTTGCCGTCCTGCATTATGTCCCTACATCCAAATACTAATGAAAAGGTGCGCGTGATAAAATACGTTTTATTGACGATACGAGCATGATTGATTACTAAAATTTGCGGCACATATTACGCATGCTCTTCTAATAAAATTCCGAGTCTCTGACATTTCCAATTTCAAAAATATCTTTTTAAAAATCATAATGGCAATGTCATTGAGAAAGCGTTACTTTACATAATAAAAGCATTTAGAATGCCTTCTAAAGTGAATAATTCGATACTTCGAAACGTAGAATACTTTTTTTTTTTATGGAAATGATATATTAGCAGATCTCAAAATATATAATGCCTAAAGGCATAGTTCGGACGTGGTTAAATCAGAAAAACGATTTGTTTAATTATTAGATCCGACGATTCTCTGTGATCTTTACGCACGCATGGTACGTGAAGATTTGCAACGAGCGATGAACTTTATAAATACAATGATACTGATTATATATATATATATATATATATATATAAACATAATTAGCAATTAGAAAAATCCGTGATAAAGTAAGAGGTTATTGAATTTTTTCTGTACAGGGAACTGTAGTTTGATATTTAATACAATAGACTACATACATACATATTTCCCGTGAGAATCAAGGTCCTTGACACACCGATTCATCGGTATATACATACGTACACTTTCCTAAACGTTATTATAATAACGTTGGTTTTTGTATGACCATAAAAGCGGATAATTGAGTAAGTGGTCGACCAAATGTAAATATTTGTACCTTTTGAATTTCTGTTAAGTATTTTGGAAAGTCTAATGAGGTCAAAAATTAGTGCATCACTGTACTGTACATTATCAGGTTTGCAGATTCTGCCGAGAATACAACTGATGATGCAAGCCGCCATGACTAGAAATACGACACGTAAGTAGTTATATAGTTCGGTTAAGTATAACGCAATTAGAAAAATAACGACCAGAGTGCTGAAGCATCAAGTTTTAGCGCTTTCATAATAAAATAAGAAAAATCATTACAGAAACTTCGCTAGTACCATGATAAAGCATCATATTTCAAGATATCTCAAGTTCGGAACACCATATTCATCCAGCAGCGACAAACGACACATATTTCTTGAAGACAACAGGCTTCAATTAAAGACTTGGGCGTACACTATGATGATAACTTAACTTTAAGTGTACCCATTCAGGACGCATCCAAGGCGACCAGCCAGTTAGGTTTCTTGGTGCGTTGTTCAAAATACTTTTGCACATTAAATCTACTAAAGTATTTTTTACCAGCTTGATATGAAGTAAGCTGGAAGATCGTTTGCGCTATAGGTCCCAATTTACTACCCAATAGCATCGGGTATCTTCGGATATACTCCTACCTGAGCGCATACAGAGAACGAAGATCGACGACTATCGTCTCTGCATGCCAATCTCTACAATAAAACTGACTATTGTACTGAGAACTTGGTTAAATTTCTTAAAGAAAGTTGCACCGGCCCAGCTCTTAATTAATAATATAAAAAGCATAAATTGTAACAAATTATATTTATAAATTTTGAGAAATATTTAATATAAAATCAAGATAATTACCTAGTGTTGTGTGTGTGGGTGTGTGTAATTTCTTTTTCGATGATGATTCTTCCTATATCTCCTCTCTTAACTTCTATTCTCGATGCACCTTCAATTTCTATAAATTCTTCGCCTTCTTAGATTCTATCTTCTGTGGTATGGTGAGATTCTTTTATTAGGTGGTACTTCTTCTTAATACCCTCTTATTCCAAATATATTCATGGACTTATTTTTAGACTATACTATCTTGTCAATTTTCTTCGTCGTTTACCAAACAAACTTTTCATTTTTTTGGAAACCAGGACTACAGTGCTTTATTTATAAGTTGTCCACGAAACGAAAACTTTAATTCACCTTGACTTCAGTTCATCCAGGTATATCGCTGTTATAGAAACCTGTATTGAACATCGATATATCCTTGGTTATTTCCAGTAAATTTATACGAATTCTTGAAATGTAAAATGTTGAATGGACGTATGTATCTGTATGTTAACAATGTATTTTTATCCATTAATATATGCTTTTTAAAATAATTAATAATTTTATTTCTAGTTACATTTGTTTCTCCCATTAAACGTCTCTGGCTAGAGTTAAAATAAGAAGCTAGCAGCCGTAGGGTAATAAAATGTTTAAAAGGTGATGGGCGTGGTGTCGAAAGGGTATAAATAGAACCCCAAAATTTACTGCGACTTTTAGTATACTACACTACGCTTACATTTTGCAGCAAACTAGCTTTTACGTTCCTCGGGTTGGTTCCGGATACCAAAATTTCAGAGTACAAACTCTTGGTATGCTGGGTAGCCCAATATACGAGGCTAGACAGGAATTCTATTGAACCCTTTTCTGATATGTTTTGCGATCTGTGTTTGTAGACTCTTTTCTTGAATATTTATCTTGTATTATTCTTATTTCAATTGTCGAAAAGATGGGTTTGCAGCATCTTCAGTAATTACCTAATTTCTCAATTGAAAAACAACGTACAGGAGCACATCTGGTTATTGAATTACATCCGGATAAGAATCGTGCACCGACTTACTCTGTACTGTGTATTATTTCCACGTGCAAATAAATTAATTAGATACGTATGAAAATCAGATGAAACGCTTCAGGTCATTCTTGACTTTGTTCGAAATTCTTTGTCTGTTTTGTTATCTACCTAGCTACTAATATCGGATATTTACATTCAGTTTTAGCCTGCCAGTAGATTCAAGATTGGTGAAGGTATTTGTTGCGGGTAAGTTATGTAATTTTGTCTCCGTGTAGGAAGAAAAAATTTTTTGTTTGGTAGTAGTCAATACATTCTGAGAAAATTATTAACTTTATTCAATTTAAGACAGGTTTCTGATTGAGAGATTCAGTGAGTAAGAGGTTTACAATGATTGCAATGGATGAAGATCTAATATAACTAGCACTAAACTGCATCGATAAATTCACCCTAGCTAACTACTATTAATGTAGGGCATCCCATGTCTCACCCTTATTAACAGTTATCTGGTGCAGAGTTATCGATACAATTTAGTGTCAATGTGATTAGGATTACCTGAATAACGTAATTAGCATATATATTTCCAATTTCAATCAAGATTAAGGAATTACACGATATAGTTGGTGCGGATTGTGCTCCTAGACGGTTCCAAAATGATTTGTTGGTGGCACGTCTTGTTTTCCTCGACTTTGAAGGACCAGTACACTGGGTTGTTCCTGATTGAATGTTATCTAATTGTTATTTTACTTTTCTGGTAACTTATTTGTTAAGCGCTTATTGATCAACACTACTAAATAGGGGCGTTAGAATTTTACTTTCAACGAATCATTGTTGGGAGTCCTTAAACTTTCACTATTTTTCCGTTCTTAGATTTTTACATTGTACAAACAGAGGGATGCTTTCCTTTTTCGTGTTTCTTAAGTCCGGCATTTATGATTCGGCTCGTACCCTAATAAATAGGGACGCGCAATAAACGGAGTAAATATTTTGACCAAATGTGTCATAAAATATAAATGCAAAGCCAAAGCCCTAGTTTTACAACTTAGTTAAACAGATTTACACAGAAATTCTTAAATCTACTTATAATTTCTACAATGTATTCGAAATACGAAATAAACCCTAACAATAGTTTCGATCTTGGTTGCCAGTTGTTCCATATACTCAGGAAAATATTCTACAACATAAATCTGTTGTATAGTTAAAGAAATCACAGGAAACACGCTTGCTAAGTACGAGAGAGTGGGTTACGATAAGTCAATTAGGACTCTGTAGATGACAATAATCACATCTGTTGTTAACATGCTCGGTTTATGTTTGTAGTATTAGTACTACTTATTTGCGAATAAGTAGCAATTGTAATAAATCAACTTTCTTAGAGAACTTAGGTTTCAAAGTGAAACAAATTGCATTTACCCTTGATTAACACACATCTGACTAATGCTTGAGAATGTACATAATGAGAAAATATTTGCACATAAAATTCAAAGTTTACTTAGCTTTTTATTGTAACTAGCGGAGACATGTCAATCGATTTCAAGGAGTAATGAACGTAAATATTTACGATTGCTAGAATACTATTGAGTTAGTTACATTGATGTCTTTCTTACACAATTATATGTAATACTCAAAGGTTAATTATTCTTAATGATATGAAATGTGATTATTGCGTAAGTCGAGAGTACAAAAGGAATAAATTTAGTTGTAAATATGACAATTCCACATTCGTGAAAGTGCAAATTAAATTTTGTGTGCTAGATCGCACTATACTACAAAGTATTTTGAAGTTTTGATGTTTATCAATAGAAAGAAGACCTTTTGCAGAAACCTGGTTTGATTGATAAAAACGATATTCGGTGTTATCTGTATATATAAAAATGGATCGTGGTTTGTTCGGATCCTTAAAACTTAAAAACGACTGGACCAAATTGGATACTTCCTTCTGCGGGTTTGTTCGTAATTGCTGCGCGAAGGTTTAGAAAAAAGAAAACTAAAAAAATTTTTGGACAAAACGAAGCTTGCCGGGTCACCTAGTATACTACAACCTTGCTCACTGTGATGTGCCTGCTATAAAGGAGACCATACGGAATACAATATCAAAATGTTGCTATTAAAACCTAAACGAATCCTTCAATACTATATTTCCTTCCCTCAATTTTTATTTTCACATATATTATCTTCACCCTCGCTTTCTCCTTTCGCTCTTTCTATCCTATGTTTTCAGTTTGTTTTTATTTCTTGTTCTTCTAATTCATTACTTATGTAGATTGTCTCTTGCAGTTATCCTAATTTGTTTTTATTTTTCATCCAAGCTTCTTTATCTCTGGTATTTTCCAGCTCAATATTGTATACTCCTCGCATTTTTGTCACCTCTTTAATCTCTATTTTTGTGTTTATATTTTCCTCTATAAAGCTTTCCATCCCGATTTTCAGGTCTAGTTTGTTTTTGGTTTCCATTCTTACTCCAGATATTAAGATATTCTTCTTTGTATATGCTCTCTCCAATTTATTCGTTCTCATCACCATACTTCCCATGTTTCCTTTGATTTTCTTATTTTCTTCTTAGAGTGCTTTATTTTCGCTTCTTAGTTTTTCAAATTCTGTTGGTGTTTTTTCTGGATCTGTTTAATTCCCTGATCATATCTTTCAAACTATCCATCTTATCCTCCTTTTTGTTCTTCTCGCCCTTGCAGCATTTTCACCTATCTCTTACTCCTTAAATATTCTAATGTGTAATCTTCGCTATCCATTTTCACGTTTGTTACATGAAACGTTACGCTACCCTCGTATTTTTCTCGTCCAGTAAATTCGTTTGTTTTTATCTTTTTCGCTGATAGTGAGTTCGACCAGTGGCTATTTGATTGAAGGTCAGCATTCCACACTTCGATTGTTTGATTGCGTTTTCACTTGATTTTATTCACCTTGGAACTACACTTTATTCTGTTCTTCCGCGGTTTATTAATACACATTACATTAAATTAATCGACTGACACTGCCGTAATAAGACTCGTTACACGTAAACTCGTTAAATTATTTTTTTATCGGGTGCTCGACATAGGTATGTGTGCTCTTCCGTCCGAAACTCACTTCAACTTTCCGTATTTCCCAATTCATAATTTGCAATTAGTCGAACAGAAACACTATACTAAAAGACTGCAAGTTATTGTAAGAAAAATATCTGCACAGAAAGTATTTAATGAGAAATAAAAAATTATGGAAGGAATAAATATAAAACTGGGAGGAAAAGATGCTCCTATGATTTGGATACAAAAAGCTGGGGTGACGACCAAGCGAAGAGAATGCGCGAATATAGGAAATGAAAAAGATAGAAAACAATAGCATAAAATTGTACAAGTAAAAGAAACACCAAGCCAAGTTATTTGATAAAAAGATTGGTAGTTAACTTCTTCAACTGTGTAATTGTGGCCATATAGAATTTGGTATTGACTGTATTCAGAATCTTACTAGACAACTTCCGCGTCTTCTGGACTAAGAAGAAGAAAAACGTAAGTAGTACGAAGAAATCACCGTTATCAATGTCCCGTCATTTTCTCCGCTGAGGATAACTTATTAATCAAAATATACGGAATTGGCCAGTGCTTAACTCGGGTCCAGAATCACGGGAGTGCGAGCGAGAGCGAATAAAAAGCATTATTGTAACAATGAGATTGAATACGCATGGGACGCGTAGATAGGCGCGGCTGTCACACGACGCACGCTCCATCCCATTCGATCTCGTTGCATTAATGCTTTCTATTCCGCCTTGCTTGCACCTCCGTGCCTCTGGACCCAAGTTGAGCACTGACCAAATAATCTAAATGTATTTATAACTATTCAAATCTGTGGGACTCCTCAAAACCGTATTATCATACAGCAAACTTTTAGGCAGTGGGAATGTTTAAACTGAAACTGTCAGCATTTCGTTCAACAATGGGATCGTTCTTCTAATTGAATCCGTTTCACCTAGATAAGTGTATATAATGAAGATTTGAGTGAAGGACGTGGGCTGGCGTTTGGGTTACACAATTTGAAAGCATTTCCTGGATGGTTTGTGAAAAACTGATTCAAACATAGTATTTATGTAGATGTAGCAATGATAAGATCTATTTAATGCTAGCACAAGATAATTTCAAGTATTAAAATTTTTCAAATTTAACCACGAATATCTTGTAATTGTTATATTATTTTCACCATTCTCTGTATCTTTGAAGTAAACAATAATTATAACCAATAACAAGTATACTAGACAATAATCAATTATAAATGAATTATACAGGAAATTCCGCGACTTATTGAATTCGTGCAACGAATATTAATCATATAAACCATGGTTTTATCAAATTAATATTGCAAAAACTTCGTTCAAATGTTGTAAAAGAAGATGTAGGTGGAATTGCTTCAAACGTTTACAAGCGTTATAGAATTTAATGTCGATCAAATTAATCTAGAAATGTATTTGATATCTTTCGTTAGATACGTCTAATTTACACAGTTACAAACACAATGTAAATATCTAAGAAAATATAGGTAGAAAATTAGTACCCTTTAAGGCACAACATTCCTACGCTCACTATTATCGCACTGATCTTCGCAATAGAATGGACTAACCTATGTAACGTATTATGGGAAATCCGAAATGTCAGACAGAAGTTAATGGGATGGGTAACTTGACCGTGGTACCATCAGCACGTACGGACGTATATAAGGAGTTCTTCGCGTACATCTCTATAATAGTAGATCAGACAGTGATATTACAAGCCGCAAGCATGTACTCCTGGGTAAGTAGGTAATCATGAAATACGCCTAGCAAGTGTGCGAAGACATAAAGAGGATAATTTTATTCATATAGCTGTCATCACTGGAGATGTAAATTTATTAATATAGATCGGTTGTTGTCCGCCCGTGAAAATGAGATTATAAGAATTTATGTTGGTGTTGGAATATGGCATTCTCATTAATGATCATGTTAAAGCAGTCATGTTTAACAAAACTTACCTCGCCAAAATTTTAGCCATGTTAGATCTCTAGAAGACAACAATTTGTTATCCTATACAAACCAATTTTCTTCACGGTCAGATTGGGTTGAGAAATTAGAGGGTCTTCTTATCGAAACAGATGGTTCCAATTTCAAATTGTTTCCGCTTTGATATGATCGAAATTCAGACCTAAGAATGTTTTGTGTGCTAATTAATTACGAGATTAAGGTGTGCACATATTTCTCTTGCTAAACATTTCACATAATAACATTTAATTGTGCAATGAAAGCTATCTAAATATATATAGGCATAAACATGTACATAATCTACGTTTCGATAAGCCGAGTGATGATTTCAGGTTTTCCTGATTGCCCTCTTCAGCGCGGCAGCCGCACAAAACCGCTACAAACCTCCAACGCCTGGACAAGTTGCCACTATCCTGAGGCAAGCAAACGACGTTAATCCGGATGGTTCATATCAGTGGAGGTAATAATATATTTACATAAGTTTAGAAATACATGCACGAAAATGATATAAAAGGAATCTCGTGAATTGTGGGTAAAATGACGGTGATACCTCAATATGCGCGACTTCCTCAATTTACCTTTCACAGAAGAATTTTATGATCTGATTGTAACTGGTTGACTGAAATGTGTTCAAAGCGTATTTCCAAAAAGGTTTAGCTTTAAAGGCGGGGTTCCCGATGTCACTTACAAGAGTAGCGAAATGTAGGGCCCATATTTTTTTGTGCATGTTCCCTATATATTTTTATTTCATTCTATATATTTTGGAACGTTTTTATCGTGACAGAAAGCAATAAGAGCAATCAGTTTTCCATTCCGACAATAACGAAATCTACAGGTCTTTGACGTGCGGGGCAGAGGTTGGAGCACTACATGTCATTTGTCAACATTTCTTAGATTATGAAAGGCGAAAATCATAGTGTGGCGTCATATTTTTGTATGTCCATCTTTCAGGGATATTCTTTCTTATGTCCTTCTCGAAACATTACTTTCATTTTAATTTTTGATAACACCTATAATGTATCTAATGTACTAACAATTAAAATTTGTCAACGTACAACGTATTCATAGTAAAATGTGCCCGACAAACTAATTGAGAATGATTTTTCTGTCCATTGCTAACAATGTACTCTAACTTTGGCATCGCAAATCATCGCAACTCATCACTAAACTGGGCAAATATTCAATATGATGGGTCACCTGTTTTTCTCACAATGTAATATAATATTACAGAGGATAAAGGACAGATGACTCATCATATCGCATATTTGCCCAGTCTACTAATCACATCCTTTTTAGGAATACTACCGACTCTGACCCTTAACATATCGATTTTGATACCGCCATTTTATTTGGGCAAGGGAGAATCTCTTCTTGTTTAGTTTGTTTTCGCATGTGTAGTTTCAATTAGATGAATTAAAACCACCCAAGATTTGCTTTCCATCGTTTTCTATATCTGATTTGAAACGTTAATATCAATTACAAGAATGCGCACACTAACTAGTTTTTATACCAAATTTCCTTTCCAATTTGCAATTTGATAGTTCGATAGTTCTAGTATTAAAATGTTACCGGGGACACAGCTTTAATCTTATGCAAACGGTTACAGATTCAAGCTGAAAGTTACTTGCGAGGATCATAACTATACGGCAGAACTTTGTTATACGTACAATTCTTTAATTATTGTGAGCATATATATGACTTTGTTAATTCTGCTATAGTTATTTGTCATTGTCACGCGAAAATGCTCAAAGCCAAAACATGTCGTGATAATATAGTAAACGTAGACCAAACCAAGTTAAAAAGTAATAACCGCAGAAGGATATGATACATTTGTTTATAACGTTCATACATGATCAACGTATCTATTGATAAAATATCTGCATGTTTACAGTTTCGAAGCTGATAATGGAATATCAGCCCAAGAGCAAGGCAGGCTCAACAACGCCAAAGAACCAGCCGTAGAAGCTCAAGGTGCATTCCAATATACTGCACCGGATGGTTCACCGATATCGTTAACTTATGTCGCCGATGAAAACGGATTCCAACCGCAAGGAGCTCATTTACCAGTAGCACCGGCGCCTCCACCAATTCCCGATTACATCCTTCGTTCGATCGAGTATAATGCCGCCCACCCAGAACAAGACGACCGACCACAAAGGCCTAGGTTTTAAACTACTGAAAGTGTAGAACGACGCAATGTATAAATGGACTGTGATTCTTCGATTTATCTGTTTACGTTTCTCGTATTACCGAATATTAATCACTGTGTTCTCTATTTAGTCTACTTGTTGTTAGTATGAGCTGTTTTGCAATAAACGATTGAAAGAAGATGCGCCTGAATTGATTTATTATCTCGCGATGTCGCGTAACGCTTAACTGTCGTTTTACCGCGACTGGAAGTCATTAGTAATAGTGAGTCCGAGCAGTCATTTTGCTGTGCTGTGCAAGCGTATCATAAATAACCAAAGATAATTTATGTGCATTTGTACATGCGATGTTCGTTATTAGATACATATCTATAGCGATGCATTTGTGAATTTATGTATTTAAGCACTTGAGTGCCATTAACTTACTATGTTTTTCATTTGTAATGTGCTTTCTGTAATTCCACAAAAAGAGTGGAAGATGCAGAACCGAGTTCGAATTGTTACATGTCACAACTCTGTGAAAGCGTAAGAAACAGTGCAAACAGTCCACGCGAATAATGTTTGCAAAATGTAGTAACAAATGAGTTGAAGCAAAAGTATTACTAAGAAGTATCTATAGTTATAGATTACTTTCACTTATTATCTAGCTGTTGGGACGTAATAACCGAAGTCGTTTATTATTTTTGATTCTCTGATAACGCATAGACGGATATGATCGCAAGGACGTTTAGGACGACTACTGCTGAATATTCTTTCCAGATTTGAGCACCCTTTGCTTTTCATATCTTCCCAACTGCCACTTTCTTATTCTCTTTTGTCGCATTCATCGAACAAGGTACAGAAAGAAGATACTTTGTGTAGACAGGGGAGACCGGGTTAGTTGGTCCAGTTTTTACATTTCGATTTTTAGAATATTTACAGTTATTTATTTCGATATTCCCTTCACGTGAGATAATAGCACATACATTTTGCTAGCATTCATGTAAATTTCAGACTCCTAAAGAAATGCATGTGCCCTTGACAACAAATCTTACCAGTAGAGGAAAATGGGCCCGGTGAAGGGGCAAGTTGGCCCACTGTGTGGGGTAAGTTGGTCCTCTTTACAAAGTGTGTCTTAAGAATACTACCTCTACAAAATATGCGTTTTATTCAATGTAACCTGTTTTAATTATAAATATTAAATTTACATTCGTCTATTTTTCTTCGCGTACACTTTTTTTTTCTGCTTGTTTTTCTTTCCTTTGTCATTTTTCTTCTCTTTCTCTGCAGCCGAGGCTCTTTTTACGGGCGAATCAGTGAGAATTAACGTTGTGCGGCGTTTCCTAACAATTCTTTTGGGCTCATCCGCTTGCGTAGCGTTTGCTTCCGAGAGCGGTTTGATTTCTTCAGGTAGAACCAGTCGCTTGGTACTACTGAGTCTCGAACTTAACGGAATATCATCGATATCAGAGTCTTCAGCTCCATTTTGTGCCGATATTTCTGATGAAATGTTGCGCAAAGAGGCGATGGTAGGTTCTGGACATGAGGTAATAGATCAGTGGAGTATCCAGGCAGATAGTCGATAGTAGTTTCGACCGATCTAAGAATTGCAATTTGCGGCTGCAGTGCGGAGGAAAGGATAAAACATAGAGGAAAGGATAAAACATAGACCCCGTCTTTCTTGAACAAGTCCAAAGCTTCGACGGATAGGTGGGAGCCGTGTTAGTACAACACTAAAAACATGCGTCTTTCTTTCGAGGGTCTCGCGTGTTTAACGAAATGATGTGCGTATTTTAGAAAAAGCTCTTCCGTCATCCATCAAGATTGAACGGTTCCACCGTCACTGCTGTGCTGGTGCTCCACAGAGGAAATCATCTTTGAAATTTACCCGTGGAAACACAAAAGGCAGGAATAGAAGTCCCACTCGCTGAAACGGTAGCGGCCAAAGTCAGCAATGTTCCTTGTTCGGCCGAAGTAATAGCACCAATCTGTTTGAAA
The DNA here is from genome assembly GCA_038088585.1 of Chrysina gloriosa. Lineage (NCBI taxonomy): Eukaryota > Metazoa > Arthropoda > Insecta > Coleoptera > Scarabaeidae > Chrysina > Chrysina gloriosa. The sequence continues at coordinate 15,890,776 of CM076089.1, read as the reverse complement.
TCACGTCAAGCGACCACACGACTTGGTTTTTGCACTGTTGTCACGCCCGTTTCGTCGACGTTCCATATGTCACTTGCTTCGAAAGATAGTCTATCGGAAAGATTCTTGAGGTTATTGGAACACTTTCTGACATATGTATGTTGGGTTGAAATTCGTCGCTCATGATACCGTGGTTGCTTCAGGTGTGCAAATCGACAATTGTAAATTTCTTTTTAGGATAAAGGAAAACCAGTCAGCTCCTGCCAACATGTTCTCATCACAAGAGTCTGGCATTTCGATCTTGTTGACAATTCCATACTGGAAAGCAAGTTTGAGAACTTCTTTAGGACTTAACACGATATAAATATCAGCAGGTCCCATTAATCTCTTAAATGATGTTTTTGATCATCGGCAAAAACCGGAAAAAAGCCGAACATATAATATAAATTCGCGATTATTTTGAGTGATTAACAACGTTTTTCAACAGTAACATACTTAACCCAGTTTTCTTGATTTATTTGCAAACAGTATTATAGTTACTGTAAACCTGTAGCTATCAATGTTGTCAAGACAATTAAGTTTTTTCAGATTGGTATAAAAGGAATATGTTGTCCTTCTAACAGATAGATTTAGTTTACTGTACATACACACATGACCAAGGAGTAGTCAATTGAATTAAAAAATTCATTGAAATAAAAAATATATGTTACAATAAGGATGTTTACACCTCGAAAGGTTAAAAGTTTATATTTTGTGATCAAACGCTTCTGCTTTATAGTTTTCATCATTTTCTTTCAAAAAAGAAAAGTAATATTAGTTAACAACGATGAACAAGTTTCGCATACAACGGGGTTATTGCTTTCGTCGTCAGGATATACTTGTTTGCCTTCCCGAATATTTGTTTGTGAATCTTTAAAAGAAATCACGACCTTGAACTGTTACTTTTCTCTTGCGATTTAAATACATATATGTACTTTTAAACGATCATTTGCTTATCAGGGGCAATCACTTTCATCACGACTTGATCTTTTCCAACCGGATCTGTTGACTTATGAAACGATTTAAAATACTGCATCTTAAAATACATTCAATGCCAAATATTGTCTTAACCATTCCATTAGTATTCCGTTTAAAATATTGAAATCTCAGAAAAAAGTAGCTAATTATATCCATATCTGCACAATAATAAATCTTCCTTGCCCAATGATTTACACTTAACCAAATCAGAACTACATTACTGGTGTTATATTCTGAACGGTGTTCTTAGCAACACTTAGTACTGCACTGCTTAGTACTATTGTCAGTTAAAAAATAGAACAAAACTTTCTTACTCAAGATCCAACAGTGCTCCTAGATTACAGGGCTGGTGAAGTAACTGAATTTTAATACTTTTGATAATCTTGAATTAACATTTTCCGATCATATATCAAGAAATTAGTGATTTCCAATAAATGCTAATGGAAATTTTAATATATACGATTATAAAGCACGTACTAGAAAAAAAATCCATTGGCGTATACAGCCAGTTTGTACGAAATACGTAAATAAATTTAGCAATATGTCAAGCAAGTTAACCTTATCAACGTGATGCCATATGGCCGTGGTGTATTTCGATATAAATAGCGACAATTTGATAAAGTCGTCACAGTCTCATCGAGTTCAAGAGCACAAACATGAACACCTCGGTAAGTAACTATGAAATGACTATGATATTCGTTAATAAATCTATTACATCTTTCAGGTAGTATTTTTCGTAATCCTTGGATGCGCATTTGCGCAGAACCCAGACAGTGCGGCCCAAATTCTTAAACAAAGCAGCGATGCAAGCCCAGATGGGTCATCATATCAATGGAGGTAAGTACAAAATTAATATAATGTTTGATTTAAACTTCAAATGTGAAAAATTCAAATTTTCGAGCTACGACAGTGTTTCTAACTGATGTTCAAATTAGTGATTTCCTATTACTGTCTTCAAAAGAGCTTACTGTTAGCGAAGTAATGAGGACTGGTTAGGAGATAGTTTAAGGATCCTCTTGAATGCTAAATTCATTGTGTTAATCATCGTCATAACGTTTTTGATATTGAATCGTTACGTTTCCGCGTTGTTCTTTCCAGTCTTTGCATTCAGGTTCGGATATTTTCTTAGCTATGTTACACACGATTCTTAGATGTGTCCCCTACACAGCTGTATATTCTCGTACTTTGTTGTTGATGCTATGTTGAAATCTCTTCATATTTGTAAATTCCTCCTTCCGTAACCAAATACCCATATAATATTGTATTTCTGTATCCTCTCTTCCGCTCTCTTCGTGGCTATCAAAGTCTGACTGTCACATTGTAAAGTCAGTCTTGAAGCTAAGGATCATATGGCTGTGCAAACATATCGAAACTTGTCTCTGACCAATAGGGTCACCTACACAAATAACGCAATTGCACTTGAGCCAAATTCCTACAGCATTCGAAAACAACACTAACTTATGAAGTAATGTACTCGCAACGTTTGCGATGTAATTCTCTTATCAAATTTCAACTTGGATGACCTTTTCGTTTAAGATCTCGTGCACAACCCTATTGAATTATACTAGTAACACCTATTCATAACAATTCTAGCTATGAAAACGACAACGGTATTTCTGCCCAAGAATCGGGCGTCTTGAACACCAATTTGAAGGAACCCTCTGTCGAGGCTCAAGGTCAATTCCAATACACGGCACCTGATGGTACACCGATTTTGGTTCAATATCTAGCCAACGAAAACGGATTCCAGCCCCAAGGTGCTCACTTGCCAGTGGCTCCAACTCCTCCACCGGTCCCAGCGTACATTTTGCGCGCGTTGGAATGGAACGCTGCGCATCCCGAACAGGAGTAAATCAACGACACAAATGACTCCCGCGCTATATAGATATACGACACAAATGACGGTCGCGCTATATAGATATATGATACATTGATGCTAGCACAAAAATACGAATCTGAACTGTGATGTTTTTATTTGGTTTCTCACGAGGTCTTTTCTGTTCAAGTTAAATTGGATGTAAATATGATAAAAAGTAATTATTTATGTAGAATACGCATGTACTATAAAATGAAAGAATAAAAAGTTTATAAACGTTTAATATATGATTTCTTTTAACCCTCCGTTTGGCACATGGGTCCAGCCAAACCTTTTCCAATTCAATTGGAATTTTATATATTTCCGATTGTACTAGCCACTTGGAATTTTGTGACTTTTCCTAAAATTGAATTAGCTATAATTTCTTAGAAAAATTAGGAGGATACCTCGTATACGAGTTAGATTGCAATGATATCTTATGATACACGTCACATTCGTACCTCATATGATCTAGGTATTTTACATAGGAATGTATGAAACACGATGCGATTCGTACATTTTACCTCGTTTATTTTTTCTTCTTATTGATAATTTTCAATTCGAACTATATTTCATATTCTCTGAGCATTGTGCACACACATAAGCGTAAGCGTACAACAAAATTCGATTCCGATCGAGGTATTCAAGAAATTCTTCACACCAAACATATCGTTCATCATCACCAGCACGAATCCATATGCGAAAGACATTGTTCAAAATTCTAATTAGCTAAATCCTGATAAGAAACAAAGAGTTTGAAAAGATGTAACTAGCATTGAATTAGATGCATTCATCGGAATAGTTCTGGCCGTTGGTGTTTCACACAATAACATGCAGAAATCAGACTTTGTACACAGGGAACTGATAAGATGAAGAATTATATATGGCGTTACTCATAAATTTTATTTTAATATCTTAATATTGATTTATTGTGCAGCATTATATGATAAGACGCGAATTTTATTTAGTGATAAACTTACAATTAGACGTGGTTTGCAATTGAACCCAGCACTACGGTGATGTGATTAATAAAAATGCAGTAGCTCTCAAGGTTTGACCCTTAATGCATTCCAAATACTGTAAAGAATCATAAGTCAAAGGCATTATTACAAGTAATACACTTATCGCTCAAAGAAATTTCAAGAACTAAATGAATAGTGACAACAACTAGAGTGAGATAATTTACGCAGATTAAATCATCGATTTTGAACGTTGGTTAATTGATTCCATGTCACTGTTCCTTAAAAGAAAGCAATTACTTTTATTACTGCATCAATATCGTAATAAATTGGAGAATAAATTATTTCGATTCAGCGCCTCCACCATATTTCATAAATTACAGTTTTATTCAAAGCGTATTTGTCTTTCTAATTATATGAACCACTTGCAGGTTGCTGTATCTTTTAGCTAAACTACAGCTATCAATTGTCATCGTTAGTAAGCTGCCTTTAACAAAGGAGGTACCATTGTTTATGCTTAAGAATGAGTTGAAATGGAACTTTTCTTGCCCTTCCTACATCTAATTGAGTACGAATATATATTTTTCTAGGAGGAAAAGATAACAGATGGAAGTGTGATTCTTTAACTTTACATCACGTAACTAAGAGGAGGCGAATAAAAGCTGATTGTTAATGGTCGAAATATCTAGTTAGAAAAGCACCCAAAATAATTTAGGAAGGATACCACCTCTTTTCTTTTGGCCACCGCAATAAGAAATAAGAAAAGGCATCTTCATGTTCATATTTGTGTATTAGAGGCTGGCTATAACTGTTTGGAATTCATTTGAAATCGATAGTTCCGGCAGAAAATGTTGTTCCTTGAAGACTAGATTATCACAAGATTGACAATCAGAGATGACCGACGTTCTCGAGATGTTTCGTAGTTTATATTAATAAAATAATCAAACGTCCATACTGGAGGATTAAGGAACTCGGATTTAAAGTTCGTGGCAACTTACAATGTTAAAGTGTGAAATAGTGGGGTAGAAGGGTGGGTGATGTGGGTAGAAATTGATAGCTAATACTTTTCGATTGCCCGATAAAAGATACCTTCTGCAATAAATATTAACATTTAAATGCGTGAGTGGTGAAACTAACAGAGAAACGCTGCCTAAGAAGCTAAAAAGTTCAAGTTGCTTTAGAATTTAGAATGTATTTATTTATTTGTTGGACGACGTAAATCAAACGAGCGACTTGTTCAGTGCATGTTTATTTTAGAGATTCTAATAAATCGCTTGGAAAAAAGTAAAGTAAGAAGATACGAAAGTTGAACATGAATCCTACGCATATGTCGCGAAGAATAAGAGAGAAACATATATAGTACTAATAATAAATTGGAACGACACTGCAGGTAGGAACATATCTGTATGATACCATGATTTGAAAATAGGGTATCAAAGCAACACAGCCAGTTGCAATGTGCGATGAACTTGCTAGACAGTAATGTACGAAGAAAGAGTCTTCGTTGAGAGTTTGGGGAGATTAACTGGAGGTTACTGGAGTTCGTCGACGAATTGACAGAGGCGCACCAACTAAATAAATTGCTTATGGAGGTGTCCATTAAAATTAACACGGTATCTATTTAAACGAAGGTGAAAAGTGCGAAAGATTAACTAAGAAATCAACGAAATCGTGAGCTCAGTTAGCAACGCACACAAGAATATAGGCACCGTTCAGGGGCTACCTCTTGGGAAATATCAGATAAGGGAACATTTCTAACAGCTGGTACAAGTTGAGAAAATGTTAAAATTGGCGACACATAAAATACTTCAAATGGATATTCTCAGAGAGTCAGAACTGCTTGCCACCTGACATTACTGTCGAATAACGTCACAATAAAATCGATGAGAAATAATTTCAAATGTACTAAAGAAAATGATAAAAAATTGCCTTCCTTCAACTGAATACAATAGATGTAGATGTCGGCTGAAAGCTGTATTTAAAATAATTTTGAAAGAAAGCGTGAATAATTTATTATTAAGGGCTATAGTGTGACAGACGAAAAATCATTTTTAAATTATACCACTTCAATGTCAGGTTTGATACAATTCTGTGGAGCACTATGTCTTCCTAGACCTACGAAAAACTACTAATTAAACAGAAGTCAGAATCGGGAACCACGTGAAACAAAATATAATTATATATAAACTTGTACTTTTTCTTAAATAAGCTATTTATCCTCCAAGTCGGCTTACTTGGCTCCAATTATAAAGATTAGGAAAGGATCGATTTATATATGATGAGTTAATAATAATAATTAATATAATAATATAATAATACAATAATGTGTTAGCAATGGAAACCAAAACTAAGGAAAAATATGTACAAATCATGATAAAAGTAAAAGAAACAAGTCTCCAGTATGCAAGGGAATTGCAACAATTCCTACACCAAAAAAGAAAATTTAAAATTTAAAATAAATGAGAGAAATAATATAACAGATTACAACGCAGTATGCGACAGAATATGCAGGGAACTTATTTGCCCACATCGGTCTTCTCTATTCATTTCTGTATCTCAGTGATCATGTTATTCTTAAAGAGCAATAAAACAAAGAGCACGTAAATCTTTTTTAAATAACCAGTACCGAGTCAATACGAACGAAACGTGAGCACAGACATAGTCACAACAGTTGTTGTAAAGGAAAGAGAAATATAATATGCAAATGAAGAAGTGGGAAACTAGCAACACCCTCATTGACACTATAATTGGACCAAACATGTCATTCTAACTTCAGCATAGCTAGCAAAATCAATTCTATGGCGAACAGTGTGCATATGCACTTTAATGCTAAAATGTCCATGTAAGGCTCTTACTTTTTTAAAGCCCTTCTCTTATCGGTAGTTATATTCTTTTATATTAGTGCGGAATATCTGTCGGTGACGATATTTCTTTTTGCTATGGCTTTATGTAATGTGCATAATACAAATACTATAATTATGACAACAGAACAGCGTAGTCAAAACAAATAAATGTTAATCAAAACAAACCGGTCGTAAGATCGTGGGTGTAAAATATATCTTCGTCAAGGAAGCTCCAGTAAATGTCAGTAATGAATTATATAAGCATAAGATCTTAATAAAATCGGAGGTAAGATAATTTATTACGCTGGATTCACGAAAGCCGCATCAATGTGGTAATAATGACAAATCCTTCTTCGTATACACATCGAATACAAATCTCGAAATATATTTTGGCTCCGCCTTTAGAATGAAAGGTTACAAGTACGTAACTAATAAAATGGGAACTTAATTAATTGGCAATATACCTACGTACTCCATAGTTTGTTTCTGCTGGAGTAATGTTTTACATTCAATAAATATTTTGCTACAATAAGTTCTAAGAATAAATGTAACTGTCGCTTAGATAAACCGCAGAATAAATTATTTCGATTAAAGTACTCTCAAGTATTTCCTTTGCATACATCAGCAAAACCCACCTGATGCCAGAGTACTATGATGGGACTAAAGATCATGGTCAAATTAGATTATTAAATATATCAGTAAAAGGTTATCTTCTGCATTATTTAAAGATGAACTTTATTAATTACATATCACTTCGACTTATTCCATCGCCAGAGGTGCGAATCACTGTTATAATGGATATTTTTCACGTCCGGCGCATAAATAGAGAATCGCGCGAGGCAACCAAAGCTGTTGGCGGGATTAATCTTACTGGGCAATTTGTATTCTCTATTGCGTAAAGACTACTGGAATAAAATTTGAATAAACGAGAGCTTAGATTACCTATGTATGGTAAATATTATACATACATATGTACGTTGCTGAAGCAGTTAGTCCAATGTATTTTTGTATGTTTAGTAAAGAAACCCAGTTATGTTCTTACATGTTTGCACGCACTTAACACGGTAACAAAATTTATATATTATTTGGAGGCTGAAATTTAATGATTTTGAATGGAACAGTAGGTATAACAAAAAAAAAGTAAACAATAGAACGTATTTGCGTATATTGCGGACGGTAGATGGTGTACAAAGAAGACACTTATTAGAAAAGCGACACACCTCTGAATTTTTTCCGGGGGCTGTCAAAAGCGGGTTACCATTGACTCAAGTAGGAGGGATCGAGATACAATTTTCGAATCCTAGCTAATACGCTTTTAGTACCAGGAGGTTTGAATGTACATATATTTTACCCACATTGCACTTGGTATTAAGAAATATTTGATGTTGACGATCTTTCCATATAGTACGAGAAGGAAAAATACAAGATGTGTTTAAAAAGTTTGGTGAATGGATCGCTGCCTCAACGGAAATATAAACTAGGTTCAGGCGCTTGCACCTAACTATCCAGCGAAATATAGGAAAGCACTGCCTACGGTGGTGCACATGTTATCGTGAGGGCAAATATGATGCGCCCAGTGCAAAATAGTCAGTGCGAGAGGTCCCGTCACAGCAAAATTGAGCACAGAACAATGGTCTGGTAACGATTGTAGAAAACGAAGACGACAGGAAGGACAGAAACCACGACAGGAAACTGATTTTATGAGTCGCTCAGTTATTTCATTTCCTTCCTTACGCAGGAGCAGTTTAATTTGCGGCAAACACATTTCTTGCCAAGTTTCCTCAAACTTTAGCAAAGCTTGATGTTTACCCCTTGATATATTGTACTTTCACACTGCATACTGACTATGATTAACTGGTCTAAAAGCTTGATCAATGTGGCTGCATAATGGCCAGGTGCATGCGCCTACATTTGACCCAAGACGTGTCAGTCCATGTCCCAAACTTCTTAGGCGCACTTTGTACCTCTATTTAAGGGTATCAATGTATTCAGAAAAGGTAACACAATTAAGTAAATATAAAATCTGGGAAATCGCAGGAAATGTTTTACTTAAAAAACATAATTTTACTTGCCAGCGCATTCCTTATAAAACTTTACTGTTTTGGATCTACAATACTTTGTATTTATGTTATACCTTGTATATGTTCCGCATAGAAGCTAATTCCAAATGAATATTTTACTAGTCACTGCTCCCATCAATCCTGCCATGTATTCTAATTAAATTTAAATTAAAGTAAAATTTTGAGATGTAGAATTTTAAGGCCGTTAGACCATTGCTTTCACTCTTAATGAGGAAACAAAACTATTCCCATTGCAAGACCCAATACAGTGCCTATTGTCTGTTCTCACATAACAACGCAAGAAGTTTTGTTCTAACAACGACGATCTAGGAAGAAAGAGCTCAAAAGCCACAAAAACATGAGAGATTTCTAGGTTTGAAACAACAATTTCCCATATTTGACAATGGCTTCATATTTTTCTTTACTTCTTAAGAGGATAGTTCCTGGCTTACCTCACGGAAGCTCAACGGCTTAATACCGCGCCCCTTTTTAGCTACTTTACGCCTTTAGGTCGGTGTCCTCGATAAAATCTATCTTCCCGCTAATTGGCACCTTTTTTGCATTATTTCCGAGTGGCTTCGGAAAGGTTTTAGCTTTTACTCCAGATTTCTCGTTTTGTAGTCCTCGGAAGCAATACCCCAAGTACGTATGGATTGGTGTGCTCGGCGAAAGTTGCTCTTAGTATGCCATTCTGTTTTTCGGCTTCCCCGGCACGAGCATCCCACCATCCAGCCACAGAGTTCATTGAGAGCACACAATATTTTCCACCCACGTCAAGGTGTGAACTCTAGGGAAGGATTTCCATGTGCCTTTAGAAATAGGGTCAAGCAGGAAAAGAAAGAATTATTTCTTTGGTCGCATTCTCTGGACTTTCTTGATTAATGAATTAATTGATTAATGTCTAATATTTGTAATCTGCGGTGAAGAAGAGGAGTCAATGGAACACTTGATCACTAACTGTGGGGCACTAGGCCACAGGAGATATAGACTACTACATGCATATACGCTGAGTGAGGAGGACCTATTTACACTCCCATTGAAGGAGCTGATCCTGTTCCTCAGCGTATTAAATAAATAAATAAAACAAACAAGAGGAAGCACAATAGATCAACGTGGTCGCAGTGCAAAGGGCCATTTTGGGCCAGACCCCACCTCATTACAATACAATACAATATTTGTAGTCAAATTGATAGGTAGCTGTAATAAAATATATGCTACTTTTCATGAACGAATACTACAAAAGTAATACAGTTCACTAATAGGAGAATGAATGTTCTATCGCGGAAGAGAAACACTCGCTGCTCTCTCTTAGTCAATGGACGAGCTCACAGTATGTTAGAAACCTAGTTTATAAATCCCAAAGCGTTCTATTCATAGATAGTACAGGTTTAGAGATTTACATAGATGTCGCCAATCTCCATTTACTTCGTTGATCTGAAATCTATCGTAACAATTAATAGCAGCTTTGTTAGTTTCGCTAATAAACAACAGATACGGGCTATTTCATTTTCTCCTCTCTTTTTTTACTAGATTTGGAATTTAAAGAAATTGCTTTATAAACTAAATACCAATTATTCAATAGGCATCTGTATATGTGTGTTTTGTATTGCTTTTTTAATTTAAATCTAATTCCAGGCTATATGAACTTGGCATTAAGTAATAATATGAGTACCTTGCGATACACAGTTCGATATATCCATATGAGTTGTTTATTGCTACAGATTGTAAACGATGCAAGTATATTAATAAAAAAAGTTTAGAAAACTCGGATGACATCTTCCAACTAAAGTTTATTACATTTTAGAATACCATACCAGATGGTACTACTTACGGTGAAGACTGCTTCTCAGCGTGTGCGTATATGGAAAACCGAATACGTATGTAGGTAGAGGAAAGTATATTGGTTCAGTATTACGTTAAGAGGGATATATTTCGGTGATAATTTCAGAACAAACGAGAATAAAATACTTAAAGAAAGGATTGCTGCATAGCAAAAGGAAAGCAAGCATTCATTTCCTCGAATAAATGATTTATAGAAAAAGGATACTCATTTTAAAACTACGCTTGAAATTTATATTCCTGGACAAACTAAAAGAATGTTCTACAAGTACATATGTACAAAGAATGGTTACCTCAAGATACACCATCCAAAAGCTTACTAAAACGAACTGCTCTTCCTCCGCCAAAATCAAACAGGTTCAGCTTCAACTGCTGGGGACTTTTGCATTTGAACACAAGCAGTTAATGCGAACAATAGCTAGAGAGGCACTTACATACATAACACACTAAAAAAAAAGGCACTTTTTTACTGTATTTAGTGTAATTTTCTAGCTTTCCTCCATATAAAGCTGGGCTTGATACTTTAAGCAGATAGAGATGAAGAATGCCTGTATTAAGTACAGAGAACCTTGAAGCTGGAATTTTTGACGGTCTCGTAGTAAGGTAAGTCATAAGTGATCCTGCCTTCGTACACTTAATGACTGAAGCTGAGGAAAGTGCGTGAAAGTCATTTGAGCTGGTTGTCGGGCACCGTTTGAACTGAAAGCTGATAACTATGTGAAGTTATTAAACAACATTCTCAATAACTTTGGAGACCCTGGATGTAACATGAGCAAAGACGTTCATTACTTGCACAACCACTTGGATAGGTTTCGTGGAAATTTGGAACACCTGCCAAGGGCAAGGTGAAGAATATCACCAGGATATAAACGCAATGGAAAACCGTAACCAAGAAAGATAGAATACACACATGATGGCAGACTACATACATGCTGCTGGAATTTTCGAAGATACTGTTGTAACAAAGTCTGCTCAAGAATGTCCTTCAAAAGAAACTTCCGAAGGGTCAACTTACTTTAATCCTATAATTCTCTGAAATGTTATTGTTTTGTTATGTATATCTACTGTAACAATGCTGTTATTTGTCATAGGAATGCTAAAGAATACGATTCTGCTGTTTTTTCAGTCTCTTATGTTTTCTGATTTGAATCATAAGATCAGCTAAGAATAGGGTAATGTGAATCACACTATTGTGATATCTAAAAAATTAGAACCATTAGGTGACAACTATTATCGCATTTGAATTCAGTACACCAAATATAGAACGTCAGCTGAAAGGTCCTCACACCAAAATATGTGTTGTACAGTGGAATTTCCTTCTCTATTCTATTACCTCTTTATCCAATATTTATCAATCAATTACTTTGATAATTTGCTAAATGTGTATATTATACATTTCGTAACCTAGGTACTTATCTTTTGAATATCACATCACTGTATCTGAAAATATAGCTATAAACTCCCGAATTGTTGCTTCCTTCACCTGAAAGTCGTAGAGGAGATTATATTTAAAACATATTTGATAATTTGTGAAACATTGCTCAGTCACTGTTCCAACATGATGTCAAACCTGGGATTCACAAGTTTAACAAATAATCACTTGCTAGGGGTAATCGTGTTTGTTCAATAAGGTAAGATTGGCAATACGTACTGGTTTATCGACGTAATTTAGTGTATTTTAACAAAAATTTTAAAGTGACGTTTTCTTTCCTTTGAGTTCTCTGCTGATGACGACCACTTGACCAATATACGACTTTTAACGATTCCAAAAATCGGTGTAGTATAGTTATTTTAAGAACTAATTCAAGTAATAAATCACAAGGGTACCTACTATTATTTCTTCAATTAATCATACAATATCCGAGTTATGTGCGAAAATTACTGCCATCATTGTATTCTTGTAGACAGCGGTAATGCAAGGAAAGCGAAACATACAATAACATGTTGCATTAGAATTCCATCGCAGCAAATTCTATCGAAAACAGGGCAAGAAGTATGATTCTATTTTGTTATGTGTTAAGTACTTGATTTCGTAATGCTCATGATGCATTCAGCTTTCCAAATTACATACATGTGCGAATATAGTTCGTGATTAATTAAGGTACGATGTTTTCTCGTCAACGTTATTCCACTTTCCATTGTTAGAGTTAATAGTCAAGCCCATGATCAAAAAATGTAATAAGAAACAAAAACGGGGTGTGCGGTACTAGATATTGCTAAAACGTGTAAGTAATTAATTACATTGAACTTTTGTATAAATTTTCAATGTATTAAACTTGGCATTTACGTCGTGCGAGGGCGATGGCTAACAAATTCTTTTGTAAAAACAGTTATAACATACAATAGAAAGCTGATATCGACATGATCCTTAACGTAGACGAAATAAGAGCAGAAATTTGCATCTGTAGGTTATTTCCAGCCTATCCACGCTATGATTTTTCGGCAACATTTACATGTTCATAAATTGTAATGAAAGAGAATTTATAGACCTGTCCTCTTAATACCATACAAATCTGAAATCCCCTTTTTCTTTTCAATTTTATATTGTCCGTTGATTGTGCTCAGGCTATCAAAATAATCGTTAAATATAGAATCTCAGTTAATTTTAAAACTAGTTCTCTGTCTGGGTTTAAATGCTACCAAAAATCCAAGTTTATGTATGTACATAGTAACAAAGCAATATAATTCTAACTTATTGCATCCTTCGAACAAAATTGCTGTTTTCTTCGGAGGGTCAGATAATTATGTTTTGTTGTGGAACAAACCGCTTAAAAATTACTATAGTTTAGTAAGAATATATATCGTCGCGTCGCAATGAAGCAATGAAACGCTTTCGGGTACCCATAGTCCATTATTATTTTTGTAATTAATAAAACTGAAAAATCTTGTTAACCTGAAATGTACCTGCTGTGATGTAGTATTTAGTTTCTTTAATTAATCATGATTACATAAAATTTACAAATGAGAATAAACAACATGCTCTTTTGCGTCTTCAGTGTTTTTGTAGAATACAACGTAGCATTAACGAAGATAGCACAATCGTTAAAATGATCAGCACTTTTATACTTTAATCCTTCGATACTATTATATATGTAGTATCGAAGGATCCATCTTAATTTATATGTAGCAAACCCTCTACAAAACGAACAGCTAATGTATCAACATCTTCAAAAAGTCGACGATTAATCTCTTCAAATAGTTTTTTGAATAAACTTGATTAAATCAATTATCACATCTTAAATTCCTTCCGTAGAAACCTAACCATTTATTCCAGAAAAACATAAAAATTAGGAAAATACATAATAATTCGATTATATGGCAATTACTAGAATAATTTTTAAAACGACCAGGTGATATTTGAATTCGTCCGCACGAAAGGAGCTGAAATAAATTTTCGAATATAAAACTATTAAGAATCATCGTTACCAAATTATAAATGTAGGTCATCGCGGCGATAAACGGTCTCATCTATTCATTTGTACATGTTTCGACTCACTTTCTATCAGTCTAGTAAACATGTCCATATGCGCACAAATGTGGCAGAGAGGAACGATTATATAAAGAGACATACTAATTTCGAATAGTTCACGAATTTTATTAGTTCGGTTGCGTAAACCGAGCATCGGATTGCCGACAAAGTATTTCACACGTGATTACTAGTTTGTTAATCATTTCAAAGGTATCATTAGAAATGCTTATAAGTTAATCATTACCTTTGCGTGTTGGCACCAGAATTCAATGAATATGTATCCTAATCAATTAAAGTTGAAAGGGAATATGTCAATTAGTTTTTAGGAAAAGTATGGTGAATTGTAGATACATCTTAGTGTACTCTCCTAGGTAAGGATTTTGAATAAATTCATCTACAGTAACAAATACAATTGGAAGAGTTTATTTTACTTTCTCCGAACGACTGGAAATACCCAAATTAATTTTAAATCACCATTCCACCATTTAACGATATTTCTAAGTGACTACAAATACGCTCCTCTTCTAAGGTGCAATAAGATAGGAAAATATCCGAAGGACACCAACACATTCCCGTTTGTACCACATCTATGTTATTAAATGCTAACTCCTGTGAAGACTACAATCCGAAGACTTCTTCACTGTACATCTTATTAAGGCTCGCACAGTCAGCCACTCCTTACCCGAAAAAGAGGTATGCGTGATTATTTTATTATTCACGAACGACTTCATTATGTAAGAAATGGATCATCACAAAAATGTTAGTCGTCACATTTTCGAGAGCGTTTGAAACCTTGAAGCTGTTAACTAAATGCTGCGGCATTCTTTCAGGTCGAATACACATGCACACAACACACACAGACACACATCTTTTCAGTTTATACCGTATGTACCGCTGAGTGTCCTATGAGTGAAGACAGCAGATTATAATTCTAATAGATACAAATATCGTTTACCATTTTCAAATACTGATTCATGCGTTCAGTCAGGTAACTGAAAAGATTCGTCGGACCAACTATACATTACGTATCTATAGAAAAGGCGTTCAAACCCGTGAGTAGGTACATATGTATGTATAATTCGACGGACCACATTCCGTGGGACGATCGTATTTTGCGATGGAAAATAAAATGTCACAGTTTAAAGCAAATGTTAGAAATTGCTCATTTCATAATAGATAATAGAACTTTACACAATAAGCTATTATTTAAATTAGCAGCGAAAGTATACAAGTATTTTACGAGCTTTTAATTGTGTATTCCTCGGCAACGGAGGAGGAATTTGGATCCTGGAGTTTAATTTACGTCAGATAAACAAAGTGGAACGAAAAATATGTGGCTATAAATTTTACAGTAACAGATTTTCTGTAGGAATGTAAATGTTATTGATTGTTTATGTTTTCGGAAAGCAAACACAGCTATTTGTATCCTTAAAAAGACCGGATCTCTTCTTAAAATTAAATAGAAAAACACGAGGTATTTTTTACGGTTGTCCACGAGTTTAAAGTTCAATGTTTCCATGTTTAGAATTTGAGACAGATTTTGTCATTTAAATAAGTAATCGAACAATAGTGGACTATATTATTTTTATTTGCAATTAGAGTAGAGTAAACGGCGGTCAAAACGATAGGAGGGTAGATTATAAAAACACCAATCCATTGAAGATGAAGACCTAGCAATCGGAATAAGCATTTTCGTAAACATAAACTTGCGAAACAATTATAATCAAAGGTATGTTAAAGAAGTTGAAGAATCTTGCTTATTTCTGCCAGAAACAAGTAAGAGTCAAATAGAGATAGTTTTCTAACGGAAGATCTAGAGAAGGTATAGCGATGGTTTTAGTTGCTATGCAATAAGAGGCATGTATCTCTTTGAATGGTAAAACTTCATGTTGTTCTTCAAACAGAGAAAAACAGGTAATAAAAGAAACATTGAAATTTTGGCGTACAACTTGGCTGCCTCTTGAGAATCTGCAATTAACAGCAGAATATCTGTACTTAGGATAAGGAAGCATATAGCAATGAATTTTTAAAATTGGCGAGAAAAGAAACTGCCTGACTTGCAAATTGTCATTGGCATAGTCAGCTTTACAGCTAAATAAGCTATGTCTGAGGAAAAGAAAGGGATTAACCTGTCCAAAGGTTTTGAAACTTAGATTACAAAAAGAAAACAGGATGGTAAAAGTAATGAGGGAAGGATGCTTACTTACTTTTTACTTAACCATTGCAAGTTACAAGGACGTCATACAATCCATGTAGAAACGAATACAATGTATATTTAGGTTCTGCCAAGATCAGGACTAAATTGTAGAATATATTTTCTCCAATTGTCTAAGGCTGAATTGTTCGTATCAATTTTTGCTAGAGATTTACAACTACCCGGAAATTCACTTAAGTTGAGTAATCTACTAAATTAACCCTATTAGCTGGAAGGAACGTTTCCAATCCGGGGCGAGCCACAAAAAACAAGCGAAGTGCCTCAGGAACGTAATAATTACTAACATAATACAAACGGGGTTTAGTAAGAAGTCAAATAAATTTTTACAACTTTTCAGTTACTAGATTAAAGAAAACATTTCTCAAAGAACGCCAAGAAGAGAACGGACGATCGGAACTTGTAGTAACAATTTTGCTAAAATATACAACTCGATCCTCTTCTCCTTTCTTTAGGAATGTCTTATTTCATTAAATATGTTAACGAGGCAAATTACTCAGAGATTTTGATTTCTTAAAGTTAGAATTTGCAAGCGTGTCAAGTTATATAAACGGACGTAAGTAATGAATTACTCCGAAACGTTTTAATAAGTTTTATAAGTTATAAAAAAGGAATTGAGGAGCATCTATAGGTTCACATAGCACAGAAATGTATAATAATACATATATTTAATAACAATGCAAGCAAACATGTCGAGTAACACCTCATTTTCGTTGGTAGCTCTTAATTTCTGCAAATGTCACCGCTTTAATTTTGTTTTATAGGTCCAGTAATAAAAGCGCTGACAAATATCAAAGATATACAGAAGCATGAGTCAATGTCTTTTTAATATCGAACTGAAACTAGATTAAAGCCGAATTTGATATATGGTGTATAGGAAGGAGTTGTACAGAATTTACAGAGAACTCTTAGTTTAAGGTAATAGAACAAACACTGAGCTTTCACACCCAGTAAGCAAAGAAACAAAAAATCGCATAAAATCAATATAATTGTACCATAATTAACATATCAAGATTGCTAATACGGCCCTAGTTATGTAATAATACCTACTGATTCTTCTAACACAAGTCTATATTCAAAACTTACAAGTAACATGTTATTTACAGGACATCCAACTCCAATATTTCTTCTCTCCTAAGGAAGAGCAGATATTTCTTTAGTGAATGAACGGGATAGAAATTCACTAATTTAATAAAGCCTTAGCAGATGATATTTATGTAGGTACTTTAATAACGAACTGGCGGTGATTCCATCTTCTCTAATTTTCCCAATTAACTTGTTAGGAGGAGCAGCACTTGAGATTGAAGTAAATAAGGTGATTGAGATGGCCATTTTCTGAGTGTACTCCGAATAAGGAACGAGAAATACAAGCACAGAAGTAAGGGAAAAAAGCGAAACAAGAGGAGTCTGAAGTATGTAATCGTATGAGCCACCTTGTGGTATATGAATAACATGAAAAGGTGATAAAAGTAAGTCAAAAAGGGGTACTGCAATTTGAAGAAACGATATTGCAGGGCAGCCAAACAAAATTCAAAGTCCGGTTAATAGAAAACTAATTTAAGGTAAAGAAGCAGCTTTGTAGCAATGATCTTAATTTCCATTACAGAAACAAATCGCTTGGGAAAGACAAAGAGCGAAAGTGAAATTTTGATAGTCGATGGTAAATATTTTGTGACGGAGTTGGTAGAGAGGAAAAAGTATTATAAGTTATTCAGAGCTGCTAAACCAAATTAGGAAAGGAACATCATTCCATCCTGGTGCCTTAAGAAGTGTTTGATTTTTTTTTGAATTACTTATTTATTTAATCCGATTCCAATGAAGGAAGATACGTGACAACCAACAAAAACCATAAATAATTTTAAAAAAGTGAGAGAGAGGAGGATACAAGTGGGACATGACTGTTAGACTAGATATGGAAAGGGAATGGGAGACCAAATGGAATTATACAGGAACATAATTAAAACAAAAATACATCGCTCATGACCAGGTACTGTGTGGAAATAGTATAAGCGCTTTCTTGAGCACAACAGTTACGACATACGAACGAATATCGACAAAGAAACTGGATAATTATAGAAGCAGTTATAGAACCGCAACTACAGCACAAAACACAGAATGCATTTAGAAAAGGGCGTATTTTTGCGTGTCTTTGAACATGAGGCAAGATAACGAGTAAACTTCTTATGTCATAAGTGAGTCAAGGAGTTAAACACCTCTATCCGGCATTGCTCTCAAAAAATTAACCTCAGCGTTTACCAATGAATTTTGATTCGCATCTTGACGTTTTCAACATCAACATTGACTCAAGACCTGCGGCCTACTGATCATACACAACTGGATCTTGAAACAACCACAAATTGACGATATATTCCATATTCAAATCATCTTTGTGGGCAGGAGAAATCATCGGACCAGGGTTTTTTGAAAATTAATCAGCAATCGTCATCGCGGCAAGTCGACAACCAAATTTTGGCAAGAATTGGATGGAATAGATGTAACCGGGATATGGTTTCAACCAAATGGTCCCAACTACCCCAGAACACGGGAAAAATATTATGTTGCACACGAAGTTTCCAGGTCGAGTCATTCCTAGTTTTGGAGACCAAAAGTAGACGCCAAGATGTTACAATTTAACCAGATTGGATTTCTACCACTGATGTTTCCTAGAAAGTAAGCTATATTCGAACAACAATAAAGTTTTGTCGAAAATGTACACAGCTGCCAGCCGATTATGTTATATTAATTGTATCAAAGAAAAATAAACGACTGATATACAAATAAATAAGTTTTTGTTTAAAGTTAACTGAAGACCAGTGAGATCATTTCCAGAAATTAGAAAACATATAGTATGTCACACGTTTTAAACAAAAGAACTTCAGGAAAACATAGAAAATTGGTTTAGTTAGAGTTATTGAAAAATTCTTTGTCAAATTCGGACGGTATACGGGAATGGAACTTGGATACCTCTAAAACGTATTTCGACAATCAGTCTGTCATTCCCAGTATAAAAAACCAGTTAGTCGTTCTTGAATTTAATAATTAATATATAATAATTAATGCTTACTTTAAACGAGCGCATTTCACTGTTTGAGTAGTAGTAAAAAGGTGTTTGTCTAAGTTCATATGAGATAAACAGATAAATACATACACTCTAAGTAAAAATGCCAGCTCATACATACCAAACAATGTTCGTATTTTTATAAATATATGAGAACATCATTTATATTATTATACGCAGGCCAGATAGTTTTTTCTAAAAATAAACAAAATAATATCTATTTAAATTATATTATCGTATTATAATATTCAATAAGGTCAAATTGTACCATAAACTGAAAAATAATGTTTATTTCAAATTTGCAACTAATACCAGCTTAGTAAAAGCGAAATTATTTTTTCATTAAATGAAAAAGAAGTGCTTTCTAAAGTAAAGCTGGCTAACGACAGCCTTGTGAATGCCAAATATTTAGGCAATGTGTCAGCATTCAAGGATTATCGCCATCCTAAATCGTTGATTCGCTCCTAGATCTAAATTAATTGTAAATAATCTCTACGTTCCCAACTTTTAAATGTCTTCCTGATTCCTCTGCTGTCAACATTATTATTTGAAAATATTTGTTGTAAATTATGCTCAACTTATACATAGATTTTATCACATTATCATCATTGTTGATAACAAACAGAAGCAACATTAACCTTTAGAGGATAGATTTTCAGACTGAAACGTAGAAAAAATTAGCAAGGCTGATAGCGCGTTAAATATGATAATTTACCTTGAAGCAAAAATTTTGGTACATTTAGAATTATTAAGTAATATATTTAACATCGATACAATAGCAGATTGATTATTTATGCTTATATTTAGCAATATCCACGACTGAGAAATATGCGTTTACATGAATGGAAAGGCATAGAAACTAAAATATTTGTCCATTTATCTTTTATTGGTATTTCAGAAAAGAAATCCACATAGACGACGATGTTACGAGGCATATAAATATTTTGCAACGGTTTATTTATTTGTTTATTTATGTATATATTTATGCCGAGTAGTGTAGAAAAATAAAAACTCCTTCGTCCCTGGAAATTAAAAAGCGAATTTCGAATGATATTCGTTTTATAACGCATTCAAATTACCGTAATGCTGGCTAGATGTTACCATAAAATTCAATTCAAATTCAAATTCTACAAATGTTAATTTTTGTTCCTCTGTAAGTGTGCTTCAAAACTATTTTTATTTTAGATGGCTAGCTCCTTTTTTAGATACTATAATTTTGATGGACAGAAGGCAATTTATTACTAAATATCTCTACTTAGAAACATAATTTAATCTTAGTTTTTTCTAATCAGAAATTGATGATTCCGCTTGAGATAAGGCAACAAACCGAAGACTCAACTGGTTTTTAAGTCAACTTGCTTATAAATAAATACGATTTTATGCCCTGGTTTTTCCTCTAAAGAATTTGCTAATTCAAATTTTATTGTCATGATAAGAATTATTAACTATCTATATTACAGATCGTATATACGAATCGGCTTTAATGAAAGGTGAAGGACGTGATGTTCATTCGCTAATCCATATATTTGTACATGGTGTTAAATATGAAAGTGCAAAAGCTCCAGGTCACGCCTAGTGCTTATCTAATATGCATAATCTAATGGAATTAGCAAAATACAATCCAATTAAATGTCAATAATGATGTTTACTTATCTTCTTACTTTCCTCATTCTCGTATTTCTTTTTGCTATACAGTTAAAATCACATATAATAGAATTGCTTATAATGGATAATCAGTTACTGTAGATATTTTAAGAATTCCAATCCTTACAATATATTACAATTAAATATTGATTCCTATAGTATCGGTTAAACAATAGTATCCGCTATAGTGTACAAATTTTGAATATCTGATAGAGAAAAGTAGGAATAGATACAAGAAAACTGATGATGATTGGTAGAGCAAAAAAAAAAACAAATGTTTTCGAAATGTTACATCACTACCAATAAATAATGAATTTAATACATAGTCCTGGATGACTTCAGACCTTTTTGAAAAGGAACTAAGAGAATGTGACAAAGAATTACAAATCACCAAGAGGAAGGTGCTGCTCCTTGTGGACAATTGCCCGACGCATCCGCGAGTGGAATATTTTATTTAAATTTAATGAATTAATATTCCTTCCACCAAATACATACAATCTCCGTCTTACAACCAATGAGCCAGGGTGTTATCAAAGCACTGAAATCAGAATTTAAAAGGGAACAAGTTCTGAAAATCATAAGAAATAAAGTACTTGATGCCATTTTAATACTAGCTAACCCTTTGGACAAAATAAAGAACTATGTCATTGCCAACTGCTTTCGTCATGCCGGATTCTTGGCACAAAACCAGTCCGTAAGAGATTCGTTCGATGAGAAGGACAACATTCCACTTACCTGGCTACGGATGAAAGTTCCAGCTCTATCTGTAGAATTTCTAGTTTCGTTGGATATAGAATATTTAATGGATGCTGACAAGAATTTAGTTAGCTACGTGCGAAGATTTTACTGACGAACAAATCATTGTTTCAGTGTCATCAGGTTCAGAATTGTAGATTCTGAATTAATAAAGAAAATTAGGAAAATTAACCCAATTTTTTCAATCAAAAGTGAAGAACCAGTAAGTATTTACGGGCTCGAAATTTTGATTACCGTATATTCGTTACGATAGCTACGACTTATCATTGAGCTTTTGTAAATTCCTTGTTTGTTGTTGAATTTAACTCCAATTAAGGAAGAGAAAAATGACCATGCATTTGCCGTCATTTTAGAACTTGACGAAAATAACGATAACAGAGGAATTTAGATAAAAGCTCTATGACAAGTCCTAGCTATCGTAACGAATACACGATATGCAAAATTTCGAGCTCGTAAACTTACTGGCGCTTCATTTATGATTGATAAAAAATTAAAGCTGTAGAAGCTCTTAACATTGTAAAAAACTAGTATTTTATCGTTATACCCACCACTTTTACTTGAAGGCCAGATATACAATTTTCAACATAGTTTTGGAACCAATAGAAAAAATTAAGCTTAACCGATCTTGAAGAAAAGTACCGAACATCCTTAACCTCTTTTCCGATGGCTGAATTCATGTATTGCATAACTCATTGTCAGTCATCCCGACATACCCCGGGATCTGAAGTGTGTGTCCCTCGTTCATACCTTATAGTCGCTCGCATCTCATTCCAAGAAAGTCAATAAGTCATAACTGTTTAACTGCATCTCACTGAAGCACATGGGCTATGATCCCGAGATGCCATATATATATATATATATACTGAGTGATATAGAAATTGCAACACCAAGAAGGAGTAGGATATTTTTGTTGAAACTTGGTAGATTTTTTGGGACACCATTAAATAAAAATTGATTAACTTTTGAGATAAGGTGGTAATGTAATAAAGTCATATTTGACAGTTATCACTAATTTTTTGCTAGCTTTTTCGATCTGTATTTATCGTTCGATTTGTTGTTTTTTCATTGTTAATTAACATTATTTCGATAGTTATTCAGTTGTTTACGTGTTTTGTTTGTTTGATCATACCTAGAGTATGGGAACGAGTCAAGTACCATCAATTAAGCGAATTCTATAGAGGTTGAATTATTGGTTTGCGCGAAGCTGGTTTTCATTTGGGGGTGTTTGCTAACCGTGTAAATCGAAACCGGTCTACTGTAATGCGAATGTATCGCGCATGGTTTGAAGATGGTCAGGAACGTCGTAAAACGGGAGTCGGTGCTTCAAGAAAAACGAATGAGCGTCAAGATCGTCGCCTAAGACAACTGTCATTTAGAGATCGATTTTCCTCTTGTCGGGCAATTAGTGACCAATGGATTGGTGAAGAAGGACGCCATGTAACATCGTCCGCAACTTGTGCTTCCTTTGACCGCGGAACATTGTCAGCAACGGTTACAATGGTGCAATGGAAGCTCTCAGAATATTGAATGACGTAGTGCTGCCTTTAGTGACGAATCTAGATTTTGTTTAGGCATGCACGACGGTCGTAAGAAAGTCATAAAAAGACGGGGTGAACGACGGAATCTTCAATTGACAGTTGAGAGACACGTACACCGCGCCGTGAGTGTTATGGTTTGCGGTGCGATTACTTACGGTAGCAGGTCTCCGTTGGTGTTCATTCGAGGCAATATGACAGCACAACGATATATTGCGGAGGTGGTTGAAGCACATCTTCTGCTACACTTACAAGAGCTTGACGATTCATTATACCAGCAGGATAATGCAAGTCCTCATGCAGCAAGGATTTCCTTGAACTTCTTTGAACAGGCCTAGATGAATCTTTTGCCCTATCCTCCAAGATCACCAGATCTTTCACCCATTGAACATGTTTGGGACATAATGAGTAGAGGGTTGCAAAATTTGCGGCGCCCTCTTTTGACTTTGGGGGCTTTGAGACATGAGGTGCAACTTGCTCGGAACGCAATATCCGAAGACGAAATAAACCACCTCATTCAATCAATGCCACGACGTGTAAATGAGTGTATAAATCAGAGAGGCCGCTCCACATATTATTAATAATTATTATTAAATTGTTTAACTAATAAAGATTTTCCTCCCAAACTTTGATCATTTATTACTAGAACATAGGTGAATGTTCCAACCCAATTTCGTTCAGAAATTCCAACTCCTTCTTGATGTCGCAATTTCTATGTCACTCTGTCAATGACAACCTCACACATATCCTCTAATGCGAATTAACAGATAACCATTATTTCAAATCTAAACAAAATCTAATCAAATTGTGAACAAATCTACTTTCGCATTCGATTCGATTCGAAGGGACATTTTAAATTTCAGCGCAGATTGGCGACTGCAGAGAACTTCGTTTAACAGTTCAAAAAGCCGTTTAACAATTCTAACCGTGGCAATAACAGATCCAGAAATCAGATTATCGAACACTGTATTGAACACACATCGTAGTTTTTATCGCAACAAAATTTAAGGAGATATATGCCAAAGACGCCGAAATTGAGCTGGAATATTTTGCAATCTTGCAAATGTTAAGAACGAAACCAATCGTTCTTTTCGCTAGAACTGTCACATATTATAAGCGCATCTATTAGATGCTCTACTAGGAATGTTGATTGAGTAATTTGCTTTGCTTCATCTTTTTGTCTGCATATCTAGGTTAATTTCTTTTATCCTGAATATTTTCTACTTTACAGATGTAGTGCCATCTCTATTTATCGAACTAAGAAGCATGAGTTATGCACACTTGAGCAACACTACAACAAAAATAGGTTTAAAACTATTCTATTATTGCTCCCAGCACATTTATATACAATATATTCTTTTGAGTGCTATAGGTGTGTAATTCTAATATAAAATCATAAATACGTATGAAAATCATCTAGGTCTTTGCGTCCCAGGGACCAAACTATTCTTTTAAAGCGGGTATTTTAAAAGTTAGGAGTTCAAACAGTTGCCGAATGATAATCGGTCTTCTTTCTAGTTACAGAATATTCGATATACTCCGTTCGATGACAATCTGCTATTTCATTTCTGAAGGAGTACTATATACTATAAATTAAGTTCAAACAGTCCCAGTTTGCATAGTTTGCCTGTTCCACTACGACCTTTCCAGACCTATTGTGGTCCTCATGACTCCTTAGAGTACGTTCTCCGGCTTTGTTCCTTTAGTTAGACTTCACTGTTTTAAGAGCGGTTCTTCCGCATATACGTGCATTTCTTTTCCGAAGAGGACTTGCTCCAAAGCAGCCTCCTTGAAGATTGAACCTTCTGTTCTCGGCTTCTTCCCTTTCGGAGGACCTCCGAAAGTACTGCCCTCCGACCTCTGCCTTTTTGGACTTCCATCCTTTCTTTACGTTGAGGCCTAACTTCCTTATCTGGACTAACTTGACCCCTTTGTGCACGCCTAGTGGAGTTGGCCTTAATTATGATTGTTTTTGGCTGAGTGTCATCTTGGACTTGTTTTACAAGCTCTTGCACATTAGCCTTGGAAATCCCAGACAGCTTAGCCCTACGAACCTTCTCGGCGGACGTCAGTGTCTTACCCGATCATAGCGCCGTTTGATCGGGTAAGGCTAAATACAAGCGGGTTTCGCCTGGTGCCCCCAGGGGAACGTTAAAAACCGCACTCCCCTGCGGCCACACAACTCTCGGCACGTTACCTTACACCTTAGTTTGGGTTTTAGCTCGGGTACCTCGGGAGCGCTAGATTCCCGAACTCACTTGTTAACCTTGTTAACTGTAAGTCCCTGAGGAGGGCCGGGAGAGTAAAAACTTGTCTTCTGAAGTTCATGAATCACGTGGAGACAATCTATCATTGCACCCCATGTTTAATCAGATGGCCTAGTTCTCATAATAACATGCAGTATACTTTATAGAACTGCTCAAGAACGGGAGTAAGTGCTAATCAGAAAAAGAAGCAGAAGGAAATACAGCTCTACGCCTTCCAGTTTGATCAGAACTTCAACAGAGTTCTATGAAAGGTTCAAATATGCCAGAATTACTGTTAATAAAGCATTTAAGTAGGAATCTCACATTGAAATAATTGCCTTTACAGCTATGAGGACGTAAGACTATGGAAATTACTACCTGCGAATCGTCGCAAAAATTGGTTTGCGTGGGAATCACGCGGGCATGAATAGGGCTACTCAATATTGCTTTCTCTACATTTCATTGTGCGGGGAGAGACGATACTTAATGTGCAACGAAACTAAAAGCATGTAATCTCAGCCAGAAATTCATGATTCTCAACATTACGTGTATGAGTGCGTGTCCAGCAACATATCTAAGGCGGCATCCGAAAGGCAAGGTTCTGTATATGTACAACCAGTTATATTGTAGTCGAAAACTACTAAAATTCGATATGATTTACAGTTGGAAAGGCTGGCATAGTGCAACACAAATAATACTAAAATGTCAACAATAGTCTGGAGGCTTTCTCAAATATTGTCCATGACAAATAAAGCACAATGAAATAATTCTGCATTTTCGTTGCTACACAATATATGTATCAATTTATAAATTGGCAATTTTGATCTATTAGAGCTATTTAGTTAAACGCAGTCATATGGTTCACTGTAAATTTAATATGTTTGAGGTATCTATATAGTTAAGCGCTCACGATTTAGAAACAATAAAATCATCAATGTTCCTTGACATATTTTTATTATTTTGAAAATAGGCGTGTAATTTTTGCATGATCTCCTTCAAATTTGGCCCTTTTGGTCATCCTATTTTCTAGGTTTATCCCTACATAAAGAAAAGTTATACGTAACAGCTCATGTTGGTTACACACCAATTAGACGATATACATAGATAAACTTTCATTGTAACGAACGTGTGGAATTTGAAATTGCAGAAACTGAATCGGTTAGATTCCATTCACGTGACATTGAACCTTTCGCGGAATATCGAAGAGATCTAAATCGAATTTGGGACCCAAATACGAGATCGGGACGAGAACTGGTTTACTTGTGCAATGTGACATTGCAGGTGGCAGCACGCCTCGCCGGGCATCCGCAACTAACACATCCTGATAGTGGTTATAAAGGACCGATCGTTTTCGAACATAATCATATAGTGTGAACAGTCAACACCACAACGCACCTCGCACGATCATGAAAGTGTTGGTAAGTGGGTGACCAGATTTATCATTGACGCGCCATCTGCGGTAACTGTGCGATCTTAATTAGTAATTGTGAATTTTCAAGCGGCCGATAAGTACCCCCGGCCATTATTGGATTAACGTAACGAACGCGTATTGAAATAATTAGTTATCGGTATTTCAAATTTAGGGAATTAAGAGAATACGTACGAAATTTCGAACAATTACCAAATTTATAATTGTATTATATTTTCTTTACCTCAGTCCCCCGCGGGGGTTTCTTGCCTAAGCTTTGAGCTTTCTAGGTATGGTTTGCTGTCACAGGTCCAAATCTCAGACTTTTACTAGGTTGTAATATTTGAATATTAAACAATTTATATTACTGACATTTTTTAATTTTGATAAAAGTGAGCAAGATTTTGTACTTCAAAGCTAAACATTCAGTTACATACAACCAACTCGAAGAATTTAATGAGCAATCAAGAATACAAGTGAATTAAAAGCAATTTACTAACAGCGTTAAATGAAATAAATTATCAATGTATGTTACATAAATATGAAAACTTCGTTTGTTACGATGGCATTATACTGCTTAACTTTCCGATCCTACGACGATATTTTTTCTAATCTACGTATTTCGTTGTTTCCTACATTAACATCTGCGTATATGTTCCCCCTCACATAACCCTGACCTAATTCATTGGCTACTACTTAGTAACACATATTTACACATCATTTAGATCTTTTAGACAGGATTTAGCAAACGTAGTATAGTGTAAGAACATGCACATGCACAAGAACCGACTTTAGTAATTGTAGTAGAGAAATGGGAACCATAACAAATATTGCGACTTTTTTCGAAAATATTATCGATAATTGGCAATTCTCAATTTACCCACCTTGAAAGTTAGTAATTCACAAACAGATATTGTTAATGACGTATATTTTATACCACCACTTGGATATAACTTCAATAGCTAAGGAAGATAGAAAGAACAGGATATTTGGAATTAGCTTTCATCACTATTCTGAATTAGATACCTCCAAATAAACAGATATTTATCTTTGAATTAGCTTTAGCACTGTAAGCTAATTAGAAAAAGTCAGGATAGCAAAATATAGTTCATGACCTAAATAACAGACACTTATTTTTGGATTAAGTCTACGACTACATATCAATTTGAAAATTATTTTTAACGGTTCTGAACCACACGCTATTGGAGAAGTTTGATTACTAATTCTGGTACAGTTAATCCAAAGATAAGTATCTGTTATTTAAGTCACACAATGTACCTATATATTTTGTTACCTCTAATAGAGAAAATAGAAAAAGGAAGTGTCGCTAAACTTCTGGTTGACACCGCGTTTAAAAGCGTACTTTGGGGGCGATAATTTTCCTCCTTTTTTCTCCACTGATGGCATTTTATTCGCGGATACGTTCACTTGGAGGTATCTTAATCAATAGGGTGTAGAGTACGATGTATTTCATTTGGCATTAACTATAAGCAGTCTCTTAAAATATTATCGGTTTGTTGCAATTTTGCAAAATGTAACATTAAATTCGGGAAAACAGTTTCAATTCACAGCAAAAGTTTAATATTATTAATTAATATTTGAAATCTACATTACTGAAACCAATTAACAGTTTTTTTTCAATTTTCTGGCAAAAGATATATACATATTTACCCAAATTGTAATAAATCCTTCAAATATTTGCTCGCAATTTATACCACAAATTTTGAAGTAAACAATCAAATACCGAAGTTTAGATTAATTTCTTACAATTAGCAATTCTTTAAAATAGTTAATTGCCGAATAGTGTAGATTTCAAAATAGGCATTTCTTACCGCTATAACAAATCAATAACAAAAAAATTCAATATCAGTTTTCAGTAATGCAATTTTCTCTATATTTGAGTTCTTTAGTGGTATAAAATATAAGCAGTTATCACGTATACGCGCATAAACAGGAAGTTTAACTATCATTTGTTACTTTGTACACTTCCTACATTCCTCATTTTTTACATTTTCGTATAAAAACATTAACAGCAGCTCTCAAAGTATTTTCTTCTGTCTGACTCATTTCCAGCTATAAAAGTATTAAATAAATAGGTAAAATGTCATCTTCGTGTTTATATCTTATTAATATCATCACCAACTTGTTTGCTTCGGCCAAGAATTTCTGAAAGCAAACGTAAATAGCGGTGTCGTACCTGCGCATCTGACTCAACGGCCTCCTACGGAAACGGCACGAATACGAAAAAATCCATAAACGGGCGTATAAATAAATCAGACATGCAAATCGAAAATAACTAATAGAGGATAGCGCAATACGTTTATAAATTATTTATTCGCGAAAAGAACGACTAATTAATGTAAATTAATGTTAAATAGCCTTTTTCGAAATCAGAGCCGTGAGATAGATTTGCGAAGGCGTGTGGTATGCGGCTACAGCAAAAATCCAAAGAATAAGGTAATGAAAAAGTATGGGACGGTGATGATTTTAATGCGGTTATAGCACACCAACGCTCGACTCCGCTCGGAGATGAGTATTAGTATGCTGAAAAACAGAGATATTTAGCTAATGTATATATATTCCAAATTGTTCCATAAAATAACTCCTGTCAGGTCTAATTTTAACAACTCGAATGTCTTTAATGAAGAATGAAGACATCAAATGGCAAATACCCAAACATTAATATCTATAGATTTTAGTCTTATGTAATGCTTGTGAAATCGAAGTTTCACAGGACATTGAAGTTCATAGGGCTATACGTATTGTATTTTATTCTCTTCTGCATTCCCGAAATGTAAAAACAATCGCTGTTCTCCCCAAATTGTAAATCTAAATTTCAAGGTTTAGAATTTCAAGATTCTAATTTCGAAATTTGCCTTAAATCCTCAATGAGAGATTTCCATATTCAAATTTCAACATTTAAAGATTTTGTGTATGATTGCTTATGACGTTTTTTTAATCGTAGCTGGAATATCAATTAAAATTAGTAAATTATTAGTATTAATTTTTGTAATTTAATTGCTGCATAGAGACCGTCACATTCTTAGTTTAATCTATGTTTGTGTAACTGTCTACTAATGGTGGAGGCGCTACCATAACGTAGTTTATGATCGAATTGATTTAACACTTCGTTAGTTATTTGTTATTCGAAAAACACACAAAATGTGACGGCAATGTTTGTCTTAGTTCTTCGACTTCCTGTCCAATATTCCTAAAGCACACATTTAACTAGCTTCCAAAATGATTTATGAAGGAACGGAACTAACAAATGTTTAGAGATATTGCAAGTTTCCTTGTTAAAGCGAGATATCAATAAAGGCGGTTGGAAATATCACAAAAAGCACAATGTATCCACTAATGCAATGATTTTATGGTAAAGCCCCTGAAAGCTTATATGTGCGTGTGTATTTTGTTCCGGAGAAGTAAGTTAGGCATATAAATTTAAATGAATAAAATTAGATCATAGCATTGGTCAAAGTACCATATTTTTAACATCCGAAGATTCAACTATTGTACATATCTTAAAGCGCACATATACATACGTATGAGAGAAGTGCTTTCTAGGCTTACCATACTAGATCTCGGCTAGATAATTAGAACAAATATCACGAAGAAAGGAAAAGTTCTGATAGCACTGAACCAAACTTTACCACTGACAATTCCTTCTTGAGTGTTTTTTTTTTTATTGAAGATGATAATTTAGTTTTCGAAATACGTATTTTTAGGTTTAATTATTGGGACACATACACGCTAGTTAACATAGACGGTGTTGAACATCTTCTCCTAATTCTAAACGAGTTTATCGACGCGTGCCTCCCAATTACCTCAACCAAACACAAATCTTTTGTTAATGTAGTCCTACTCTATTGCCAGCTCCAAATTATTAGAACTGTAAGTTCTTTTTTAGTAACTATCTCCATTAGCATTTATCAAAACATACGCTCGAGGTCCACGTTTGACCAGCATGCTTAATAGTGTTAGATTACATCCTTAGTTGCCACATATTTAGCAAAGGCTATAAGCTTTTAGGAAAGGATCCCGATCTTATTGTCACTACTTTTTGGAGTCCATCTCTTCCTCTGGTAACGCTCCTTAGCTTTTATCCTTCAGGTTGGACGCACGCTTAAAGCTTGCGCTCGGCTGCTAATACCCTGTTTCACGGTGTTAAAACAAGTCGCGAATGGCCAGAATTTTAGCCAAGCGTATGGATTTTATGGCGGAAACAGTATCCACATTGTGGCAGTGCGCATGCTTGACGCTGTTAGGTTACGGCATATCTTCTCTTAAAATAAAGCAGTGCCTTCATGAATGTGTGCCTATTTGACGACTAGCTAGGGAATCTCAGATAATAAGATGCCATTATAGGGACGCTTGTTCTAGATACATCATTCCGTAATTTTTCC
Organism: Chrysina gloriosa; assembly: GCA_038088585.1. Classification (NCBI taxonomy): domain Eukaryota; kingdom Metazoa; phylum Arthropoda; class Insecta; order Coleoptera; family Scarabaeidae; genus Chrysina; species Chrysina gloriosa. The sequence continues at coordinate 15,859,493 of CM076089.1, read as the reverse complement.
CTCCATATCTTATTTTTGTCGTTACTAATTCCATATATTTTCTGGTATCAACAATCCTTTTATCAATTGCGGTTTAGTTATATACAGATTTGTAATAATTTCGTTTAATTCTCTACACGTAGTATACGAAAAAGATGCTAATGATATAAACAACATGTTAAGTAATTTGTGATACATGTCTCTTCTGTAGTTCTTCCAGTGCGAAGCGAACTACCTAAAAGGTATTTAATTCAAAAGGTAAATACTGATAAGGCTACCTGCCGTATGGAGAAACACAACCGATTGTAGTTTGGGCGCAAAGACAATCATATAAAATATCTATTATTTCCATTGCTTGTAATATGTAACGCGTATTTGTAACTATAGTTTCTGGGATACGATAAAGTTACTTTTCGATCAGGTATGAGACCGAAGACACTGGTAGTTTACACTTTAGTTCTGAAATTCTTTACGGCAATGAATAAATGATTCAATGTTGGCCACAAGAAGTTTTCAATATAAATGCATAAATTCAGCTAAACAACTAATTCCTTTCATCCTTGCTTGATATCAGATTATCTCATCTTATCCTGAACTTTTGTAATCTAATTTTCCAACGACGGTAGTTGTTTAGTAGAAAAAACCGGACATTCTAACTTCATACGTTTGATTTCTAGAGAGATCAAAAACCTTTCATAGGTTATCTTTTCGTACTAACTGTAAAAAGACGGTTTCTGGAAAACATACGTTAAATAAATTATTTATTATATTTCTAGTTGTTGCTGGCAGCGGTACTCGCTGCCGTGAGTGCAGACATCAGCGAAATATTACGAGGTCAAAATGCCATAGGAGGTATTTACTACCATGACGCTTCCGGCCAATACCGCCACGACGACTCCGGTCGCTATGTTCCCGACGATAGCGGTCGATACATTCATCAAGATAATCCCTATTTACACGACCCGAACCCGCATCCACCTTACGAACACGTCCAAGTTCCACACGTTCCCTACGAACATGTTCACATCCCGCATCTCCCTTACGTTCACGTAGACAACCCATACGAGCATGTGGACGTTCCCCATCAACCTTACGATCATGTCGACGTTCCTCATTCACCATACGTCCATGAACAGAGGACTTACTTACCACCGCCGACGCCAAAACCGCCAGAACCTGGATACTTCTATGCCATTCCTAACAAGTCGTTACAAACAGAGCCTGTGTTACCTCCAAGGCCCGTACAGCCCAAGATAACCCCGATCCCTACACTAGCTCCAAAACCAACAATACGTCCGTTGTTTACTCCCGCTGCTTCAACAATACGGCCATTCACTGTCGCTCCTACAGCTAGTGCTAAGGGAGGTGGTCCTTATAGATGGAAGTAAGTATAATTCACTGAAAACATGATATTTCTCACACGTGTTTAGTGGATTTTGATCAATTTCATCATTCCAAATACGATTTTTGGTTAGTAACCATAATACGACCAAGCATTCAATCAATCGAACATGAAAGTTTAACTCCTTCAATTCTCGAACTGCGCTTGAAGAATACGATCAGATATGAAGATATTTTGACACATTTCGAATTTCTATCAATTCTCTATGCAAGAGATAATACTGTTGGTGAAAATTTACAAAAATTTGCACAAGATTATTAATATGAGAAACTGAAAAATTATCGAAAATTTCACGTCTACTCATAAAGTACTATTAACAAATTGTGTTTTTGTTTTCTATAGTCATGATTTGAGCTCTTTTATGATATTTCTCATGTGATTTTAATAATTTTCAGTCTAATACTCCGATACAGAATTAATAAAAGTTCAAAATATGAACAACCTAACGCAGTCATTGCTTCTTATTTATCAATCGTTTTTCCCTTTTGATATTGCAAGCACCAATCTTATCCTAAATATAGAAGATTTTTCATTCTTCCTTCTATAGTTCACAATTTATCAAACATGATATCATTCACGTCCAAATCTGAAGATGTTTACGATTATATTTACTAGCGATTCTAACATGCAATGTGTTCTAGTTTGTTCCAGTCCGGTGATCATAAAGTAGAGCATCCAGAATACAATCTCCAAGTTGGACTTCGACCTCACGCCTAAACATAACCTACATATATACTTAAACGAATTGAGACTAAATTTCTAATTGTACATTATTTTCTTTTGGAAAAATAAATGTATTATTTATTCGTCTATCCATTTCTTTACAAACAAGTCGAACCGATCTAAAACATGCAAATAGTGTAACTAGAGATGATACAGAGCGAGCGTCGGGGAATTGGCTCAAGGTTGGATATACATCAGGATTCTGTTAGAAAGTTGAAGATCGAATTCAAAAGGACTTAATACCTAAGTCCTGAAAACCTATTATTATGAAGAGTTAGGCCATTTGATGCACAATATTTGTTGGACATTCGGAAGGGTCGAAGTCTTTACATATTGTTAAGGAGGTTCCTAAACAATATTAAACATGATATAAAGACTGAGTAATTTAAAAATGGGGTTAAGTTTTATAAGCAGTGCAATTAAGGCGAAAAAATGGAACTAAAGGGATATATAGAAAGTCAGGTATTCGTTCTCGTGGAGTGACCGCCATCATTAACCATTAACACCACATACATATTATATATATATATATTTTGGGGGTGATTGGTAGAAACTTAACTTACTGAGAAAACTCAATCGGAAATACACTAAGACATGTTTCTTTATTTATTTATATAACTTTGTATATAAATAACATCTCTTTATTTAGGAGGTTGATGGTCGCTGAGGAACCTATGACGTTACCTCAGTCGATATTAAAGAAATCTGCTGGGCGATGCATCCTCACTCGAGCTGGGGATTGACAACCATCTCAACGCAAAGGTCATTGTCAGACGGCCTTCAGAAGCCTTTCTAAATTTTCTCACAGAGTCGCAATGCTTAGATCTCGACGAACCTGTGTATTCCTTACATAGTATTATGGGGCGTCGACTAGGATTCGAAGAGTGCAATTCTGTAGACCCTCCAGTCTTTTCAAGTGCAAGAACATAGCTGGAGTACAGGCCATAGCAAAGTAGGTCAACAGCAGTCGAGTCGTTGAGGTCTAAAGAATCAGCTTGCTTCCTAGGTCACTCCTTCGATGTAGGAGGGTTAGTAGCATATTGTGGGCAGCGATAAATCGGGTGCAGACCTCTTCAACCTCCGTCTTCCAGAGTAGTTTGCGATCGAAGTATACTCTTTGGTACTTAATGTCACGCATTTACGGCAGTTCGGCGCTACACACTAAGACTTTCTCACTGACAGACTTCCTTGTTCGCGTGAGACTGCTACGTATTTAGATTCGTTTACTTTCAGTGTCCATCAAGGCGTCCAGCTCAAGAAACCATCAATGGTGCTGTAAATACGCCTTCTGTTATGTTCTCGCATTTGCAGTCTACGTAGATGACGGTATCATCTTCACACACCGCAAAGTTAATAGCGGATTCTCGAATGGGATGTAAATTATGAAGAGGCGAGGTCCCAAAGGCGATCGATGTGAGACGCCTGATCGCATTTTGCGGTTATTGGACTTCACGGATTTACATTTGGTGCGGAAGAATCTTTCAATCAGATACGACGTAATACGCTTAATCACTGGAGGGTTGACATTTATTCCAAAAGCGATCATTTTGTAGATGAGACCGTCGCGCCAGACTGTGTGATGAGCATTTACAAAATCGAAGAAAACGACTCCTATGATGTCTCTTTCGAGACCGTTTCAAAAATATTACGAGAAGCGGCAAAATTTAAGTTCAGTGGGCAATCTAGCTCGGAACCCGAACTATTCGCCCTGAATGAAAGCTGACGACTTCAGCATGCTTCCAGAAGGCAGGAGAATGCTGGAGCCGAAATATCGCGTTGATGACTTTGGGAAGTAACTTCATCGCTTTTGGAGATAATGTCTCCAGAGCAGGGTTGATAATACAATGCGACCATGGAAGCTGCTTATTGCTCCTGCAACTGATGGAAGCTCGTATTTCGTTGAAGGAAGCTGGGTTAAGGCGCGTTTCGAGCCGATTTGCCAGTCCGTTCACAACTTCTTCCATTTCTCTACGGAAATGCTCCTCATCGTCATTTACAGAAAGAATGCCGCAGATACTTTCTAGATATTCCTAGATATTCCCACTCCTTAACGCGTGTAGTATAGTATAGCTCCTGTTCCCTTAAAAAGAGTGTATTCTTCAAAATTCCTTCATCCCGGCTGTGTAATTAGCGTATATTAGTAGTTAGTATTTTTAAGATGAAGAGACACATCCTGTTAACAAGGCATACCAGAAATTAATCTTAAGCAAAGATACTCTATAGGTTGTGTATGCGGAATGCGTTGGCATTTGTATTTGAAATACATTTATTACAAACGACATAGGAAAAAGTATAATGAGCCAGGACAGATGTATTGATAGTAATATCCAATTCTTTCTGTTAATAAGTATGGAATTCAATGCTACTAATGAACTTTAGGAGGTGCATAATATGGTTGTAAAAAATCGAATCTTTGACACAGCTCAAGGAGACAATAGGAACTGATCTAATAGCAAACTTGATGTCGGATTTAGCATAATTTCTGACACTGTCTGGACTAAAAACAATTGCTTGCGTTTTATTAGTATTGAATTCGAGTTCATGATATGCTCAAAGATTACATACATTAAGCGGATCTTCGTTAATAACACGTTTGGCACTTGCTAATGCAGATGAAGAACCTGAAAAAGTACAGTTGCGTATCATTAAGCTTACAGGTGCGACCTGCACTGTTTGATAATATATTTACTTAAGTGCGCTCCTGCATAAGCAAAATAACACGAGTTAAACTTGTACTTGTATGCTGCGGCGAATTAATGGGGAAGATAGTTCGTTATCAAGATATGTTTAGCGCGAACTTAGATAAGATCTAACACGCAACAAGGCCCTGTCACTTATATCAACTGAACTTTAGATTTAGAGCAGAATAGCGTAATGAATCGTATCAAATGCTCCATTAGACTGCAACAGAAAGAAAGCCGTAAGTACTTTGCTCTGTATCAGTGGCAACAAAGGAGAAGTATAACTGTAGTCTAAACGTAGATTGGATCCAAAGCCGGCAAATTAAGATCCGTGATAAGTTCATGCAGTTCGTTCTCCAGGCGTATGTCGAAAACGCAGCACATGGGGGACATTTAACTTATCAGGCTTTAGGAATATGTGTAACTAACGCTGAATTTGGAACCTTTGGAAACGCAGATGTCTTAAAACAGAATTGCAAATATCAAGGATGTAGTCGATACGGTATAAGTACAGCAGACGCTCGATAACGTGAACTAATTCAGACCAAGGGTGTTTCACATAATCGAAATCTTTACATTAGCGAAGATGATTATTACCAAGCAAATTATTAAAAGAAACCTTTAATACCCCAAAATAAAATACAAAAAATATTCGAACAAACTTTTGTAAACACTAAGGATAACAATAAATCAAAAAAGCGTTTTATAATTAATTGTATTAAAGAACGAATCTCGGCTAACAAAGTTGTTATTAAGACTACTTTTGTATGTATGTATACGCAACTAAAAGTATCTGTGTTTGCTATAGTAATGAGTTATCCCAGGAATGTACACAACTAAGTTCAAATATGGATATATCCTACATAAAATGGGGGATCTCCCTAGATAATTGGATAACTCGGGGATTGATTAAACTCGACTTTTCATAGGTAACTTGTAACGCATTTGTATCGCTCGAAGTTATTCGTAGACGATCGGAAATTGCGTGCTGTTTACGTTATCGAGCTATTGAACTTACAATACTTTTACGTTATCGAGCGTTCCGTATAATTCTATACTACGAATTTTGTGTTCACATTAGCGCAATTTTTCCAATACCGGGTATTACCGTTATCGCGCGTTAGCTGTATTTTAACATGCTCAAACAGTATGAAATAATCCTTCTAAAAAAGGTTAAAATAAAAGTTATTTAATAACAACAACGTATATTTTGACGTTGAACAAAAATTTTTTGTAGACTTCACTTCTAGTAATATTTAAAGGCAAGTTCAAACTGTGATTAGGGGAGCCGGGGGAAATGCTGGTCATTGAAGCAATGGCGGTCAGCGAAAATTTTGTAATGATATTCACTTAATACATCTTTACTTGGTGTTGATACAGTTTAGGCAGTCTATGAAATACTACGACTCTTCAAACCAGTTGCGCTTCTTTATTCTGTAGAAAAAGATCGTTTTGAATCTTTTGTTGCATTTTCTTGTAAGAACAGCCACCTATAAAGATGACGTTTTCTGTTACATTGTTTATTGTAAAATCTTCATGATTGTTGAAAGGTGTTGATTTTTGTGTGTTGTTGGATGGGTTTAAATTTGATTTAAGGTCTTATTAAACGGTTCCTTAAGGTCATTATAAGGGGGTCCAAACGTTAGGGCAATGGCAGTGACTTTGAGCGACAACTGGTACCTATCCCTTCCTATCCCGGAAGTTTTTTTGCCTCAGGAACAACACGGAATGTTCCAAATGCAGAACCTCTAGATGCTTCCATCACATCTCGGCCGGAGTCTGCTCTAAGAATTCATAAAGATATATCGCCAATTCCTCGAGCTAGCACGGCGGAAACCAACCGACAATGTCTCAAGAGATAACATTCCCAAATTTTGACTGTCATACCCATGAAGCGAGTTCTGCAAGAAAAGGAAATGAGAAAAGATGAAAGGAGGAAGGAAAGAGGTAAAGAAAAGGAAGGAAAGGAAAAAGAAAAGATCAAAGCGAAAGAATCAAATCAACAAATTAAAGAACGCAGAGATATTTCGAGAATTCATCCGACAGTGAGCGTGATTTTGAAAATTTATGTGACGATGTTTCAAACGAGGATCTTGAAGATGGTAGAGAAAAGTGTTTAATGTGTGAGGAGTCCGCTCTGGTAATAGGGCCGGCTATCAGTGGTGAGGAAAGTATTTGCCCTAGAGCTCGGGTACTACCACGCCGTCAAAATTTACTTCGAGCTCTATTAATAGGGCTGCCGTGATAAATTGAATTTAAAGCAGCGAGATTGTACACTATTTCAGTGAGCTAGCGAGCAGCCCTGTTTACAGAGACCAATATGAAACCCGGGGTGAGCCAGTAGTGGGGGTAACACTCGAGCGAGAATGAAGGGAAGGGGCTCTATTACCAGAGAGGATTGTAGGTGAGTTGTGGGTCCATTCTCTGGGTTCTGGATGGGATGAATCTAAAAATTATATTTGCGACTATAGTACACGAAAAATGTAGACTAGCTAATTGAACTTATTTGTGTATTTTATATTTTCAAGTATATATTTAACTAATGTACAATTAATAGCAGCTAGAGGCCACTAATGGCGTTGAAATTAGAAAATATGCTAATGACAAGTTCTAATATCTAATGACCGCAATTGCCCCACAGATTAGGCGAACCCCGTTCAGAACAAGGTTTTGAATTTCGCCTTTTTTTTTTGGTTAGTTTAATAATTTTTCATTAAACTACGTAGCAGTTCGTGTAATAAGCAACTACTTTAACGTAACCGTCTAATTTGAGACGGACTATTTTTGAATATTTATAGCGGGCCAATGAATAGAAAACACAGAAATAGTACTGCAAGTAAACGGTAACTATACATTCCCTATTCTTTTCTCATATGTATATCCAAATATTTATTTTCACGCGCTATAAAAATATTTTCCAACTTTAGAGTGCCACCTAGAACGAAATTAGTCAACTATTCCGTATTTACTAGTCTATATACGAATAGATGGCTCAACGATATTCTTCGTACGTATTTCTTATTGAAGATTACTAGGGTACTCAAAAAGATTGGCTCATAAAATTATTTCTAGAATAATTATTAACCCCTTAGTTCCCACGGCCCTTATTTTAGTACGGTAAACTGTACCCAAATGAGTACAGCGGGTACTAATGGGTTAAGTAATTAGGAAAGTGCAAAAAGTTCAACCGTAACAAAAATTGAATGAGATTGCTCGCTGCCTGTTAAAAAGCTGATATTAATGTCGCGTCGCCACTCTTAGCCAAAAAGAAAAGTATTATCTACTGTGATAATTGTCTAGCTAGAGGTAACAAACTTCATTCTTTCCAATCTTAATCCCGATTTCTATTGGAGCTTTCTGTAAACTAAATTTCGACTTAGATCACCGGTTCTTGAGTAAATTGCATCTTCTTACGATTATAGGGAAACTTAAATCACCATCTACTGCTTTCCCTGGTTTAAGACTGGATCAATTTATTGACTTCTGCAAAGCTAGAACTGGAAAAGCTTTCAGTTAACATATTCAAGACAAACCACAAGTTTACTCTTACGATTCTTAGTACAAATTTGCTGATATAAGATGCAGTTTTTAGATACAGCAAATTAAAAGACGCAAGACTTTAAATATACTGCCGGCATCACAATATAAATGGATTTCATTTGTGGTTTGCGGTTTGATTTATACAAGTGCACAAGTTGATAATTATTGTTACATAATTATCTCCTTACGTTAATACTTTATATACCATGTGATATATGAATTGTGATCATCCGAAGCTTATTTTGATATAATTTGAAGAAAATACAAGGGCACTACCAAATTTATGGTTTTCTTCTTGGTTTTGGTTAGTTAGGTTAGGCCAGGTAGAGAACACCAACAGATTTAAGAATCTGGGAACAGTGATGGACTGAACTAAACTAAACTAAAAATACGAAAGAAATAAATTCAAAAATTAACCAAGAGCCAAGAAACACCTTAGCCTACGACTGAAAATAAGAATGTGTGGAGATGCTACGTGTTTTCGGTGTCGCTTTATGGAATGACAAGCCTGGACGTTAAATAAAGATATTAGTCACCGAATAGAAGCATTTGTAATCTGAGGATATAAGAACATCTTATAAGTTGGGTGAACACAATAATAATTGACTAAAGGAAAAGAAAGAGTTGTTAAATAGTATAAAAATAAGAAGACTACAGTACTTGAAACATGTAATGAGAAGGGACAAATATTACATTACTGTAGCTAATAATCTGGGGAAGATACGAGGTGAAAGAAGCCAGTGGTGTAGATGTAGCTCTGTGGAAACATTGGGTGCAACAGCTTCAAAGTTAAAATAGAAATGATGATAGATGATGATTAGAGGAGAAGACACTTGAAGAAAACGGACAAATACAAATAATTTTAACTCCAACAATTTATAAATAATAAAGAACATCTGGTTCCCTAGTAATCAATACTATAATAATACAATAATAATAATGATAATAAAAAGTTCATATTGTGCAACAAAAAATACAGTTGATGATTTTGACCTAATTCGCTCAACTATTTGTTTGGCGACGAGACGATCCCATAATGGTGAATTATTGGTATGGTACGAAGACTATTTTCAGAATACCGCCACTTTAAATCTCTAATAGAGACGTACGTTTTCTACGTATAAGACATTTTGGTCTTATACGTAGAAAAAAGTACAAAAATCCGCTTCGAAATGAATAATGAAGTTATTGAATAAATTATCGCTATGATAATAGTATTTAAGGTGTTAGTTACATATGTACCGACTAATTTCAAACTATTTGCATAAATATTTCTATAGTTTGGGTACTAATTCTCTCGATTTTACGATACTAATACCAACCTTCGCCTTGAACTATCTTCCAGTAATCAATTCTATTTCCTACAAGGATATCGTTAACAATAATTACGAGAGACGATAAGGAAGACAACTATTTCTGAAAATTTTTAGATAATATTTGCTGGCAACTTTCTTATATCTACTAGTATTTTAGTCATTTATATACAGAGATCAGGTGGTTTATGGATAAGCCTCAAACAAAATAGCAAGGAATGTACCATTTGATATTAGACAAAGTTTCAGAATTATGGAAATCATTCCAAAAAAGAATCGTCTTATATTCAATACGTGTCCGGTTTAGATCAAATTCATTAATGTCACCATTATAAGTAAACGAAGAGTATGCATTCTCTTCAGACTGAATTTTGAAACGGTTTTGATACATACCTACGCCACTTTTATTCTTCTAATGGCAATGTTTACTTGAAGCTAATGTCATAATTACATCTAATTTATTCAAAATTAAACAATGTTCCTCCTAAAACGCTTAAGGAAGCACCGCTGTTGCTATCATTATTATGGAATTTCGGTTTACGTAAAACATAAATTTCACACCACACCTTACAAGGTGATTAAGAAAATTCTTTATCGATGGAGCATAGCTTCCTACCTAAATCGAACAAAGATGTTCAGGGTTTTTCCTTTCAAGGCCCATCCAAACATAAATTTGAACACCTACAACGAGTTGACATGGAAAATTCGTTGAATGTGTTCATTAAAGCTTGTCTCAGGTTATTAGAATCGCTGCTAGTAGCTTATTTAAACTGCCATGTTACGTTCATACCATTCAACTTGTTAGCGTTCCAATACCTTAATTATCCCTTGAATATCTTGAGTGTGATTTCTCGTAATTTATTTATTGTTTCCTGTTACTTTGTTTTCTAGTTGGAATGATAATGACTTTATAACGGTTCATTATTATACGATTTATGTTAAACTATCTAAACCGACTATTAGATTAGATCAATTAATCCACACCCAGAATAATTTATCATTTTTGTGTCTCTAATAGATTTGGTTCTAGTGAGAAGAGCTATTTTCTGAAGGTCAGTGTATAAAATTAAGTTTTAAAATGTAAATGCGAATTCATCGAAAAAAAAAAAATCGCGGTAATTTTAAATCGTAATGCAATAACCTGAAACATATTGTGTATATTTTCATCACCTGAACAAATTGGTAATATGTATGAATCACAGAGTAGGTGTAAACGTGATTGATGATGTGTTTGAATGTGTTTTGTACCATTTAAGCTACTGGCAATTAAGATCTAGCTTTTTCTGTATGGTATTAATCATAAAGATGAAATAGGAGAATTTAAATTACGAACTTACGTCTGTATTTTACGTAAAATAAGTATTTTTGAAAATTACTTTCAAGGAATTACTTTAGAGAGTCAATGAATAAAAGTAATAAAGCAAACATTCAGTAGTTAAATCTATTGATATGATGAACTCTTGTAATTTCTAGCTGTGGACAATTGATCTGTTAAACGCACAATGTTATATCGTACTGAATCCTAATCTAATAAGAACGAAACCAGTCTACACTTGCAGTCTGCGATTAATAAAGCACGATTCTCTACGTGACATTTGTTGGCATTTCTACAGTTGTTCTTGCAGTGCAAGCCATTACATAGTTTTCTTTGAAAGCAGCCTAAGTAACGACCCTCCGTTTCATGTTAGTTCAATGGAGAGTAATATAGATTTCCTACCTCTTTGGCTCTTATATGTATCTTTGGTAGATAGTGTTAACTACATAAAGTAAATCAACGGAATGCTAAATGAATTATGTGACACCATTCTCTATATTCTAGACTCTAACGCCTTGCGGATTATCGTCAGTACACTCTTTGAATAGTTATTAGAAACAACGTTCAGTTGTTTTAAAATGTATATAAATGGTATGGTTAATACTAACAATTACTTTGAATCCCTGAAATTGTACACCGTACGAGAGTGTGGTCTTTGACAATTCTGAATTTAGAACATATGTCTTTAAGCTGGTAACATTCAGTGAGATTCAATCGCAGACTATCTTACATGTTACTATAAAAAAGGTTAATAAGACAAATCACGACAGCAGTCTGCCACTACCAATCAGCAAGTAGGTTTTTGTCTTAGGGCTATTGTTCTCAACGACAACTTCTTTACAGTTGAGTGACTGGTTAACTTTCTAGTTCAATGTATCCCGAGGGTCCGCTCAAGAGATTCCTTTAATTAAATTTTCCACTCTTTTCCGTGTCGTAGCGTGGGTTTGATTACCCTCCAAGATGGGTAGTTTTCATAGTTCCTTTCAATAGTTCACTTTTTAAATAGTTAAATAGTCCTTAGTCTTCTCTTGCATATTGAAACCAAGATTTCGTGCTTAGCTGGTGAAGTTTCTGTTTGGTTCCCTGTGGTTAAGAGTACTTCTGGTGAAAAATTTGTAATATTTATTATTATATTACTTTTCTACACAATTTAATGACAGGCCTGTAACATTTTTTACAGCCATTGAACTTCCTTCTTTCGGATACGCTTTAATATACTATCTAGAAGAAGCAAGGATTCTTACAATCCTTTCACTTTAAATTTCTTTGCTTCTAGCATTTTCATTCTTATTACACCGACTATCTTTTGACTTTCGCTATCAGAAATAAGTTACACTGTGTTAATCGTGAATAAGATGTAATAAAGCGATTGTATAATGCATGATAGTGACTAAATCCCCATGTATCGTTTCAGAATAAATTGGTATGCAGTAATCCGGTGTAACAACGAAGATACGAAGTCGTTGGCGCGCCGCTTCGCAGGACATATTTCATCGTGGGGTATTAGTATATCCTCATTATTATTAACAGAAGCCCAGCAGCATTGAAGAGAATTGCCCATTAAATGGAAATACAAGAGAATGAGTGACCGGTAATCCATTAAAGAATAGTAAATTCCGAAGGAAACAGACAAAGGCTGACATCGTCTGCCCAACTGGACCGATATAACTTATTCTGGTACAAAAGCAGTGTATCATTAAGATATAGATTGCTTTCTAGTAATTTGGTGGATTTTTGGAACTTTGGGTGTTATTCTCATTTTCGTCTTTTAATAAATAATTTCTCTCAAGGTTAAAATTAAAACCCTTACCTTGTTATCCTTTTTGCACATCTTTGTAGTCCTTAAATTCATCACAGGGTTCACAAAGCAATTACATTATGGAACACTATTTCAGTTCTCACTGACTCTGTTTATGAACCTTTGGGCTTTGTCATACCCCCCGTTACCTGTGTCTGCTTACGAAACAAAATATAAACAAGAAATATTGGCACCCTTCTTTATGTATTTACTGATTAATACTTGATTCGCCCTAATTTTTTGGTGGCAATAATCTTGTTGGAAATCTGTTTGTTGGTCTACGGGTGTCAAGGTTTCCCGTTCTTTGTCCACAGATATCGAAATGAATCTTACATTGTCTGGAATCAGAATTAAATCTTAACAAATTCTCCAAAGGGTATGAGAGGGAAAGGTAAAAAGAATAAAGAAAATTAAGTACCGAATTAAATATCTCAAGTATGTACGTTAAAACTTAGATTTTGTGGGAAAGCTTAATTACAGAACTTGAATCTATAGATTTATTCTCTCAACGTAGTATATCGTAAACTTGAAGTAACTGAAATATTATTGCACTTAGGTCTGCTACGATGTAGAATACCCACTATTGGCGATGTAGGTGGTAAAATGAGCATATCAATTAGCGACAGAATACTATTTTACATTTTAAAATTATGAAACAAATTTTTAATGGTATGGGTTAGGAAGTGATATTGCAATGACGAAGAGAACATGCTGATTTGCGTCCTGAAATCTTTTACCATTTTATGATTAGAATAATTAGCAGATACAAAGATTTGAATTTCGGGGTAATTACATAATTATCTTCCTGTCCGTCTAAACGCACCATATCGATTTCCACAAATAAGTTAGTAATCTGAAAGCGTGTGTCACATGAATATGCCTTGCATTGCTCAAGCAAAACTCTTTCTGCATGATTTTCATTTTTACCAGTTCGTCGTGAAATTCAAGGACTAAGTAATTACATTTTAGGTATATTTTACCTCCTCGCAAATGTCGACTACATATGTAGTACGCGTATATCACCATTATATAACCTTTAGTTATTTTTATTACCGATTGAATTAACGTGTGAATTGTCGGAGTATACCATTTATATAAACAATTTCCTCACGGAACATATTTTACAACTTTATCTAATTTAACTGTTCAAAACATCATATACGGTTATATCCTTTTACAACGCTTTCAAAGTACAAAGTGAATGTAGTTCATGTTAGATCTGAGCCTGTCATACAAATCTGACCTCTTGTTGGGTTAATAAGAAGTGGCTAAATGCTAAATTTGCAGTTTATATATCATTATTAAAACATCTTCATATGTATATATACGTTTCGTTAATACAAATAACAATGTTAGCACATTTTTATCTCTTGGATCACCCTGACATTTTGCATGACATTTTACCTTAATATGAAATAAACTAAGTCGACTTTCAATTCCGATAATAATCGCTGTTGTATTATTAATGTGGGCGTCCATAAAATATGTGGAATGTATTAAATTCTAATAAAAAGGAACACAAAAGCGTGAATTCGAAATTTCCATGCATAATACAATACAGTACCCATTTTATTTTTCTTAGTTGGATCACCATAATTATCTTCTGCAATAACTAAAAGGAAAGAATCATATTTCTTACGTCCCTTCAAGGAACTAGAGTAATATCATATTAGGTGTTGCCAGAAGAAAATTAAGCGGTATTTTTCTAAGATACAGATAATGTATCGAAATCGATATCCAGGTAAAGGATATACGCCCTTATTCAAATTAATTATCTTCTCTTTAACCTTTTGAACCTTTAGTTCCTCATCTCACTAGCTAAGTGACCCTGACCTTCTAAGCAAGATTTGACAAAATATGAAACTAATGTATTTAGTTATTTATTGCTTAAAATATATAATAGATTGGAATACGGGGCGAGTTTAATGGAGATTATTATGGGATTTAACGGGTTAAAGAGCGTTTTTCTTCAACATTGTATTAAAACTCAAAAATCTTCGTCCGACTCAATAAAATTCTCTTGTATACTATGGAAAGTAGTAGCCTGTTGTTTAGAACAACCTCAAATTCAGATATTTCCAAATACGAACGTTACAATTAATTTACATCTTTCGCCAGAGTGTACACACAGCATCCTCTTTGCTATAGCACTTCATACTTTTACTCTTGTTCGAAGATTCTGGTATCACTCTGGTATTGCTTTGGGACCCATATCTTTAGTTTTCCTCACCACAACGAGACAATTCGTTGTTGCGCAAGGTTTTGCACCGCTCAGTCTAAACTGGCTTTCCTATTATTCCTATTATATGGGAAATAGGTTTGAAGAGGATAATATTTTTCATAATTTCCATACACGATGATTGTTAAGATTGGTATCTACAAACCTACCACACAATTTAACATTGTTGATTCCTTAAAAATTGATAAGAACAGTAAATTAGTCGACGCTAATTTTGCTACCTTCCACTTTACACATAGAAGCTCAGATCCACAAAGTTACATGTAACATAATATGGTCATCAAATATTAATGGCGGTCGCAATTTAAATAGACCGCCAGATATAACCTTTCAAAGCCCTGAAAATTATAAAACCCGACATAAACTTAAAGGTGATGGTTTTAAATGTTGTGACTAGAAATGTAATAAAACTAAGATCCACCTTCTAATATTTATATGTCTCTGCCTTATATATTTATTCATTTATGTGGGTATATAACATTGTTTAACAACATAATAAAATTTCGTCAGGTTTCTGTTTACCGTTTCTTTTTAGTTTTACACCAAACCCTCCTTATGAATTATTGAATACTAGATACGGTTCCGGAAATTAGAGCAGCAGGTTTCTCATAAATATTTAGACTACATGAACCGGTTGAATGAAAACAAAAGCTCTATTTCTCTGATATAAAATTCTAATTTCCTCCGAGATCTATTCTTCTTCTTTCGTTAAATGTATTTATAGGCTTTAGAACAGAAAGTTGGCAAAGTTAAGGTAAATTTGAATTTTTAAGTACGAAATACAGAAGAATTTACTTAGGAAGGGCCAAATTAATGCATTATCTAAATACAAGACGAACCAGGTTTGAGGTGTCTTGTTCTCTAATTTTATTCGAGCTAATTTGTAATGCCCTCTGCCAAGCATTTACATTCTTTGTAGGATATCTGCAATTCCTTCGCGTTATGTTCTTCACTCCTTTTGTAGACTACTTTAGACTTAGCTTCATATACTTCATTCCAATATTTATGCGACATGTGCAAACTATCTTTACCTCTATTTTTGGATTCTTGTTATTGTTAATATAAAAGCTTGCATTTCTAGCTATCTTTTGATTTCCAATTTTGCCTACAGTTTTTAAATCCACTGATTTTCCTAAAAACATATGTAAATATTTAATTTGTCTCCCGTGTTTTAATTTTTAATCTTATTCTATAGTTGTGTAAATTTTTAGATTTCTTCTCATTTTCTTAAAAATGCTCTGTTGGGAACAATCTTTCCCTTTTTTCTAACACTGCTGTTCGATCCATCTTTGGAACTTTCCCTATTATTTATAATAGCTCACCGATATTTATATTGGCTTGTTTGCTTACTGTTATAATGATGTAAATATTCTCGAGCAAAATGCATGATATTTAAGTCTTTAACCAGACGAAGTACTTTTTGCATTGAATAGGTTAATTATAATTTGACCCGTTAGGTATTAAGGATTTCCCTATTGTTTTTTATTTATATACCAAGATATATGGGCCTTTTGCTGTAAATTATTTACTAGCATACAATCATATAATGATTATATTTGAACGTGATTTCCAGGTGTGCCTCGTAACTAAGGTGGGTTTCCAAAT
Organism: Chrysina gloriosa; assembly: GCA_038088585.1. Taxonomy (NCBI): domain Eukaryota; kingdom Metazoa; phylum Arthropoda; class Insecta; order Coleoptera; family Scarabaeidae; genus Chrysina; species Chrysina gloriosa. The sequence goes on along the minus strand of CM076089.1, from coordinate 15,842,898 downwards.
AGGAATTATAGCTACCTGTTTATCAAATGATTGATAAAAGCGTAATTTAACGAAATAAACAGAGTTCGCGACGATTTAATACACTTAAGAATTCGACACGCGGCTATTTATTGACTATAATTCTGGGCACGGTAGACAAATTACAGCTACTATTTGTCAAAGTGTTTGATGTCAATTAAAATTTTATAGAATGTTATCGTATTTTACCATTCGAGGTAAACATCTTTCTCCTCAATTTTTTGATAGAAATTCATAGTTGCTACGAGGAAATTGACTGGATTCTATGATGAATCGATTTCTTTACCTTTTTTTTACCATTTCGCACCTAGGACATGCAGGTAAGCAATGCACGCTTATTTACAAGTTGAATAAGAAACTGTGTTACTAAAGTAACTGGATTAGCGCTGAAGACTACATAAAAATAAAATTCTGTTAAAGCACTGGATACTAAACACTCGCGAGGTTAAGTCTAGGCCAGAAGACTGAATATTACGGAGCCCAGATGGAAGGAGAAATGCTAGGGCAATGATGGCGAACCTATGACCCGTGGGTTAGACGCTAACCCACGCAAGCTTTTGAATGACCCATGCGTTGATTTTTATAACCTTATGTTTTATATCATAAGAGAGGGAACATACAATCAAAGATATATAACAAAAGTATCTATATACATACATACATATGTATATATAATGCAGAATTTATAAAAAAATCCCAAGTGGACATTGGTTAGCTGATTTTTGAATGAAAACAACAATAGTTTTGACGAATTTTCAAATTTAGATTGGTGTGATCGGTATAGTGATTTTATGCGACACCACCCGGCATTTTAATGAACGGAATAAAAAACTTTAAGGAAACGAACAATTGCTTTAATGATGTTTGAATATAAAAATACTTATGACGGAGCTTGACATCTTTAGTAAGGATTTGGAAATAAAAACCATGAAATATGTTTTTCAGTTATAAAAACCTTTTAGAAATACAGTAAGTTTCAAAAATACGTTTGGCATTTAAGAAAATGCAATTAAAAATATTTAATGATTGTACGGGAGATAAAACACGCTTTTGTGGAATAATGTCATCAATTTGAAAGTTTGGAAAATACATTTCACTTTATTTCATATCCATACAAAACGGAATTCGAAACAATGGAGTTAACCGAATTTATGTGGCATAATTTAGAAATGGAATTCGGAAATAAAAGGAATGTCTGAAAGTAGTGCAGATAAAAATAATCCCACACTAAAAATTGAATATATTATACTTAATGAAGAAACTTGTTAATGCTCTTTTAACGATGTTTTGAATGAATTTTGTAAAATCGACCAATAAATAAAGTTAGAAATGAATTATATTATTATAATTATACTAAATAAAGGAATATGGCCCCAATACTAAGAAACTAACATTTTCATTAAATATATTTTATCATCAACTCTGTTATAAACACACATACTTGGTCTATTTTAAAATTTTTACTACGTTATTGTTTTGGCGTACGAGTAAAGACAATCTATTCATTTGATTATCTATCCCAAGCGCTGCCTGTGAAGCAAGAAGCACGACTTGCGCTTGTCTCGAATACAAAGATCTATGGACAAAAATTAATGACGTAGTAAAAGCTCTAAATAGACAAAATATATCTGTAACTACATGTATTAATAAATAATATTTCATGATAGTGATTCTGTCTATCCCTTGTTCATTTAAATAGCCACTGTGCAGGGGCGACTGCATGGGGTCACCTGGTGCGGTAATTCATATCACCCCACTGATATCAATTTTTTGACGTCGACCGTTCTTTATTGCTCTTCACTTGCAAAAGTTGAAGTTGTAAAACAAAAAGGTAACGCAAACTTCTTAGAGGATTTTAAAAGTAAAAACCAAAATAATTGCTTTTAACCATCCTACCCTCCCCCTTTTCAAGTGACGCTCCTAACTTAGTGACCCACGAGCTACTACTAAAAAGAGGAGAGATGTCGTGGAACATTCGACAAGAAGACAATTCGCAGCTCTTTACGCATTTGATGCTTATTTGAATAAAATGGTAAAATTCTATAATTGAATAAACGATGTATAAAGAAAAAGTAGTTCATTTCCAAACCGATGGTAAAGAAGTTGAAGTTGAATTTGAACTAAATTCGAGTCCGTGTAATAAGAACGCCATCTGACGGGGAGACGTAAATACGGTGCATTTTGCTCCTGTGATGAATATGTGGGTGTGTGCTGCGAGAAAGAACTAATGAAAGAAGAAAGATAGAAAAGCGTCTATCTGCTTTAAATCCGCTGGTCCCTAGAACTTCCTTTTTGACTAGGCACTCTAACATTAGTCCTTTTAAGCATAGACATAACCTCGCCAGTACTCATGATGTTTCACTATAGTGGGTACCAGCGAGAGTTGTTACAATAAGCTCTTATAGAGAAATGACTTTTTCCTTTAGTCCGTACAACTACTCTTTTCTCGAGAGTAGTTATCGCCATTTAATCCAAATTTATGTCGGTGATAGTGCCTATATGTAAAACAATGGGGGAGAACTAACATGTAACTAACTCTATATCATATGTATTATATGTAGGTACATATACTTATATTATCGCATATTTCTGTGCGGGGAACTCCACATTCAACGTTAGTAATTTTACATAAATAAAATAGTATTATGATTGTATGTATTTCTATGATGCTTTAGGACATTACTAATACGGAAACAAAGAAAAGTCAATAGTGAAATTTATAGCAGTAAGAAACGTCGAAACTGTGTTCGGTGCAGTTATAGAAACTTGAAAAGCACCTAGCTCCAGCCGAGCTATGAAGCTATGTAGTGCGAAAAGAGCCAGCCTCTTAGAAGTCTACGCCAAGATAAAGCAAACACATACATATGTATATTGTCATCCATAAATTACATCATATACGATTACAATAATAACTATAGTTTATTTTTGTGTTATGAAAATACTGCTGGTGTCCATAATGAAGTCGATACTGAATTGAATGAAATATGAGGACTGGTTCAGATATAAGTTGTTCCCAAACTTGCTGATTAATATAATAATAGTTTAGTTAGTGTATCGAGAATGCATTGTACTACAGTAGATGTGATTATTAGGTTTAGTAAAAAAGTGGATGACGTGTTATCATTAAGCAGTGTAAATCGGACTGACGCCCTTAGTTCTGCGAATTTTAATGTCGCGCCTTGCACGTAAGTGGAGAGAAAGACCGGTTTACACTACTTAATGATAACACGTCATCCACTCTTTTATCAAACCTTAGTGATTACATACCAACAATAAATTGGGGAAAGCAGAAATCGTAACTTGGTATGTTAAAGCAAGATCTAGCACACTTGATATCCAATATGTTAATATCGTTACCTGTAAATTTTAAGCGGGTCTGGAATAACTTATTGTGTAACAAATCCCAATAGAACTCGCTATAGTAGCTAGAGGCAGTCAGACTATTTCCGCGAATGTCTCGCATTTCCGCAGAGAGTTTATGATAACCGAAGGTATAGACCCGGGTAACGGATTCAGTTCGTCAAGCCCATGGCCTGCTAATGGTACTTTGCTCCCCTTGTTTATTATAACAGGCTACTCCCTACGAGAAACAATAGAAAAACATTTAAATACGCGTCTGGATAGCTAAATTATCATCTGTGAAAAGCCATCAGTTACCAGTTCTGTTAAGAATCTGTTCATCTTTAGCTAACACAAACGAGAATAGAAAAGGAAAACTACAACTTTGAATGACTAATTAACAAATGTATTTATTGTTAGTATAAGTAGCAAAATGAGAAATTGTATATTCAAGGCAAGACCGAGATATTAGTATTTATCAACAGTCTTATCTAAAGTTATTTCAAATTGATCATTTGAACCTGAGACGATCATGTTCAATTCATCATTTAAATCTGAAGGCAGAACCAGGAGCTTTGTCTACGCAGTATTCCGTCTACATTTCGGCAATGGATACATTATTATGTTTCAGTTGTGTCCCCATTTCTCCGAGTATTTAGGTTATCAATTTTCTCATGCCATTCTATATCCCTTCTATCTTATTTCTCTTACTACCCCTTCTCATCACATACTGCTTGGATTATCCATCTCTATTTTGCCAGTCTTTCTTGCCTCCTTCAATCCTCTAATCATTTCGCTTTTATGTTGTTCAGTTGTTTGTTTCGCACGATTACATTAGTCAGTTTCATTCCATTGCGTATTTCTTCTGAAAATATTGTTTTTGTCGGGTGCATAAATATCTCAATAATTTATGGAAAAATTGAACAACCGATCAAACAAATTATTGAGCTTGGAGATAACGCACAAGTTAAGCACGTATCACCTGTCTAAAATAAAACACCATGGAGACTAGTGCTACACTTTGATATTTGTTGTAACTAGCAAAGACATTAAAGAAGTTGGCAATATGAAGTCCTCAAAATTTACACGAACTGCGGCCTATATGTCTAGCGATACACGCCAAAATTCTGAAAAAACACTGAACTACTGATCATCGGGAGTGGCTACTGGTACATAAACTCCTTGGATTAACTGAAAACGATTATCGAATAATAATTAACGAAGATCTGAACAAGGACACCCAATCTCCTCGATTTTCAATTGCGTGAAGAACGAGGCATAATACGAACTTCATGGCATATGAATTAAATATCATTGCCTACGTAAATAACTGGCAGAAAAAGAAAAGGTGGCTAATAGAGAAAATAAAGAAGCTGGACAAATAAACACGAACGTACGGGCTAGAGATAAAAGAAAAGGAAAGGTAGACAACTAGACGAACAGTGAATACCCAAACAATACACAAGGGAAAAGAATTTGGAAGAAAGTTGGCTTAAAACCGAAACGATAAAAGAAACTACAAAAAATTATTCAAAAGACACTAATAAGACCAAACCTTATCGGCGATATGGAAACAAAACCAGTAATCCTGAAAGAGAAAAAGAGACTTAAAAACTTGGGAGAGAAAGATGATGAGAATAATCTTTGGACCAAATGCAACAACTGAAGGCGATAAAAGAGGGAAAGCAGATATGGACGTAAAGCAATTAATGGAAGACGGAGCATAGGGCACATAAAAGCAAAATACGTAGAATCGATAGGTTATATCCCGAGAAGAGAATGTCCATTCATAAGACAGAAAAGGACTAGGTTAACCATAATCTGGGTGATTGAACGGCGTGATGAATAAAACGAAGAAAAATGTATTTCTTCTTGGGAATGTTAGTCGCAGTGTCCTTTGGCACCAAAGCTTATAGTTAGCGAAATAATAATGGTTGTCACAGTGTCTGAAAGGGTGAAACGCCCGGTTATGAAAGCTTCCCTTATCAAAATTCACGATGCTTTCTTCCAACAACTAAGATGTCGTAATACGTATTAAATGTATATATATATATATATATATATATATATATATATACATATTTCGTGACCTTTTGATACTTATCTTATAGTCAGAGTAATGTAGTTTATAAAATAAACTGTAAAGACTGTGATGGTTGTTACATCGGTCAGACGAAACAATATTTAAAGAAAAGGTTGTATAGCCATAAGTATTCTTTAAATAATAATTTTGGTGCAATGACCGCTGTAACAAGGCATTACAAAGATCTTGGGCATTACTTTGATTTTGAAAACACAATTATATTAAAAACAGAGAATAATTATAAAAAAGACTAATATATTAAATGATAAATATACAGAAAGACACTAAAACTATTAATTTCAGGACCGATATTCAAAATTTAAGTAATGAATATAGCAATTTGTTGAAATGACATTTGCATTTCTTAAGAAGGAAACCTTTGGCTAGGTTTTTAAATTTCGGGTTTTCCTAGTCCTTGAACAGAATTGTTAAGGTTTCGACAAAGATTTTTTGATATAAGGTTTTACTTAATTTGCATGTATGTTTACACATTAATTTAGTTTTTATAATTTATATATATATATAAAAGTTGGTTACACATCCTCTATATCAAGAAATCCTAGTCATTAGTTATTTTGTTGATAGTTCCCAAATAAAAACAAATGTTTATTTATATATTTATCTAGTTATATTTTCACTGAAGAAGGTGTTCCGAAAACGTTTGTAAACGTTCTGAAAATATAACTATCGTTCAAACCAGCCTTGTCTTATTGACCTATTAGTGGTGGACATCTATCATATAAGGTAATACGTATTTGGAGTTCTAGAAGTTGTTATAGTAAGAATAATAAGTTTTAGTAAGTTAAACCAGCCTTCTTTCAGCAAGTGGCGTTTTCTCATCAATACTTTGGACAAATGTAAAACGAGACTAGGTTAAGACCTAGTAAGTTATTGTTTTCTACCTTCTTTGTACTGCTTTGTCGCTCTTCATTGTGTGCTGAAAATTATATTTGCCGCCTATAATCACCAGCCAATATCTACATATTGCTAAATTGCTTCGCTATGTACAAGCCGTTTGGTCAATTTGGAATTAAATTTAGTAGGTTTCCCGTCTGTATCTAAACGCTACTAAAGCTGAAAGTTTCTGTGTTTGTTGACAAACCATTCGACGTGAATGAACCAAACATTTTCTCTCATTTGCATACCATTTAGAATATTAATTTCGATGTATCCCCAACAAATGCGTTCCGACTTAAATAACATCAGTAAACATACAATAAATTTTGCATTTAGGGCGTCTTTTGCATAGATAATAAACGCCTAGCCTGATTAAAAATATCATCGGTTGATTCGAAGCTGGGTAAATTTAAATTTTATGGTAGTTTCGAAAGTGAAATTTAATCGTATAAGAGGAACGTCAAGCAGTGATATTATGAAATTTCCATCTTTGTGATTTGCCATTATAGGACGACAAGCAGTTACGACCTACAATTACAGTGCTGCCCTTTGCATTTAAAGATCTGTTTTGTTGATATCTCGCATTTCAACCACACTGCGATCGTTTATTCGTCATTGATATGGTATCGTATCCGCTTCTTTCCGAAAAAGTTTCAAGTAGTGGGTGTAGAAAGATCATTTATCATCACAGTGTCATCAAACGGACAACAATTTAAATGTTAAAATAGAATAGAACTGGTTTGCTTAATCTGTCGATACGATACTCATATAATAGATAGCCGATGTCGTCTTTCAATAGGAAGACACGGTTAATATCGTGGCGTTTGTATTAGCATCTCTCTTATCAACGTATCCTGTGTAAAGCGGCGAGTTATAAAGGATCAACGACACCGGCCGGCTCTGCAGTTTGATTAGTTCTTTTGCGCAAACGACAATACAAATCGTCGTCACGATGGAAGTGCTGGTAAGCGTGCGGCCCCCGCTCTAATTACGGTGATTTACGACTTACTCTGTGCTTCCGGATAACTTTTACTACAGTGATAAGACGGTTGTGCTTTTTCAAGCGTGGATATAGAGGGCGCGAAGGTCGATCGATATTTGAGCTTTAGTTGCGTCGACGGGACAGTTTCATTAGATTTGTTGATAGGATTAGATAACTGGGAAATCTAAATTATTTTTGTATGTTTTTTTTTGCGGGAAACACTGATGACGGAAATTATAGTTGATATAAATACGTTAACTTAAAAAGATTTTCTTGATATAGAAAATAAAAGTATATTTACCCGACCATAAAATTCGTTGTTAACAATGAATTCAATTTCAATATACAGCGTGTCTTCGCAAATATGAAGAAATATTATGAATCGTTTAGTTGTAGTCGTTGATTACTTGTTATAAATGTGGGTGCCTAGTATTTCCAGTATACCGGAGAAGATTAGAAACATTCGGAATATATAATTCATAAACAACTAAGTTACGTCAAATAGCAATACTTAAAACTTACTTTGCTAGGAACAGCCACCAACACCCCATACTATGCGGAACTTTTTCCTTTTTCTTAAGAAATGGGAATTAAACATTTCGTTGTTTCCTGTGTTTTTCTTGGGTTTTAATTCAAATTAATTATTTTGATGTCTGCACAAATATCTGGTTTTGGTTTGGGAGCGGGTGGTGTAGAACTAGTTACTTCAGGAAACATTGAACCAAAGTTCCTTAGTACGTGCTATGAGTTTGCGAAGATATTGACTTATGACAAAGGTGTGATTCTATCACATACACAGTGTTCTATTAAAATTAGCACTCTATTTAAACTAGCAAAGTTGACATCAATTTTCGGTATAACCGGAAGTGATATTACTGGAAAAACATCTTAAAGAATAAAAGGGTATAGGTAACGATACCAAAATTTCAAACATAAATACATGGAACATCAAAAACTTCTAATGAACAAATTATTATTCGCGAAATAGCTATTATTTGGTTTCACATTTTCGAATCTTTAACTACCAATTGATAATAATACCACAAAGTGTATAGGATAAAATACCGTTTGCGCTAGCTAAAACCGATGTTTTACAAGAAACTGGAGCTTTCATATGTGCTGAAATTTCAAAAATAATCCATAGTCTTTCACACATTTCAATTAATTATTATCGTATGTTGAATATTCTCGCTGATTTATTAATCTAATGCGTTGTGTATCATTCTTTTCCGTGTTAAATGTGCCTCATATACAAAGATTTCTTCGAGAAAATTTACTATTATTAACAACACTAACTCAATCCTTTTACCATATCAATCAGGATTGATGGAGAATGTCGATCAAATGTATCCGAATGCCGTTTGCATTTTCTCCGGATAATAAGATCCAGCACTGTGTAAATGCCCCACTTGGTCTTCAATTTTATAAGAATGGTGCCTTTTCAAGTACTTACTGAGCCTCTTTTTATAAACTACTTGTTAAATTGTGTTGGCAATGACTTAGTATTTCATTTATTATATTGTATTAGTTTTTGTTTCAAGTACAGGCTTTGATACAAGAACTTCTAGGATTAATTTGCGATATTAGTAAACCTAATTTTTAAGAAATCATTACTTCAAAAATTAACAAAACTTAATAAAATCGTTCTTACGCTTACCATACCGATATGGATATCTCGATATATGTATTTCGATAGGTTTTCCTCCTCAGATAGACAAGACAAGAACACAAACGAAAGAGCTCTTCGCCCGCAAATCTATGGTTATAATTGGCACTCTTATAGGAGCAGCTAATTGTATATTGCGAAAGCCCTTTAAAGCTGGTTTAGTAAAACTTACACAGGATATTTTTTCTTTCTTTTGTGTTTTTTTCTCTTAACTAAAGATAACGTATTACTCGATGTAGTGCATATTTGAGGTTAGCCAGATCGACGTGGTAAAGGCTAGAACAATTTTTACAGCAATATTATTTTCATAAGAAAGCTTGTACCCCAATCTACTTTTCAACATAATTTCCACCACTATTAAGGCAATTATCATATCATATAATCAGCTTCTGAATTCCGTCCTCCATACAATTAGGCGGCAGATTTCTACGAGGATCGACTTCAGAAGCTGATTATACGATAAGTGCCTTAATATTGGTGAAAATTATGTTGAGCGGTCGATTAAGGTACAGGCTTTCTCATAAAATAAAAATTATTCAACAAATTTCACTTGCGTGCTTATTATATGAAAACGGTGTTTACTTAAAAACTAGCCTACTATATTAAATATTCCAGCGGACAGGTTTTCTGGAATTGCAAAATCAATTTGGAATTTATAACATTTCGAAATCATTTATTTCTTTAGAAAATTCCTAATTCAAGCAGGGCCACTGAAACCAAGGAAAATATTCAAAAGATACAAAACTTGGAAGAAAGGGTCCAGAAAATCATTCAAACTTGATATGGAACGTTACCATCTTATCTTTCATTCTATAGTTTGGACGAAATACATGTTTAATAGCGCTAAGATTAGTATGTGAAGAAGTTATTTTTGTAGTTAGGGCCTTACAGGCATTAACACATGTAATATTTCAATTTTTTGAAATATGAGATCATACAAAATAATGACCCGTTAAATGATCTCCTAAGAGAAGACATTTTAAACATTGATTATGTGATTCCATTTCGGCTTAAAATTGTAATGAAAGAAAAAATACGCGATATTATATTACAGAGATGTTTACAAATTTTCCTCAACGAAACGCTTCCACACTCAAACGATATTGATTAAATTTTTGGTGACTTACAAAAGTCATCTTTCAACTAAAATATTAACTCGTAAATTTAGATACAACACGGATCCATCTATCTAAAGTATATGTTTAAGTTCCGTTATCTATCATATAGTTTACGAGGTGTTAATAGATGATGATTCTAATGCAAATTTGGTTCCGCAAATCGAAAACAAATAACCTTCCAAATTTTACCGTTAAAAGTGATATTTTTTGTATAAATATTTAATAACGTAATATAAGTCCGATAGATAGATTAGAGTTTATAAATATTAATTGCGAAATTTGCATACGGTGCAAAACCTGCGTTCGTGAAACGCATAGTGTCATCAAGGTTTCGTCCTTGCACCGTCCCGGCTGTTAAGAAAATACAAATTCTAATAATATTTATGTCCGTAAAGATTGCGTTTAATTTATTTAAAATAATAAAGTCAGATTATACCTAAGGGTTGCTAAATTTATTACTCCAAAAGTTGTTAAGGTGAAATATAGAGAATCGATGAAATCAAAATTTTCAACTATATTACAGAAAATTAAGGTAGATATGAGAATATTCCTACAAATCTCAAAAACCAAAATTCTAGGAAAACAATAACGTACATATATATCTCTTCCTCGCCTGAATGGGAAGTGACAAATAGGGGTAGTAATTCAAATTAGCGGAAATATTGTTCAACGAACGGTACCCAAAGATCATTTTCATCTATTACAGGATCATTTCCAATAATTGAAAAATTTTCAACATTGAAAGATTCATCATGCGCTTTGAAAGGTCTTCCTTTTGGTGACAGACATTCTTTCGTCTTCGGTAAAACGAAAAATACACTTCATTAATGTACCTTTTCTCGATAACAGGAGTGCGCCCCATCTATCTGTAAAACTCTCTCATAATATTCTTCATTATCCCTTACATTTCAACATATAATAGCCAGAGGAAATTATTGGTCGGACAGATTCAAGAGATAGATGGTTCAAGGTCAATAAAAATGTTTGTATATATTGCTCTACTTTATAAGAAGCTTTCCAAATTGCTTCTAGTTGGATTAGATTATTTTCCAATGGAGTTTCCTAATTTTGGTCCGAATTTTCATTCTGCAAATTTTCCGTTGCATTGCAGCAATACGTAATTTCAGTTCTTTTACTTTTTCTGCTTTCTGTAAGCTTTCCGTTCGTTCTATTTGAAGTTATATTCTAACACACGATTAATTGCGCCCGCTTATTCACTGAGCTCGAGCAAACTTAGAAGCATTTTATTTAGGCAAGCAATGAGTGTTCTTTATTGTATTGGTGCTTATAAAATTTCAATGTTCAACGTGAATGCTGCAGAAACGAAAATTTGTGATATGGCAAAGAAAATGTGCAGCCATATATTCGTGTCGTTGATGAAGTTAGACGCCATCATAAGTTGCGGGAACACAATGTGGCGTGCCAGCGGTGAGTTGAGTATCCTTGCTCTAACTACTTACCATCAGAAAGTTCCATTCATTGTTCCCTTGTCTGCCTTTTAATGTACTCTTCTACCTGTTGTATTCTGCCGCTTTACTTTAGTTCCGGTATCTCTAGTAGAAACTTAAGGTTTCACTTGTGGTTTGTGATTATTTGCTTCTATCATTTATACTTGTATTTATAATAGTATATGTCCCTCGTATTATTTTTCCTTTCATCAATTCTTAATTCCAATTTGTCTTCCTCAGTTGCAGTGGTAATTTTCGTTCCACGCATTTACAAATTGACAATGTCTCGTTTCCTTGTTTCGCATTACAGACTGAGATTAGTACTTCAGTCCATAAATTTTTAACATCATATTAACAACTATTTATTATGTAAATTTGATGTATAATTTTATATGTAATAAAATAACTCCTTAAATAGCTCTAGTATTTGGTGAATGTTGTAGGTTTGACTGGCAACCGATTTGGTGCTTACTGCTTTATATATGTATATGTTCTGTTTGTTCTATCTTTTGTAATTCCTTCTTTGCATAATGAACTTTATTTGTTTTGCGTTTCCCTCTTCCTTGCAGTCCGCAAATACTTTATCGCATTTATTTCTTCAAATTCCTAGTGTGAATATTCGATTAATTGTTCCTTATCTTTAGTTTTTAGCTTTACATTCCTGTATATTTTTTAACGGTTGTCTGAAGCTGCATATAGTGTAATTTACGAAAACATTTTCTTTCTTCGTTATTTTCTAGACATTGTTCATTGTTAGCCGGAAGTTATCGACTATTATTTATTTTCTATTTCTCCTAAACACCTTTCGTTTCTTCTTTTGAAGTGGAACACTACTACCTTGGGTGGTGTTCATGTATATTGCATTTATGTTTTAACGGTACTCCATTTTGTTTCGTTCTTTTAATTATAGTTTGTGTACTAAATCTCCCCAAATTCAATATTGAACTATTTGCTGTTCCACGTTTTTATTGAAATATTTATATTAACAGTTACGGTACTTTTTAAGAAAGTTACTGCTCGTTCGCATTTCATCTAAGGTTGTCGTGATGATATGTTTAAAGTGTATTGCGTTCTATTATAAGAAAATCGATTTCTTTTAAATTTTTAATGACTTATGCATCCGCTTAGGGTGTCCAAGCCACTGTCAAAAAGTTCTTTCGGTACTGAATTAGAACATTCCTGAAGCAACAGGCATACAGCGAAACATCATTGTCGCAAAACTCGAACGAAGTTTCTACCGCTTCCAATGCTGTATTAGACCTCTTTAACATTTCCGTCCAAGATTCTACAACTGAATAGTCAGATATACCTAAGAGTAATCTTCAGTTATGTATAAACTTATCTTATATGATATGTATAAACCAAAAGCAGGCGCAAGTTCAATATTCGAATATAAAATCCTTTCATCCGAGCCATTATTCAAGTTGGCTTCAAAATCCAGTTCGATGCTAATCTGAAAGGAAATAGATTCAATAACCAAGAGAAAGTCTCCGATTCCAAGACATAAAAAAATTAGTTTCTAAATATGACATCCTATTCTAAGAACTTCCTATTTTTCAAGGTTATTTGGTAACAATTGGCCGGGAAGGGCTACGATCTAAACATGCCAGCCACGTTGTTAACGATACATATACTATTGTATTGAATTACTTAATTAGTTTTATCGATGTAATATAGTGCCAATTTGAAACTTGTATCTATTACAGATTGGGTCTCAGGATTCTTTAGTCACCATCAGTAGCATGCATTCTTTGCACCTGAACACTTCTTTATTTTATCGCATAATTTTGAAATTTTCTGCTTTATATTTAACGATCCCTCTTTAAGCCTTTTAAACCCTAGGTTAACCGTTACAATCCACACCTACAGGCATAATTTTATTACGTTGTTTCAATAACTCCAGACATTTAAAACTTTTATTGTTGTAATGGAGTAGCGTTGACACATAAGGTTGAGGTATGTTCTTAAGTGAAAATTGCTTTCTACAATCTCTTACACGCATTTTCATTTCGTCATCGCGCATTTCTCTCCCCTTCGGATATCAAAAATTACCAGGAATACTTGGAGCTGCGCGGATTACAACACCATCGTGATTCAATATCCAAACTTTTCTCTACAAAGCAAACCGATGATTAGACTTGCATTTAATTAGGCGACGATTTATCGATTTACGCAACATTTTTCGTCCTATCCTCATTCAATGGAAACATTTCGACTAAAATATGGTTATTATGTGACACTTGCTATTAGGTAACGATCGTGATAATAATTTTTGCTCACGCACACATAAAATATCTTCGTCGACCCACAAACACCGTCACCGACTTTTTTTTGTTGCTGCGACCATCCTAAAACTGTTATGCCACAATTCACTAAAACCGTATGAATAATTAATACGTTAGCGCGTTCACTACCGAAACGAGCATTTTTATATTCTTTCGATGCTGTTCTTCTAATTGCCAAAAATGCGTCGAACGGCATTGAATAGAAGACCAATCCTAAAATTGTTTAGGTTATTTACGATTATCATGTATTTTTTTCTTTAAGATTTTCCTTTTTCGAATTCCTAGAGATTATTTAACGTTTTATGTCACGAAGTAGCTGTAAAGTCATAAATCAACACATCCTGAATCGTTTACGTGAGAGACGAATTTCACTTTCTCTGATTTCGATTTTACGTTTCAGGTGTTTTTGGTAGCACTGGCCGGTTCGACGTTATCGTTGAATAGCGACTACGATGGACGCTATGTAGAGGATAATGCTGGACAATACTTCGATGATGACGGCGGTCGTTATATTCGCGATAACAGCGGTGCATATGTGCATGACGGTAGTGGTAAGTATATCAATATACTGTATCCTGGCGAATTAGTTCATTCAACAGTAATTTTAATTTAAGACTGGCACAAATATCACATCGGTAAACTCCTCACCACACAATTGTTTATAATAAAATCGGTGACACGTGTTTCGCTAGCCCGAGGCAATCATCTGCAACAACCGTATAAACAATTGTGTGATGAGGAGTTTACCGATGTGATATTTGTGTCAATTTCTCGGTAAGTAAGACCCATCTAGTTTTCTTCACGCTAATAATATACAAACAAAACTCTGCGTGAAGAACTTACCCGAATCCCTACCATTCGAAAACGTGCAAGCTCTATATACCTTTAGATCTTGTAACGGCACAATGTATTTCCCCACCTTTATTCCATCCAACGAATAAGATATATTGGTAAAATGGGTTGTCAACGGTGAACGGTCTAGTACACTCTGCTAATTGAAAAGTTCAACATTGTTGGGTCTTGGATAGAAAACACAATTCCGCCGAATCGCTGAATCCAACGCTGTCGGCCGTTTTGCGAAGTTGACTAGTTTTCGAGATATTTAGGAGTAAAGATCGTTTCAGTTCGACAAATTTTCTTCGTTTCACGAAATACTTTTCACTTTTTCTAACTTACCGAGTATTCAAGGTTGCAGAAAGTATATTTGTTCCCAAAAATTGTGTATTTTCCACATAGAAATATTTTTATCTCAAACATCAGGTATTTCTAATGCTTCTTCTTGCAAATTCCAATAAGTATCTGCTAAAAGAGCATCCAACTTCCTCCCACTATACCAATGTTCGACTCTTGCCGTTACTTGGAAGAAATTTCGTCGAACTGAAACGAATCTGATGGATAAAAGATTGAAATGTACAGAAAAACGTATTTCTTGGGTCTTTTTTGTACCATCTTTACTTGTAAATATCTCGAAAACTAGAGTCAACTTTGCAAAACGGCCGACAACGTTGGATTCAGCTTACTGGAATTGTGTTTTCTTAGCTAGGACCCGTCGATGGAAAAGATAAGTAGCCGATTCACAGTGGTATTAAATTGAGCAACTATCGCCTATAAATTTACTCTATAAATGACAGATCGTAGTGATAGAGCAAGAACATATTAGCGGCTCATACTCAGCTTGACAAATTTTGCCAAACAAACTTGAATATCTTCACATATACAGTTTCACAACCTGTATCGGAAATCTGCTTTCATATGCTTCCACTTGCGATGACAATTTGGTGGTTTAA
The DNA here is from genome assembly GCA_038088585.1 of Chrysina gloriosa. NCBI lineage: Eukaryota > Metazoa > Arthropoda > Insecta > Coleoptera > Scarabaeidae > Chrysina > Chrysina gloriosa. Next base: position 15,827,275 of record CM076089.1, on the reverse strand, counting down.
ATCCAAATTAATGTGATGAGGATAATTGTTATTCATTTGACTTGATTCAAAAGCTATAGGATTGTCGAACTTGTCCCAATGTTCGAAAGTAATTTTGATTTTACCCATTAATTCCTCTAATCCCTAGCACGTTTACTATTTCAATTTGTAACAATGGTTCTAGTATATATAGATATTATGAATTCCATTCATCCAAGTAAAATTAAAACAAGGTACATCCCATACAAAATATTTTATTAATTAATTATTATATTTAAATTAATTAGATTTCTGAATTCCTTAAGAGAAGCAGTATGTTAAGAAGCTACTCGAAGTTGTAAAATACCCCATGCCACACTTAACTTAAGAAGATCCGAAACTGAACAATTTAGTTGCCATTCTCAAGCACATGAGATCTGATTAAATTGTACTTTGAAACTTATCGAATAAGAAGACGTTTAAAATACCAAGCAACGGTATTTCCATCCATATTTTAACGCACTGACAACAGACCCTCATTTTTAGGCAACTACATTCACCAATCAGGTCCAGACGGACCGGACTATGCAGGTGAAGCGGCAACGAACATCGGAGTATCTATCTTAGCACCATCGGACTCAGACGCAAGAACTTATCTGCCTCCTATAGGGTCCCCGTCTAGGGTTACGCCACCGCCTCCGCTTGAACCACCCCGGCTACCCTTATCGGGAGGATTGATCCCAAATACAGGTACAATTACATATAGTGGACCACCGTTATTACCGAATGGTCCACCTTTAATCATTGGACCACCTACGATAATTGGCGGATCGAAGACACCCAATAGACCACCTATAACTAGTAACATAATCGAGCCTAGATATCCAGGTGGACGCATATCAAATACACCAGCGTTATTTAGTACTCCCATAAGCAATACGCCAGCATTCCCGAATGGACCATTGCCTAACGGACCAATACGACTCAATCGACCATTCATTACTGGACCAACAGTACCTAGTAGACCAGCCTCACCTAATGGACCAGTATACACTAGGCCAGTCATACCTACTGGACCAGTATCTAGTGGACCAGCACTAACAAATCGACCACTATCTAGTGGACCACCTACAGTCGGGGGACCACTATTTAGCAGGCCAACACTAACTAATAGACCGCTATCTAGCAGACCACTATCTAATAGACCCCCATTCAATGGACCGATATCTACCGGACCTATATCCAATGGACCTCTACCTAGTAGGCCGCTATCTAGTAGGCCACTATCCAGTACACCAGTACTATCCAGTGGACCACCATTTAGTACACCAATATTGCCAAGCGAGCCACCATTTAGTACACCACCTAATGGGCCACTATCTGGTCCACCGCTATTCAATGGACCATTACCTAGCAGGCCAATACTACCCAGTAGGCCAGTAGTAATCGGTGGACCACAATCTAGCAGGCCAGCACTACCTTTAGGACCTGGTACGGCACTATCCGCCAGACCGGCGCTATCTAATGGGCCATTCTCTACCAGTCCGTCATTACCTAGTGGATCACCTTTTAACAGACCGGGTTCATCCAATATACCATTCTCTGGTAGACCATCTTTTCCAATGGACCATACGCCAGCAGACCTGGATTACCCAACAGAGCAATTGCAGGTAGACCAAGTCTACCTACTGGACCAGAAATACCCAGAGGACCAGGGAATACGATCGTAATTACGGGACCGCCTCCAGCTGAAATTTCTTCCTCGACTAGGAAACCTAGCATTACAGGAGGAGGACCATACATTTGGGAGTACGTATCAATTTAGTTTAAATACAGACGGTGTAACCAATCGGTAGTAAGTTTTTAATGAAGGAACCAAAAAGGGTTCGATCTATGTAAATGAGTTCATAATTTATGGAACCACACGCTCATTCACTATGATAAGTTTCGCATTTAAGACTCAATAGAAACGGTTTACGATATGATCTCAGATGTGTAGTCGCGGTACTTTACTGTTGAGTCTGCTCTATATCATCGATACCAAACAAGCAACATAAGTGAGCAGAATGTGCATAAATACTTGTAAACTTTATATAATACATTTAGTTTAATGTTCTGCAAATCAAGATGTTAAGTATAGAAAGAATGTTTATCGCCATGAAACTTATTGCCCTAGATACAAAAAGAAAAACCTCATGCGCAGTTGAGTTATTAATGTCAGGTAAATGTTTGAAATCCGAATTATTGCCCCAATTATTTGGTAAGTTGACTTAGCTCGGGTGTTGATATTTCCACAAGTTTCAACCTCGAATATAGTGTCCTTTCTTATTCATGCATACATATAATGAAAAATACCTATCACTAACGAACTGGAACTTGAAATATACAATAAGAACAATATTGACATAAAACATTTTTATTTCACATTTTTTCTTGATATTTATTAATAATTAATCATGTATCTTCTTTTACAGCTACGAAAGTACTGGACGTCACACGGTTGAAGTGAGTGATCCCTATCATAAATATAGAGTTCATTTCACTCCACACTAGTATTATGGCGTCTACGTCCTATTACACTCTACAGTTGTAGTACTAATCTTTTTGTAATATACTTTCTTCATATTTGTATAATAAAAGTACTATTTATAGGAAAACATGTATTAGATTAGATTGTGATGTTTGGAATCAAAAATATGTTAAAGTGTTTATTGGATCAGGAAACAAATTGCCTGCAGTGCAAGGAAGCGTTATAAATATTTAGGGGAATTAAATTGATTCAAATTATGAATTCGTAAGAATTCTATTTATTAAAAATTAGCGTCTTTGACACGATAATTTTTGCGCAGGTCTCAATTTCTTTTGGGTGTCTTTACTCACGTGCTGTTGTTGGAGACTGTGTAAAACTTATTTCGTTTGCGTACATACATACATATATACTTTCGCCTTCACCATTATACTAACTCTTCTTTCTTCCTATTCAGAAAAATACCCTCCACCACATTGTTCCTTGATATTAAATAACCAAAAATATAGGTGACAATGTGTAGTACCTCAATAAAAATAAAACACTAAATCGTTCTTACTTTTGACATATCAATTTGTATACCTCTAAACACTAGGTTTCTAAATTGTCATCTTCGGTAGAGGAAGCATGAATATGAATTTAGATGTATTCAGATTGGTACGTTAAGGGGGATGGCAGAGTTTCTTATTATGTTTAATCAACGAAGAAACAAGTTAAACTGATAGAAATTACACAATGGAGAGATAATAGAAACATTGTCAGTTTAAATCTTTGTTGTAATGTTTTTCACATATTTTATGCTGCTAAGTCAAATTTAGGAGGAGCATTTATTGTATAATGTAATCATATTTTTCTGATTTGTCTATAATTATATTTCAAAGCTTCCCCTATTCCCTATTCCATGTCGTGGACGATTGAAACTTATACATGTACATACATCATGATCAATTGACGCCATTAACTGAAAAGTTACAATCTGATTTCTATTTGAAGAAAGAACAAATATGTTCTGTGCATACATACATACATACATACATATAAAACGAAATGTTTATTTACATTCACAAGCACCTCTTCCCTGGAAAGAAACCCAGTTTCAATGAAACCGATTTAAGAAAATAAAGAACCAGGAGATGATCGAAATATGTTTCAAATGCCACTGCGTTTTAGTATCGATTGTCCCATCGAAACTGGTGAAGAAAGCAGCCAAAGATCTTTCTAATCTCTTACGATATCACTGGCTTGAACGTCAACGGTTCTTGAAAATATCTGAAGCTAACGAATAAGGAGAACAGAAACAAAAATCACTTTTTTATATCTTGAGCAGAAAAGCAAAACAATAATAACACGGAAGACTGTATTTCGTCGTAAAATTTTATTATTGGTTGCCCTTGGAAAATAACTAATTGAAAATCAACGAAAGAAATATATCGAAGCACCCAATGTGATGCAAATCTAAAGGATGAGATTTATATATTAGGTGTATCATTGCCGCTGTTCCTTGTTTCTATTTTCTCCGGTTTACTTTAACAATAAAAGTATTGATCCAGATTTAGTAGGCGAGGGCGCAGATTTGCAATTCTAGATTTAGTGCATTCGTAATTAAAATTAGAATTCTACAATATAAACACAATAATCAAAGTGTCTATAAAATAACTGTAGAATAATATCAATGTTAATTTGAATTGTACTGTTTGAATTATTAAAAGAAGAGCCGCCCATGAAATCAGTCTAAAATCTATCTACATTTAAGGATACGACGGAATACGATTTCAATTACATTCAATGCTTACAATAACTAGTTAGAATTTAAACCCAAACCTGCAAAATGCTTTGATGAAGATGTTTCGACAACTAATTGCACGTACGTTGTCTCACTTTCGATGTCATCAGCTTATAGGTTTGATAAAATTTCTTAATCGACATTCAATAAAATCACAGCTGGAACATCTAATTTGATCTAAATTGGCTTATTTGCGTCGAAACAAATTTTCAGCAAAAATACCATATATGCTATACGGAACAAGATGCTTCTAAGAGCACATGCGTTTACACATTTTCACATCGCCAGTTCATTACAGCTGGAACGATGAAGATATTTCGAGTACTAAGTCTACTGTACTGTACTGTTTTACTATAGACACTATCAACCTAGAGCCAGACTCCATTTCCTAATACACGGAATAATTCACAGATGGAAGATTTAATTTGGTTAGAAGACGGGAATTTTCGTCGCAATCCTGCCGACCAAGATGCTTCGGAATCAACTTATTCTTAACGCTGCCAGAGCTTACATGCAATATCCATTGTTTTAAAGAACCATTAAATGAATTCTCACATTTTAATTAGGTTAGAGGACGCGCATTTACGCTGCCAAGCTCACAGATCAATCCAATTTCCAGACGTCCAATAAATCGCAGCCCGAACGCTTACATCGGAAAACGCAAATGTGGGAAAATTGTTTAACCAGGGCGGATAAATAAATATGGCAAGGACGTGGTTAAAACATGTGATCGCTTAAGAAACGATACTTTTCCCTCAATGTTAAGCTAACGTTAATTTAGGAAATGGGACTATTGGAGAAACTTAATTCTTCTTTAGCTAGCATCCCATCTTCAGAATGAAAACAAAAGCAAAACCGATAGTGCTTTCGATATTTCAAACACAATCGTCGGAGGTGAGCCTATAATCTTATAACCGAATCTAGTCAGAGTCGGCAAACTGAGAAACAAAGTGGGAGAAAGATAAAGTGTTAAACCAAAAATTGGTACTTTACCTTTCAAAACGTAGGAACGAAACTTTTTAGATTTTACTGACTAGTTGGTGATATATGTATATATGTCGTATATATGATAGACGTATTACAATTATTCTTTATCGATGTTTATCAAAATAAGGACCTCCTTGCTCCTTGTGTCTGTGATATATAAGTGTATACATATACCAAACTCGCAGTTTTGTTTCTTTTTGATAATTAAGCACAGAAGCAGGCATTGGTAAATGTTAGCTGACATCATCCATATAAGCACATGAAATCAGAACATACATATGTAGATGTATTCGTAAATATTTGACCTAAAATGTGGTGCAGGTAACCGACAAGACTTTGCAATATTTCCAGCCCTGTTCTTCCTGTTTTATCTTTGGTATCAAGTTGGAATTGTCTGTCGATGGATGCCTTATTCCGTCTGTTAGAGACTAGCGCTGCTTGATTGTAATTTTCCGTTTCCCATATCTTTCAATGAATCATATAGGTAGACCACTTTAAGTTTAAAGATTGTTTATAAATGAAAGAATAAGTAACGAACTACAAGTTTGTTTATCCAGTGGCACGTAGATGGTGTCCAAATCTATAATAATCGCTAAGGAAAGGTTTCTTTTTGTTGAATATTAAATAAGATTTACTACAAAAATTTAGAGTATCCCTATTTCTGTTCTTGGAATAGAAATGGAATCAATCTTGACGTAGTGGTTATACTTACATGAATATATCGATACAAACACCGTTTTGCAGGAACCTAACAAATTCATCAACATTACTTCCAGTAATGCTAAAACCAAATAGATCTTTCGCGATTTTAATTTATTTCCTCTGTAGTTCGATTATTTACAAACCCAACCAATCATTGCTGTAAATACCAAATGCTACCTATGTATGCGTGCGAGGCAATCACTTAGTTATTGTTCCAAAAGAGAAGTTGACTACTTACATAACGTCTATTTAGCATAATCTATAGACGATCGTGACCCCCGTTAAAAAACTTAAATGACAGGAGCCTTTGGGCTAAATTGCTTATTAAGTGATAATACGGTTAGCGTTCGTCTACCGGGCAAATATCATCTCCAATTAATATACGCGGTGTGACATTTAATTTTTTTATTTACTACCAATATATCAAGGTTTACTGGTTTATTGTATAACAATATTGTGGGGATTATAATAGATTATGAGAACTATATTATTATTTTATTGACTTTATAATGTCGCCCGCTGGTATAATTAATTCATTCACTACTTTATGAGATCTAGTGAATGTTAGGGGTCATATTCATTTCTAATTTACGATCAAAAATGTAAAATAACATGCAGATCACCACATGGCCGTCTAATGCAATGAATCTACAAAGGCAAAATATGATCTTTATTGAAGCGTATACAGAGATTGTCTCAAAATTAATGAGCAACTTCTTAGCATTAATAGAAGTTAGAAAGCTGACGAATTTCTTCTCCTGTAACGTGTTGGACATAAAGTCGAGTTCCTTTTTCCATTCTTTACCGCTTAGATTTCTGACCAGTTGGAGTACAATAAAAAGTTACTTTTGTGCAAATCATGTATGTATGGGCTTCCTAAGTACCTTCTCTACTATTTCTTTCTCAAGAAGTATGACATTAACTAAATTAAAAGCATAAATTAAAAATCTTATAGAGTGAATGAAGACTTGTTTGAACCAGTGCATATCTGCCTTAAAAAGCAGTGGACAACAGGCGTGAAATCTTATAAACTTTGAACAACTATGGCTATGCGCCTCGTACAAACGGCCATAGCTAAAATTCATGTCTACCACCAAATACATTCATCGATGTCTAGCAGGGACGACAATATACTCGTAATTTCCAATGAACTTATGTGTTAGTTCAACCTAGGGAATAATGACGCCAACCATAATAAAAGTACAAATTTCCATTTCCCTTCATTTAACAATAAGCAGAAGAAGAAAATTAGAGAAAAATATTTATAAACATACGACGTGATGTCTATTCAATCAATATATGTCAGGTGATGCTAATGGTAACTACCTCTTGTAATAATAATAATCTTATGACAGCCAAAAATGGGACCCAGGAGGGGTTAAACCACATAATCGACTTGTCCCATTATGTCCAATTAAACAGTTGCCAGAAACGATAAGTAAAAAGGCGAACAATTAACCGAATTGCTAATAGAAATCGTAAAGTATTTATGATTCACACGAAGAGAAAGAAAAGGTCGCGGTAGACCACTAACCTGTTTAAAATGGTTTTTCCCACTTAATACTGGAAATCACCGAAATATTTGCGATGTACCAAAAGAATTAAATATTTAAAGCACTTAAATATAAAGTGATTTATTAATTGTTCAGAAATATCTAAATTTATAATTATTAATTGATAGTTCTAAATCGTTCTTAGATCTTTTAAGTAAACGTAATCAATCCCCAGTTTTTAGGGAAATAAATTACCGCTAACCATTACGACACACATTGAGTATGTGTTAAGGATGATGACTTGGTGGTCGAAATACCTATTTTGAGTTTTCCAAAACTGTTATGGTAACCTTAATGACTGATTTGTAAAGTTCTAAATCACAGACATTTTAACTATATTATCAACGCCAAAACTCAAGGATGAACGAGTTTTATCAAATATTTTTTAAATTGCCGTGATGAACTGAGTATTCGTAACCTCTATGTATATTTTTATGTTCCACCTTTATCTTCAACCATAACAATCGGAATTTTGATGTGTTTCTATAGTTTCCTTGGCAGTTTTGGACATAAAAATAAAAATATTTGACTTGCCTTAAATTGATAATCAGTTTATTTGCATACGAATGCATCAATTATTCGATCAAAATGCGTATAATGTCAAAGCTACAAAGCTAATGTACAAAGAAAATAAAACTTAGAACACAGTGGTGGAAGCGAGAATTACTAATAAAAATAAGAGCGTTTGTTTAACATTCGGGCGAGTTTGTTTTTCTAAATAATTTCCTATGGAATATAGAAGAAATAAAGAGCTTTGTGAATTAGAAACAGAGGTCTTCATCTAACTAACCTGTATTTTCCAATACATTATTTTAAATAAGTTTTAAACGCGTTTCTTGTGGATTGATTACAAGAAAAGGCCTTCCGAACTATAATCCATTGGATTCTTCAAAGATATTTACTGAAGATATGCCATCAGCTATTGATCATTTTTGTTACCCCAAAATTTCCACTAATGATAGTATTGACACACAACGGTAGGAATGGCAACGTTCTACGTTGTAATACCAAAATGCATAAACATGGTCGAGAATAGTTTATTCATTTTATTTGGTAATGCAATGAAGTATAGCAAGTGTTTCCCTCAATATCAATGAAATTAAAGTTTAAGGATTTCCAAACTTTGGTAAATATTTATTTACGTAATCCTATTGCCCTTTAAGTGACAACCGGAAGCATTCATGAAAAATACATAACTATCTACTAATTCCAATGCTTATCCGGTGTCGCCACATTTAATGTGCGAGGGCGGTTTCATGGAAGAGGGACCTTTCAATTAACGAGTTATTTTACTCTAGAAAATATATTTTATTATTCAACATAACCCCGCTTAACTCTACATTCTATCCCCAGCGAGTTGCCAATTTTTGGAAACTCTTCAAAATATACATTTGTCTCGGATATTACTTTTCCATTTGTCTGAAAGCTCTTTCCACCCACCCATTTTTTTATTTTAGTAACAAAAAGAAAGCAAATTGCAATTTTGTTGTAGCAACACTGGACGAATGAGACAGCGGCGCATTATCGTGATGGAAGAACCCTTTTTCTCTAACACATGCGGTCCTTACTTCTTAAGTTCGGCATCAAAAATTAGATGGTAGGTTTCATCCCGGATATCAACCTCATAGAGTAAACTAGCGGAGCGAGGAGCGAGGGGGAGACACAAGAAACCATTAAGCTTTAGTGCACTGAGCTAGGGACCACACACTTGAAGAAAAAGAAGGCAGTTTGGTGAGCGACGTTAAAGCTGCAGTTGAAAACTAATAATATCCGAACTGATGAGAGTGTGTATCCAAAATAAAAAATTCTCAACAACCAATTCTCTTGGTTCCCTCAGTAACTTCAATAATATTGTAGAATATTATTATTAGATATAAACCACTGCAACAATATAACGGCGAGTGGCAGATTTACACCTAGGACGTAATACCGAAACAACGTTAAGCGGGGTTAAGCGAGGACTCACTGAACTTCTTTTCAATCACAGTTACTTTCAAAGTAAAGGCGTTCTTTTACAATTTAATGTGATATAAGCAAACTGTGGGACAAATTTGTTTTGTGGCTTTCGGCATGTGTTCTATGTATTGCCAGAGAGATAATGGACAAGTGAAGGAAGTAATTCAAATGCCAATTTATACAGTATAAAAGAAGGAGCATGTATGCGAAAGTTAGGAGTTCTAGTTTCTAAATCCTAACGACATTTCCTAACCCAACTTCCAAAAATTAAACTTTCACACAACTGCAGCTACATTTTTTACAGATGGAAACCATCCTATATAGTAGACGTGATTTCATTTGACCCAAATCTACCTTCTCGAATTCAAAGCACCGATTTCGTCATCTTCAAAGATAAATATATTTGATCCCATTGATGACAGTAATATTAGTGAAGACGTTATTTCAAAATGAAAAAGATCTAGCAGAACAAATTTCACAGAACCACGCGCATGCAACAGTTCAACGGTGTGCGTGACGAAATCAGATTAGCATACATCAAGGTACTACGCCAGATCGATTGCTTAACCGGAGAGGAAAAAAACAGCTTCTCCGGAACTGTAGACGGTAAACAATTAATTACATATGTATGTATTTAGTAGGATTCCATACATATGTATATGTGTGCATGCGAGCTTCAGGTAAGACGGTCGTTCGATGAAATGATTGCTACCGACATATGCAACAATTGTGGTTATCCCTCTTTTGCGCAATTTACTTTTCTTAGAAATTGGATATAAGAATTAATGAGTAAAAAGTAAAAGTATTCGATATGCACCACATACGAATTCTTGGAATATAATCTCAGAGATGAGATGAATCAGTTCGTAAGTTACCGAAACATTTGGAATTTTATTCTTGTCCATTAGTGAATTATAACTGTTCTTTATGAGCTGCCAAAGTCAAAAAGTTACCGTTACCATGTTAGGAATAGGAATGTAAAGTTGCGTTCAAGTGCCAGTAAAAAATCAATTATATTAGCGGCTTCTACAATTCGTTTAAGGTCAAATTTAAACGTCTCTGAAAATCAGATAAACCAAAACATTCAACACTTTATAATTACAAAGAAAAAATACTAAAATGTACATGCCTCGTGCCAAATTTACGCGGCATGTTTATCTTACACGAATATGGTAATCGAAAGTAAAGAGTACAAGTTTAATATTTGTATGTATGTCATTTATTTTGTTTCTGTAGTTTTTTAATCTTACGCAATCTCAGAATTCCTGGCTCACAAATTGATACAATGCCTTAGTAAATTTATATCAATATGCGCACAAGTACTATATTGCCACCTTCACGACTCTAATACCACTGTAGCGATGCAGAAAGCCGGATAGACAGTATCCTAAATACGAATTTTAGGGTAAAAATGAAAAATAACTATTTCATATTAGTTATAGTATCCTATCTTCAACATTACAACAATCCTTTATTCCATCGCAAGTATATCACATCCAACTTCATCATCCCGCCTTGATATCCCAAATCTACTGGCACACAAAAGTTTACCATAATACCTTGCTGAAACTTAAGACAAGAAGAGTGTTTCACTACCTATCATAGAAGTTCATTTCTTCAATCCACTGTAAGATACTTTACATATACTATTAGAGTATTTTGTCTGAATCCGTGAATTTATTTCAATCTCTCAAAATCAATCATAGGTTTAATACTCGACCTACGATGTACCTACTTTTCCTAAGTGTAGAATTGAACATTCAGACGTGAACTGGGATTGCACCTAAAAGAGATTAGCACAGATACGCGTTATATACTAGCAACTACCTAGTTTTATTATACTGAATGGGAGGGTTGTTAAATGCACTTTTTGAGGTAAAGCTTAACTATTAAAGCGTACGAGTAGCAATTGCTTATTATATTAAATTATTCTGAGATTTCACAATTTTATGGAAGTGAAAACAATCACATAATGATATTAATGTCTTCTTGCCTACATTGATGGCTTATTATTATTATACGAGTTCGCCCAAGTGAGGTTGTTGTTTATTCTGGTTCATTAAGCATAAGATGTATGCAAAATAATAAACAACTAAACATATGAAATTACTTCTGGGAGCAATATCCACATTCATTTTCGTAAGTACCTTAAATTTCACTAATGTAATTATACATATTAAAATAACGCGTAGTGTGCACTTATAACCATATACAATTTGTTAATAAACAATAAACAATTTCATCGGTAGGATAGCAGTAATTTCTTTATTTTCAGAATTGAAACCTACAGAATTAAATAAACCTGACTATATTTATTTATGCGTACAGATTATTCCAAAAAAGTCATCTCATCAACCTTGATATTACAAATTTACGTACGATGAAACATTTACTGGAAAAGTTGTCACGAAATGTTGTAATATAGTAAAAATGGAGACTACAGCTTTGGCATATTACCTGACCACCTATTCGACTGATATTAATATCGAAATAATACGATGATTATGTCCATGAAATTAAAGTGATCCTGATAAGGCACTTTAAGAACAAGTATTTTAGATACTTAGGTAATCAAATTTCGCAAACCGAAGCAATAATGGCAAATTTACGGTCAATAAATGGACACAAATTACAATCAAAATAAGAACATCAAGCAATAAAAGCATTCCGTTTACCGCGTTTTCTCATCCTTGTTATCATGATTGCGACAAATTAAATTAAATTAATGTAGTTAAATAAACACAGCATTCCGACGAACAACATCCGCATGCAACATATCCAATTGGTCCCTGTTATTATCTTATAATTGTGCTGGTTTTGAAGAAATTTGTCATATACCATATAAATATGACAAGCCTATCTTTTACGAATGAAGAATACCGATTAACAAGTTTTACTATCAGGTTGCAATCTATGTCTAGTTCCGGAAGAAAACTAGGAAAAAACATGTCTGAAGAACTCAATACTATTTATAGAACAGTCATAAACACTACTATTTTATTACATGATACCCATATTTCTCGTCAACGCTCCAATAGAAACAATGGTTAAAATGCCTTTCGAGTATGTATGAATTTTTGTTAACACCACTAGATAAACGAATTCTTATAAAATACTCCAAAGGTGATGGATATTAACTCTTTTTTCTTAGTTTTTGCACATGTTTACGAGATTGAATCTATTCCTGGCGTTGCACGGAATTTTCTATTTATAATCTGAGTAAAACAATAAAAGTAATAAAAATCTAACCAAAACTATAAAAAGCCAGAAGTTCCGGTCTGGATATGAGTTTCACCAGTAATTATATAATTTATAAAAAATTAACAGCAGTGAATAATGAACACACTAACGGCATAGGCTACAATCTTGAATAATAAAGGAAAAATAGCTCCAGTCTTCTTAAATAAATAAAATAAAATTTGACCACATCTAGCTCTATTCTTTCTAAGTGGATATCTAAAGTTTTACGAACCGAGTTAGGGTGTTGCCTGACAAATTTCTTATGATCATTGACACAAATGCATGATACTCTACTGTCCAGAGTACCTATTTGTTTCTATGAGGAATTACTCTATTATTTTCTTAAAAAATTGTTTATTAAGGCAATCTTCCACATACCCTTCACATGTATTGTGTACCCAAATAAATTTAAAAAATTAATCAACTAAAACAAAAAAAAACTAAATCAAATTAATCGACCAAAGTTAAATATTAACGATTACATCTGTTATATATGGAAGCATATCTGCCAATCCATACCGAATGACCTACTGTCAATTCAATACGACTACACGGAACTCACACAGGAAATTACATTTCCCACACCAGGAAAAGAAAATAGGATCAAATATCCATTATTATATAAAACAGATACCACATAGCATTGCATATTTTGCCAGTATTTATCTTCATAATAGAAGGCAATTTATAATTTAGAAATTGATTCCATATTCACGCAATAAAAGAATTTAAACGCTTGATATATTTATATATTCTCACGATATTTGTGTAACATATATATACGTTAGTTGAGGTACTTCCTTTGTAACAAATATGAAGGAAACCAGAAAAATGGGAAGGATAACATTCTCATTTCCTCAAATTATATCTAAACAAGTTTTAAAAGACACGAAATGTTTATGCAACAGATATGTAGCTTGATGCTTTAACAAAAATTAATATTGGTTGGATATTACACTAGTACCTATAAAAATGAATTTATTTGTACTATTGTACTTCCATATGGAGTAAAAATTTACATTCTTTTTAGTGGACAAGCGTCTTGAAATTCATCAAATTGAGAAGGCAACACGACAAGACATTTTCAGCTTAACAGACACCTCCACCAAATTGCCATTTAGAAAGAATCAACAGCCTCTTTCGGTGATTGCAACCATTGACCACGCAATATATTCTTCATACTTGCGAACTTAAAAAAATGGTGATATAAGAGACGGAACTGTGTACAGAGGATGGACTAGTAAGTCAATGTTTACTGGTCCAAGAACTTAAATAGTGGACTTGTGATTCGGGGTTAGTTATTCGGAGAACGATGATTACGTCTGACAGATAAAGGATGCCATATTACTCAGCATTAACCATTCTCAAACAGAAATTTTAGCTTAATTTTGAGACAAAGGAAAATTTTCACTTCCGTAGTGTTTCTCCATCGATACCGCTAGGCACGCATTATTTAATAATTAGATACACCTGTAACATTCGACGACAAATTTGGCATACAATCTTGGTGGTATCATCGTTACATTACCCTCTGAAATTCAATACGATAATAATGAAAATATTGGAGGAATCTGCTAAATTTAAAAAATGCAATGCAATCAATCTTGCATTTCATGCAAAATTAGCCCTTTCTAAAGGTTTTATTATACTTCCGAAAGTATAATAATAATGAAAGGCTGCCCTTGGAAACTGTAAAGGATTAGAAGCTTGCTCTTGATATTAATGTCTTGAATAGGTTTTGCATAAGAATGAAGTAGAAGTAGTAGTTGGCAGTTATTTGCATCTAATAACTTTAATTTATTTCATATGCTATTCAACATCTATGTTACCGGAACTAAAATGTAAAAACAGATTGTTTACAGATAATACAAGAAATTACAAAAATTTCGAATATTGGCGCGTAGCAATAATAAATTCCGACAGAGACTCACCTTGTAACAGATGTTCAGAAGTTTTATAATAATATTCGATTTGCAAATTCGTTTCTAAAATTCTAATAAGCAAATAAATAATAAATATGCACGTTTCTGTTTGTGATTGCAACACCTTTACCGTATTTATTTGTATGCGTATGGATAAAGTACATACTAGTTCAAATTACATCTATATATTTATTTTCTTAATATTATCGTAACACGGTTCAAATTCCTAGTAAAAAAAAACATCCAAATTCTATGTGAAAGTGTGTGCCTTCTTTGGACGGAGTTTCATTAAAGTGTCTGGAAAAATTGTAAGAGCAGGCATTGCTGTGAAATCTACGACCTTTTACTGTGTTAAGAACGAAAGAAATAGAATGTTAAATAAATATACGATCGAGATATAGTCAATCCGGAAGTGATTTTAAATACATATTGTGCATTTCATTAAACATAAATAATAATATATAATATAATAAATAATAAACACAATTTTAATTACTTCAATCAGAAACTCTCAATTTGCTCACATAACTTTATATTGTTGATAATACGTATGCTATCCTATGCTGATTATTAAGGTTCGACTAAGTTATCATCAATTACTATAAACCGTTTGTCGCCAGTTACGTGCAAGGCGCGACATTGAAATTCAAAGGAGTGACAGCGTCAGTCCGGTTTACACAGCTCATCCAGTACTCGTTTGTCGAACCTTACTGATTACAATGTATCTCACATATGCGCACTAGAAGAATGAGCGTGGAAGGAATTTTAAAAATATTTCAGGAAGTCAATGTGACCTCCACAAGACCTTTTCGGTTCTTTAATATCATTACACTTTTGCTTTACTCTCCATATTGTGACTCCATGAGAAACATAATACACACAGGGAGGAGAAAATGGATATCAGAGGTTGCTAAATAACAATACGACGTCTACATAAGAAGCTAGGAGTTAGCCAGTTTTCCAAATGGAACTCTACTCATTCCGCCTAAATATTAACCTTCCTACTCACGCATACGGTCTGTGAGACCGATTTATATAGTATAGTATACGTCTTTCATTTTGACGTGAGTATAGGAAGGTTAAAATGTATCCTCTTGCTATAATAGACAAAAATAAATCAAAATATAGAATAAAAGTAACGTACGAATTCAAAATCCCACACAAAAATAAAATCCAGATCTTCCACATTCAGCTCGAAACCTATCTTCCACTACAAATAAACAATCGGGCATGTAATTTTAATGCAGTTACGTGATTTGGAGAACACAAGACCATTGAGGAAAATGAAAGAAAACGTAGCCCCGGTAAAGAAATTGTCTCCACTTCTGAGATTTGAATCATTTGATAGCATTAAGCACAATCGTCTAATGTACCTAGAAAATATTCCATGACAAGACCAAGAAAGAGGATTCCGTATTTCGTTCTTAAAGATATAATTGTTGAAGGTAGATGAAAAGGATGTACTTTGATGCTCTCTATCAGAAAAACAAAAGGTTTGGCAACTCTTAACGTTAAATTTGATGTGAGTTATTAATTTTTTCAACAGGAAGCCTTCATTAGAGATAAACAAATCCAAATTTCAGTTTTTGTGAATCTAACCACAAAACATACAAGTACATTATCATCGAGTCAGTTCAAGTAAGAACCGCTTTTCTCCAGAAGTTTATAGACTCGTTCCTGTTGCTAAATTTCTAACAAGTATTAGTTCGTGTAACGCTTGATTACTGTATTTATATCTGTATATCTAATAACAATGTCTTTATTGCATACTAACTATTACAGAATATACATATGTACATATAAAGAAAAAGAAAGGTCGCAACCTCAAGGCCAAGTTCAACTAATGCTGCTTTTTTCGTATATTCTATTCATATTGTACGAATACTATTGTGGTATCGTATTATTATTAGAATTCGATATCGACTGGGTCATCATGTATATGATCTTATACGAAAATAAAATACTATTGTATACCAAACATTCAGGAAACATTTATCCTTGCCCAAGACTTTCAAGTGTTCTTCTTCTGGACAGTAGCCTGTGCTATGGTAGATAAGGTGCTATTCGGTTCCTACAATTCTGGTCTTCCTTCCGAGTTTGGGAATAATAATCGTAGTTCCTAGGAATCAAAATTGCAAATTCCAAACAAGTCCAAAGTTAGACGATTCACGCCAGAATGGTTGGTGAATCAATTCACACCAAAGAGAAACTCAGAGGCTAACTATTATGAGGAAGTAATGAAGACGATGATCCACCGACAATTAAGGTGTTATGAGAAAATCGGCTGCTGATATTGTATTCTTTAAAATGTTTAATTATACATACATACTGTATTGATAGAATTGTTGCAGCAAAAATTATTAAAAGAGGAATTAGATGTATGTATGTATGTTGGAATGTAAAATTGGGCTTATTACATATTAAAGATCCGAATTGATCTATTTATTATTCTCATCTATTGACAACGTTTAGTAACAAGATTTTTAGTCTAATCTAATCTCTAAGCATATTCCGCAGCTGGTGATAATTTTAAGTAAAGAAAATATCATTTAAAACACCATTGCAATAATGTGTCTGTTAAAATAAAAATGTCCTCAACTTTAGCGACAAGTACTATATCAGAAAAGCAATCGAATCCTAATATACTGCAAAAACTATCGACTTTTTTACGATCAAGAATGATATTTCAAATGCTTTGAATAAGCTGGATCGCGTAGGCTAGGCCAAGAGTCCACACTGCATGGCATCCTCTCCCAGTGACACACAAAAATGCAAATTACACACCCATCCTGCATAATCGAAGACGACATGGAGCAGAAGAAATAGAAGGAGTAATCATTTTTTTATTGAAATTATACTGACCGACCTTGCCGCACGGCAGATATGAAAAATGTTAGGAAATAGTTATACTTTTTTCTCTACGCTCTTCTTTTGCCGATCGTCTCTCCTTTCCCCCTGCAACGCGTCGATTTAGGCGGGTCGTACGTTCCCCCTCAGTACAGGGGCAACTACGTTATTGGCATTTCAGAAAAATGCTACCAAAAGGATTCATAAGTTCGGTATAAATATGCGATATGATTTCTCATCGGACATTGCTTCACTAGTCTTTAGTGCATAAACAATCAATATGTTCAAATTAGTAAGTAAACCATCCTTTTACTTTAGATGTGGACTTTATAAACAAAAATTCGATTGTAGATTAAGTCTAATTGTTTAAAAAATTTTACTCGATACGAATTAAATATTTTTCCTAATTGTTCAAGAAATTATTCCATTAATTTTTCTTTTTAGTTTGTAGTAGCCGCCCTTGTAGCTCTAGCCGCAGCTGATGTAGCTTTCCTACCCCAAGTCCGAAATTACCAACAACAACAACAACAACAACAACCCGGACAAGCCATCCGCATTCTTCGTCAGGAACAGGAACTCGACCCATCAGGAAGTTATCAATGGAGGTAATCTCTTCTG
This sequence comes from Chrysina gloriosa, assembly GCA_038088585.1. Lineage (NCBI taxonomy): Eukaryota > Metazoa > Arthropoda > Insecta > Coleoptera > Scarabaeidae > Chrysina > Chrysina gloriosa. Next base: position 15,809,182 of record CM076089.1, on the reverse strand, counting down.
ATCTCCAGAGTCGAGGCATCAACGTCACAGTATTTAATTTTTCTAGCTACGAAACTGAGAATGGCATCAGCGCCCAAGAACAGGGAACCCTAAAACAAGTCGCTGCCGATCAAGGTGGAATTGCCGCCCAGGGTTCCTTCCAATACACCTCACCCGAAGGCGTTCCAGTACAAATTCAATACGTAGCCGATGAGAATGGTTTCCAACCACAAGGCAACGTCATCCCGACCGCACCACCAATACCAGAAGCTATTGCCAGATCGCTCGAATATATCAGAACCCATCCGGCAGAACCACAGAAAAATTTCGGCAGATTCTAAATAAATGATCATTGTTTTGTATGTTATATTTTTTTAATGTAATCAATAAATTTACTTATTTAAAGATAATATTAATGTGTTTGAACTTCCTTGAATTGCCTAAACAATCGAGACCAAATTATTTTACAAATTGAGAAAGACAAATACGGATTTATACCTCGTGGATATCAAGCTGTGATACGTAATTGGTTAGAAAAGAAATTTAAACGATTTTTCTTAGCAAATTTGATAAAAACACCTTCAACAAACAGTAAATCGTGCGAAGTTGGTTCGAAGCGCCTAAATAAAATTAATAAGTTTGGGTTAGAAACATTAAAGAAACCGCCAAGAAAATGTAGTTGGAAGCCTACAAAATATATATTAACTTACAAACTAACTGAAACTGCATCCAGTAATAGAAACAATTTGAAATGTTAGAAATAAGACAAATTTATCGGAATACTGTAATGTACGAAAATAGAAAACACTTATGTCGCAAAATAATTCAAATTCCGGTTCATAGAGTAGGTTCTTTTGATCCAGTCAAAGCTAATCATACAAATTACGAACAAAATTTCTTCGGCCGAATATGGAGTATGTAAAAAAATAATGGGAGAGCACAAAGCTAATTTCGAATACCTATTTCGACAACTGATTCGTTGCCCTCAATTAAAACAACTCACGACAAAGACGAAAGTTACATTAACAAGTTAACTCTAACATAATACTAAGTTTGCTTTGAATTAATTAAGTTTACACAGCGACCCCTTTCAGATCAAGATTGTTCTCGAGTGGGAATGACGAACTTGAAGTTGGCAAATTGAGAAGCTAGTGACAAAAATAACTTTGTTAAATGCGTTCTAAACTGAAAATATTCCTACACTCTTGATATCACACTACTACTAAATCAAGAAGGATATTAAGCAGCAACTACATACTACCGCCTTGTAATCGACAGTTTTGAAATGGAAGGACTGAATCGGGCAGTACAAGTTACCAAAATACAACTCCAGAGTTTTATCTTCGCTTTCATTTGGACTGGGGCAATTTTGAGAAATCAATCACAATCAAAGATACCAGATATAAAGCGACAAGGACACTGTGGGTGTGCAGATGTTAATTTAGTAAAGAGATTTTTACTATAAAAAGTAACCTATTCCGCTGCGATAGTTGAATATATTATCTATTTCTACGCTGCAAGAAGACGAAGCCACACGCCCTCGACAAACGTTATGTAGCATTGGAAGGGTATGAATAAATATCTAAGATCTGGATTTCTGCAGATCACAGAATCTATTCGGAATTATGATCTGAAATCTGAGTACAAGATAAAGTAGTAAAGCTAAACTTAAAATTCGCAGATATGTACTTTTATAGCTGGATTTTTTAATAGACAGAAGAGAGTCATGTAATGAGTAAATTCTGTGCTCATCGGCAGAGATCTGTAATACTACGGGGCTGTAAGAGCAAGAACGTTTATAAATCTGTTGTTAAGAAATTCGAGTTACATAAGCAACAAAGAATATAATTCCTGTGTAAAAACAAAAAGATTGGTTTACAGGTTCTTACGGATGTGAATAGAATTTAATATATCAGTTGCATAATATTGCCGCAAAAGTGCAAGCAATAATTTTCAAACGCTATTCCTTTTTCACAGGAACTCGGTTCTTCAATCAATAGAGATTAGGCCAGAATCTTTACTTCGCCAAATTCTTAAACAGATTAGAACCGCACCCTTATCTACACAACGTCAGGCGTCAAAGATTGAAACCTTGAAGTCACAATTTATTGCATAATTCCAAAACAACCTTAACATACTACACAACCAACATCACGAAATTCAAAATAACCATTGAATTGCGCTATCCGAAATACAAAATGATTTCTCAGCCAAACAATAAATTCCAATCTAGAATTTCTGACCTATTCGACGCTCGTAAACATTGCACAACATTTCTATATCCTTTTCGACAATTTTATATTTTTTGCGTCATCGATTCCAAACTTCCACCGCTTTTTCTACATAGACGAGTTCGGATTTTAAAATCATTTTTTTCGGCATGGGAAATAAAAATGCAGACACGCAATCATTACTATATCCATTTTGTATAATTTTTCGAATACCACTGGTTATGCTAAAATATTCGAGACCACTTAAATATGTAACGCTATAAAACTTTTTAATGAGCGATTAATGTCGAGACAATAAATATAAATAAACGCGGTGAATTCGAGAAAAATGCCAAAGTTTCATCCAATTTCCTTTTTGTAAATTCAATTCGCTTGATCCTCATAGCGACATCTATAAAACTGAATCTACAGATATATGATACAAGATGTGATGGCAACGATGTTGTCCACTGTTTGCGATATATTACAGTCGCAAAAGAATTTGAGAGTCGGGTCATAGATGTCGTACAATAATAGTAATTTAAAATTAACGATATAGAATTTGTTTCTTTGTTTATTAGGGCTAAGAATGCAAATATGCAAAACTCCTTCGTTCTTATATGTACCTTCGATTTATTCGTGCACTCGATTAGAATTTGTTCGAATCTGAGGACGGAATCTACGGTTTCACTGAACTCAGAAAAGTCATGCCTGAGGTTTCTATTTGCAATCAAAAATCACCGTTCTTCGTTCGCGGTTGATACCGCCACCTTTAGGTCTTGAGTCCAACATCTAGAACTCACACCAAAGGTTCCCATATTATTTAATGAATCAAATTATATATTCGAATGAGGAAGTAAGCACACATACTATATGAGCTTTAATGTTTCTACGACAGAGGTCGACAGAGAAGCCACGAGCTGAAAATTCACACACCTTCATGAAAGTATGTGTTCCTGTTCATATTACTTCTAGTCTCACCAACTAGTCTATTACCTTGTTTGTCACAAAGCTTACAGTTAATTGTAAAATGACGATTCTTTATATTAACACTAACAAAAAATACGGAAACACTGACGATGATCTGTGGAACTGAAACCCTCAGTGCTTTCAGTTTATGGATATGAGGCAAAATTTCAGTATTTTACGGGATACAAAGTGCAAGTGCAAATGGTTGTATTCAATAATGGACTGGCAGCAATACCAAGGAATGGTGTTTACCCACTGTATTTTTCTTTTAATGAGATTGAAATTGTAACTATTGCACTTATATGGAAGGTGATCACAAGCAATTGGAAGTTCAGATACTACTCTGTCTCTGAATTTTAGAACCCAAGAACTCATAATTTTGGTTGTTTCTCGTTAAGGATGTGATTCATCGTCTGCCGCACTGAAGCCCATTATCGTCTATGCAACCTATCACTTTGCTACAGTAAATTTGATGTATCTCCTCTGACTGCAGGAATCGAGAATTAAAGTTTTTAGACTAATACAGCTCAGACCGTACATGTTTTGAAGATTCTTTCATCTTGCTCACAATGACCCTGTAGATAGCATCCTCCAATATTCCTATGGTGTGGAGAATTGGTTGATGTTTATTGAGCCAGAAGTGTACTCATAACGTGTTCACTATCTTTACATTTTGTTTCTTGCTCATTTGCAAAAATTGTCCTGTCTGGTCTTCTAAACGTCACTTCGTTAGTGCGATACCTAAGTGTTTATACCCCGAATTTCTTAAACCAAATTCTTCATAATAGTCTAACGGCTTGATAAAGAATTACACATGTGGGTCTAGGTACCACAAGCTGTCGCTTTGGCCTGGTTTCTTGAAAGAAGATTGGCCTCTTCCTTTCCTTGAATGATAGGCTAGTAAAACTATAAATCGAATACTTGGTTCTAATATACGATAATGCAACCATGAGGATAACAAAAGCCCCAATTTATACTGACAAAAATGGAAGTCCAGACCAAAGATAAAGTAAATTGAAGAAACAAAACAACATGACCTGACCGTCAGATAACGTCTGCTCTGTAACAAAGGCAAATGTTTCTAGTTTTGCTAGCTTTTAAATTAGAGAGAGTAGAAAAAAGGGAGGTATGAAGCAAATAAGGGTATGGTAAAATTAACCTCAAATTTGAATCGTGACCAGTTGATATAAAGCCTTCGCCATCAGAAAAATATGGTTATTGTTAACTTATTGTAAATGGATATGAGGCCTGGTTTGGAAATATCCAGATTGACAGCGCTGTGAAAAATCATTAGCTGATATATTGCATTATATGGAAATTATATGGTAGAGATCTATCATATAAGATTATATGGAAAGGTAGAAACTAATATAATAAACCAATGACAACGCAGTTTATACAGAAACCAATTGAAACAGAGAGTAAATGCTATAGATTGAACAAAAAGAACTGCAAAATTAGTAAAATCTCCACTTATAAAGTTAGGCGAGATTGCTCAAGACGACAACAAAGTTCGAAAAATTTCAAAACAATGTAACAAACTTTATGCCTGTAGCTCACTTCATTAAATAAATCCTAAATGCCCCATTTGCGCACTTAATTCAGGTGGTCGTTTGGAGAATCCTTAATTGTGCATAAGTTGTTCAGAAAATTAAAGTTAATGAAATTACATTCGGCAAAAGTAAATTCAGGTTGATGAAATGTACCTAATATTGAAGACAGTAATATTGCGTTTCGTTACTGTTGCGATCAGTCTAAAATGGTGTTGTCGAACATCTTTTTCTTTATATATGTGCTTTTCTCTTCATAAAAAGTTATCAATTTATTCAAATTAATTTTTTATGCCAACCGCACACGTAGTCTCATCGCTGTAACCTTCACATTTCGCAGATTAGCCTTTCCCAACGAGGTCTTGGCTGTGGCGCGATGCGGAGGAATTGTGAATTTAAGAAGACACGGTAGCACGAGTACGGCGCATCATTGCCTGAGGCGCTACAGTAATAAAAAAAGAAAAATACTCTTTCCTGTCAAGGTCACCAACCTAAAAATAACGGTGCTACCATACTACAAATACGTTATAAACGTTAAGTGGATACTATGTTTCCCGGTGCAACGAGAATAGTTGGTTGAGGTGAAGATATTTGCATACATTAGAGTTTAAATTTTCTTATTGTTGATTTCAGTTTTACATGGGAAAGAACGTTAATGTCAGGATAGATTCTTAATGCATTAGTGTGTTACATGTATATGTTACATATACACCCTATCTATTTCTTATCGCAGTTTAGTTGGGAAGCAAGGAAATAATAATTACACTTTCGTGGATATTGTTAAAAGCGCAAATATCTAAACTAACTGTACAGCATTTCCAAACAATTTTCTTGTATCGCACTCTTGGGCGCAAATCATAACATGTACTATGGCGGCAACAAAAATCTGGACATGTCTTAAAGGCTATTTCGACTATTTTTAAGCAGTATAAACTAACCGTTTGTCGTGTTTATGTCAATTTTGATGTAGCCATTTCTTTTAATGCCGTGAATAGTGTCTTTTGGAGACTCCAAATCCATTACCTAGCTTCCTTAGCGACCATTCTTCCCCAAGTAATAATAATAATAATAATAATAATAATAATAATAATAATAATAATAATAATAATAATAATAATAATAATAATAATAATAATAATAATAATAATAATAATAATAATAATAATAATAATAATAATAATAATAATAATAATAATAATAATAATAATAATAATAATAATAATAATAATAATAATAATAATAATAATAATAATAATAATAATAATAACAATAACAATAACTTTATTACCCAACAGATTATCCAATAAGAGGGCAATTTACAAAAAGAAACGACAATGCAGTGTTACAAATCAAAAACTTAAACGTAAACTTAAACTAAAGCTAAACTTAAAAGGAACAATTTGAACAAAAAAAGATTGAAGAAACTGATCGCTACAATATGTTAAACATAAAAGAAGCTTCCAAATAATAGTTTTCACCAAAAAAAAAAAAAGAAATACTAATGTGCGGCAGAAAGATTGAAAGGGTCAGGATACGCACCATTCGCATTCCTACTCATATGATTCAGTGGCGCTTTAAGTAAAACATTAGTATGTGCTCGTGAAATGCAAAATGTATCCAGAGATCTGCAATTGTATTGAGGAACAACAAAAGATACTTGGGATAGTAAAGATAGCGAATCGATTTCATGGTTGATCAACTTTAAAAGAAACTTACCACTAGCTACTTCCCTGCGGCGAGATAAAGATTCAAGATTGTACCTCTGAAGTAGGCTGCCATAATCAATGCCACGAGGAGGAGGAGACACCATCCGATTTATAAGAGAGGTATTTCAAAAATCTTTTTGAACCGCTTCAAGCTGCAGTTGATGATGATGGTAGTGAGGATACCATACAATAGAGGCATACTCCATCTTGGAGCGAACAAGCGAGTAGTAAACAGCCTTTAACGCTGCATCATCGGAAAAGTGTCTGCAAGTTCGAAATAAAAACCCAAGTGATTTAGAAGCTGAGGAACCGATAGCTTGTATGTGTAAAGAGAAAGACAACTGTATATCAAACAGTACACCAAAATCTCTGAATTGGTTCACTCTAGGAACTATAGCATTAGAGACTGTGTAGTTATATATCTCTGGCAGAGAAGAGCGAGTAAAGGTAAGTGTTGCACATTTATCAACATTCAATTGAATGTTATTAAGAGAGCACCAATCATTAATTGCTGTGAGGTTTTTGTAGAATCAAGGAATCAGACGTTGAAGTAATCTTGTTGTAAATTTTGAGATCGTCTGCATAAGCAAGGAAGTCACAATCCAAAGAGAGCAAAAGATCATTCACGTATATATTAAAAAGAAGTGGACCTAAATTTGAGCCTTGAGGGACTCCACTGGACACAATGAAAGAGCGACATAGAAAACCATTATAGTGCACGTAATATGTAGGATCATGAAGATAAGATTGCATTAGCGCAACAGCACCAGGACAGAATCCAATTGAAGAGAGTTTGGATACTAACACCCCATGATCAATAGTATCGAAGGCTTTGCTGAAGTCTGTATATATAGTGTCTACCTGAATTCGTTTATCGAGGTTCTCGCTAATGTACTGGGTAAACTCAGCTAAGTTGGTGGTAGTAGATCGTCCACGAGAAAATCCATGTTGATGAATAGATAGATAAGGTTTGATGGAGTTATACAATCTTTCACAGAGAAGTTGTTCGAAAACCTTAGCACAGTTTGAAAGTATACTAATAGGTCTATAATTGTAAATATTACGCGTGTCACCTTTTTTAAGACGGGGGTGATCCTGCTAATTTTCCAAGAAGATGGAAAAGTAGACGTTTTGATAGCCATATTAAAAATCGTACATAGCGGTTCACACAAAATTGGAGCACAGTCCCGAATAAGAAAACTAGGTAAAGCGTCATCTCCTTGAGTCATGGTCGCTTTGAGCTTTCTTAAGGCACTAGTAACCTCGTTAGGAGTAAAGTATCCAATGTTAAAAGAACAGCTATTAAAGTCCGAATAAAAATGGCTAGGATTAGTAGGTATGCTATGAGTGAATACTTTGGAGAACACATCTGCAAATGCTTGAACGATATCAATTGGTTTCTCAAGGATTGAGTTGTCAACATCCAAACACCCAGGAATTCTGGAGGTAGATAGCCTAGAGTTTACAAGCTTCCAAAATAATTTTGAATCACCAGCTATATTCATTTCAATAGTTTTATGATATTCCCTATAAGCTCCATTAATTTGTGTCTTAATTAAGGACCGTAATCGTGAAAATTCGCTATGATAAATGGAAGACTTAGTTGTTTTCCATTTCCTATGATAATAATGTTTCAGTTTTAAGTTTTTCTTAATGTCTGTATTAAACCAAGGTGGGTATATTCGTTGGGAACTTCTGTATATTGGTACGAAAAGATCAATAGTAGTAAATAGTTGATTGTAAAATGCAGAAACAGCATCGTCGACATTAGAAAAACTGTTCAGAAAGGTCCAGTCGACATGCAAGATACTGTCGTACAGCGACATAAAATCCGCTCTTGAAAAATTATATCGCAAGTTTTTATTAGACGGGACGTTATTTCCCGCTTTAGACTTGGTAATATCTAGCATTGCAATTAGGGCAGGGTGAAACACATCTTCGTGTATAAGCGGAACAATATCATGGCTAACGGCAATGGTACAAGATAATACAAGTAATGTAATTACATGCGTCTTTTCAGCAGCACTTAAATGCAGTGTAATGAAATATGTCAATAATGATTTAAAAATGAAGTAACATGAAATAAAAACAAGGCAAAAGCCAGATTTAAACTACATTATTTGAAGTTTCCGATTTTTTGTTACCGCAATAGTACTTCTGCAGGATGGTATATACTTAAAGGTTTTGGTATTCGTCAGTATTAGATGCAGAGGAAAATGGGAAATGTCATTCATTTAAAGGGAATATAAAATCGGTGAGGTGAAATGCTATCGCCAATACATAAACTTTTGCTTCTTTCAAAATGGCTGAAATACATTAGAAAATCAAGTATTTTCAAATTTGATCTCGAAACAACTTCCGGACTATTAAAATTAATTCACATGATATCTTTGCGATTGTTGACTAACTTTTAACTGTTTGATTTCAGAAATTTTCATATGAATTGAATTAATATATCGGAAGCTGCAATATAATATTTATAAAGATTATAATTTGATTTTCGCTTGTGTACCATTTGGAATGTAAAATCTGTTTTTATGGAAACGTCAAAAGATGTTCTAACTGGTTCTAGTTGATTAGAAGTATTAGGTAAAGGTCACTTTACAATGCTTCTAACACCGAGTCGACTTGCACGTTGTCCTTCTTCTGGAAAAGATTCGTTGCAGTACATTCTCCAGTACTTGAAAATAAAATATTTCTCTTAGAAGCAAAAAAGCCTACAAACTTATTTAAAATCTACATCATTCTTAGTTAACTGGTTCAACAATAACTAACAGAGATTCTAGCAGTTATATTGCTACGATAGTATGCTTCAAGGAAGAGTACCTATTACTGGAGGACGTAACTCAATGACCTATACGTGCAAAACGCATAGATTCAGCTCTTTTATTCTTCAACAGCGCGTTTGTACCAATCATTGACATATGCCTACTTATTTGTTCTTATACATAAATGCTTAATTCCAAAGCTCATTTTTACAGTTCCTTTTCCGATACTCCTCAAATTCAATTTTCTTTGCCGTAAAGAACAAACATATCTTTTTTTTATTTTAAAGCAAATTATAATTGTAAATAAAAAAGAGGAACGGAAATTTTATAACTTTTAATCTCTTGTACCGCCCTGGTTTACGTAATGTCGTAAAAGAGACCTGATATATGTACATACATACATAAAAAAATATGTAAATCTGACCATATGCACGTGTAAGAGTACGTGATGTGGTTCCGTTGTTGATTTGAAACCGAGAAAAAAGATCGCGATACGATAATATAATTATTGCATTCTCCTTTACCTTACCTTATCCGATGGCGGATCTTTAAAAGACATAACAGTTTAAACGAATTGCTAGAAATACAACAGGTGATGACATTGGTATTTATGAACGTGATCACGATGCTGAGTGTACAAGAGGAAAATAGTATTTTGCTATTTTTATTTATGTGTCTTCCTAACGTACATATGTGTATGTTAGTATGTGGTTAAGAAGTTTTAAATGTCTTGCCATAGAAATTAACTGCGAGGTCGTAAGCGGAAAACTGATTAGGTCGCTAATCGCAAAATCATTCATTTTCATTCATGAGTACGTGTATCGACCTCGCCGATTTGGACACCTTGGGATATTATTGAGTTTTTAACGTTGTGCCCTCTTAGTTAGGTTTTAATGGCTTTTAACATACACACACTGTTTACGTAACGAGGTTTATCGGTACAACTGTAACGCTTCAAATAAGGATTCGGGCATCGATAGAAAAGTAACCCACAAAGGTAGGAGAGCACCCAGCCACAAACACCCAAATCAATAATCTTGGTGCTATTGTAACTTTCCTTATTGCCTCCCGAAATCGGCTTTTTTGTCAACCTTGATATCAAATCTATGTTTGTCAACTTTTCCAATTTGATTAATTCTTAAATAAGGCTCTATCTCAGTATAGATATTTCTTATATTCCAAAATCAAACGGTTTATGTCACTATTCACGGGACATCTCCCCCCACACGCATGCTGGCGTATCAACCACATTCTTCTTCTGCTTGTACTGGGCACTTATAATATTCAACAAGTAACTTGAGAGAAGCAAGCTAACCGAATATCGAAAGATGTCAACCTTGAGCAAATA